>CM050165.1:195569562-196131006 GCA_027410445.1 Discoglossus pictus
ACAAACTGATAACTCCCAGCCTTTACCCTTCCCAATTCCCACATCCATCCTCCTTTGAGGCTGTAACTGAGCATGAGGTATTTAGTATACTGTCATCCTCTCCTACAACTTCTCCACATGACTCAATTCCTTCACAACTTATCCCTCCCGTCTCTACCACACTTATCCCTGCCCTCACACATATTTTCAAAATGTCCCTTAACACCTGACATCTGGATCAACATTGGACCCCATCTACCTATCGCCCTATCTCTCTTCTTTCCCACTTCAAAACTGCTTGATCGACTCGTTTACAATTGGCTTACCCAATTTATTTCCTCTAACTCCCTCTTTGACCCCTTCCAATCTGGCTTCAAACACTCAGAAACAGCTCTCACTAAAGTAACTGATGACTTGCTCACAGTCAAGTCAAGGGGTCACTTCTCTATCCTAATTCTTCTGGATCTCTCTGCTGCCTTTGACACTGTTGACCACCCTCTTCTTATCAAAATGATCTGCTCTCCGTGACACAGCTCTCTCACAGTTCTCATACTACCTTAAGGATCAAACATTTAGTGTATTCTTCTCTGGCACCTCTTTGTTGTCTGTTGGGGTTCCATTGGACCTTGTCCTCTCTTTCACTCCTCACATACAATCCATAACAAAATCTTGTCTTTTTCCCCTAAAAAACATTGCCAAAATCTGTCACTATCTTACACAAAACACAACTAAAATACTAATCCACTCTCCTTTCATATCTGGTCTTGACTACTGCAACTCTCACTTTACTGGCTTCCCAATCACCCATCTCTCCACTCAAATCCATAATGAACACATCCACTAGATTCATCTACCACACTCAACGCTCAGTGTCCATCACGCCACTGGCTACCCATTGCCTCCAGAATAAAATTTAAAATCACGACCCTAACCTATACACCCTCAACAATAATGCACCTTCTTATATCTCTGCTCTCATCTCTAAGTACACCCCCAACTGCCCTCTTCCCGCTGCTGACTACCTTTTTTCCTCCTCTCTTATCACCTACTCTCATTCCCGCCTTCAGGACTTTTCTTGTGCTGCCCCAAATATTTGGAACTCCTTGCTTCCTTCCACTAGACTATCCTCCTGCCTTAAAACCTTTAAACACTCACTAAAAACACACTTGTTTAAAAAAGCCTATCACCTCCAGCCCTAATATACACATCACATCTATAATCCTTCTATACCTCTCCCAATCCCTTTAGATTGTCAATCTGTGAGATTTCAATCTGCTATGTGCTTTAGTGAAAGCACAGTGTACATTTGATTTTAAAACAGAGCCCTCCAATCTTGTTTTCTTCATTGTATTAATACTATTTTGACTTTAACTTACTCCTGTGTAGCCCTACGGAATATGTTGGCACGTTACAAATAAAGGAAATAATAATAATAATAACTTAAAAAAACAGCTTTGCTTATTAATGGCCACTGCTGTACCCCTCTCAACCTGTCTCATTGCCCTGAGCACTACTGAAAGGAAGTGAAAGATTTTGACTAAGATCAAATTCATTAGACAGTTTTGGTAAACCTTGAATAAGTTTCTCGGTTACAATTAGTTAAGTCCTTTCAGTAGTGCTCAGGACAATGTTTTGCTGCTTTTTTCACATACATTTTTAATTTTCATGGTGAGCTAAACAATAGGTTTCACTGCAAAAAGTTTGTAAAATGGTCCATTAAATAATATATTTATTTTACATCAGGCAATGACATGATCCAATTATTTTCCAAGTGCCCTTTAATATAAAGTATTTATGAATATTTAAAATAAATCTCCAATAACTATTTAGTTACACATCACCTCAACTATGACACGCCCAGGAAGTGACTAGTCGGCGCTAGTCGGGCGGATGGCGGAGGTCGGACTGGTAGGCAGCGTCTGAGCGTCTGCAGCTTGGTATGCAGCATCTGAGTGTCTGAGCGTCTGCAGCGTCTGAGAGGACACACGCTGTGCTGAGCAGTGGCGAACTGTGCTGGCTGAGAGGGGTAACCTCCCAGGATCAGGGTCTTTTTGGAGACACAAGGAGACGCTGAGCATGGCTACCATTGTAGAGAAAGTAAAATACACTTAAGGGACGAAAAGGGAAAGGAGGAAGAGAGGAAGAGAGAAAAGGGAAGAAGGGAAAAGTCTCTGAATGGATGGATGAATGAAGGGAGAAGTGTTAGTACTCTCTGCGACATGGAATATGAGAGCTGGCTGAAGTCCAGAGAATACGGAGGTCTGAAGTAAGTTCCAGACTGTCCTCTATGTGTATTTTCCCTCTCTCTCTCCTCTCTCCCTTGAAAATTGCAAGGATGGTTGGCCTGGCCCTTTAATCTGACTCACAAAGACTGATGATAAGATATGCAATGATGTCTAATACACCTTTGAAGACAAAAAGACCTTCAATTTCTTATTATAAATTGGTATTGAAGATGAAAGTTTAGGGGCTATCATAGATAGCTGCTCTTTCCTACTGAGAATACACCATAAGAGTAATATGCAATTATATATAAAGTGAAGGAAGTGGGAGAAAGTAAAAGGACCCTGGATAAAAGACCCTGAGTAAAAGGGGAGAGTTGCATAAGCTATTTAAGAACGAAGCTTATGGGACCTCATTGAGGTTCAGTAATGGTTGGAGTCTGCGACAGTATAGAATTGACCCTAAATAGGTCTGACTCGCAGAGACTGATTGCAAGATGTAATATACACCCTGAAGATAAAAAGACCTCTAATCTCTAAATGTAATCTGGTCCTGAAATTCTATTAGCTATCATAGATAGCTGCTCTTTTCTACTCAGAGTATACCATAAGAGTAATATGCAAATCTATCATAGATACATGCTCCTTCCCATTGGGCCTGAACTATAAGAGTAATATTTAAATACTAGCGACTTGCCCGTCAAAAATGACGGCAATAAAAACTGAAGCCTGGCAATGCTGTTTGCCACACAATGTAAGCCTCTCCCCTCTACTTTACTGGCCTTGTGATGAGCGCCTTTGGCGCTCATCACAGGCCTTGCAATGAGCCCCTTTGGAGCTCATTGCGAGTCTCTTCCTCTGTCTACTTTCTCCCTCGTGTCTTATTTCCCCCCTCCTCTCCCTCCCTTGTGTCTCCTTCCGCCTCGTCTACCTCCCTTGTATCTCCTGCCCCCCTGTGTTTTTACCTCCCTCTCCCTCCCGTGTCTCTAAACCCCTCCCCTGTGTCTCTTTCCCCCTTCTCCCTCCCATGCATCTCTCCCCCCCCCCCCGTGTCTCCCCCAACCCTCCCCTGTGTCTGTTCCCCCCTGGCCTGTGTCTCTTTCCCCCTACCCCTGTGTCTGTTCCCGCCTTCCTCGTGTCTCCATTTCCATCCCTTGTGTCTCTTCCCCCTCCTCTCACTCCCCTGTGTCTCTTCCCCCTCCTCTTTCTGTGCCTCTTCCTCCGTCTCTTCCCCCTCACCCTCTGTGTCTCTCCCCACTCTGTGTCTTCCACCCTCTCCCTCTGTGCCTCTTCCCCCGCCTCTCTCTGTGTCTCTCGCCACTGTGTCTCTTCACCCCTTCCTCTGTGTCTCCCCCTCTGTGCCTCTTTCCCCCCTCTCTCTGTACCTCTTCCCCCCCTTTCCCTCTGTGTCTCTTCCCCCCCCCCACCCTCTGTATCTCTCCCCCCTGTGTCTCTTCCCCCTCTCCCTCTGTGCCTCTTCCCCCCTCTCCCTCTGTGCCTGTTCCCCCCTGGCCTGTGTCTCTTTCCCCCTTCCCCCTGTGTCTGTTCCCCTTCCCCCCCCCCCCCATTTCCTTCCCATGTGTATCTTCCCCCTGTTCTCCCTCCCCTGTGTTTCTTCCCCCTTCTCTCACTCCCGTGTGTCTTTTCCCCCTCCTCTACCTTCCCTGTGTCTCTTTCCCACCTATCCCTCTGTGTCTCTCCCCCCTCCCTCTGTGTCTCTTCCCCACTCCCTCTGTGTCTCTTCCCCACTCTCCCCCACTCTCCCATCTGTTTGCGGCTCGCGCCGCGCTCTGCGCATGCGCGGCTCGCGCCACGCTCTGCGCATGCGCGGCTCGCGCCGCGCTCTGTGCAAGCGCGGCTACTGCTGCGCAATGCGCAGTTCATCATTGTCAAACTGCGATTCGTCGCAAGCGTGACGACGAATCGCAGTTTGACAATTATATTATGTGATATAGAAATTGAAGGAAGAGGGAAAAAGTAATAAGTCCCTGGAGGAAAGACCCTGAGTGAAAGGGGAGAATTGGATAACTTATGTGATATTAAAGAGAGTTTATTGAGGCTCAGTAAGTCTTGGGGTCTGAGACTGAATATAAGATATGCAGTTATGTGTAATATACAATTTTGGAGATAAAAATACCATCAATCCTTAAGGCAATTGTTGCTGAAGATTAAAGCTTATAGGCTATTATAGATAGCTGAGCTTTCCTATTTTGAAGTATATCACTAGAGCAATATCCAAATATATATAAATTGAAGGAAAAGGGAGATAAAAAGATCTGCAATCCCCAAAGCAATCTGCTGTTGAAGAAGGAATAAAACACAGAGGGGCTGTTAGAATTTGGATATGGTGCATGAGGATTGACAACTGATATCTTGAGAGTATCAGACGAAATTGTTTATATATGTGTATCTACTGAATTATACTTGAGATATTGAGAGTTTGAAAGACTCATTATAGACTGAGAATAACCATCAGACACCATTCATTCAGTTGACAAAGGACACAGTGTTGAAATCAAGACAGCATCTAGTAAGGGATAGTAAAAGTCCCTACAACATTGTGCATGAAGTAGAAAGATCTTCACGGGTGTGATTTTGTATATATGGTGATTGTGTATAACTTTTACTGCATGTATTGATTAATTGAATGAATAATATAAGAATTTCCCTTGATATAAGAAATCCTGGCAAAAGAAGAGGTTGAACTGGGAAAAGTAGATTAAGAGTAAAAGAAAGTGAATAAAGGTAAAGGGTTAGAAATGAGCAAATATGAAAAAATGAGAGATAGAATCAAGGCAGTAAAAGTAAATCGAGAGATAAAAAAAATATATCTAGAGTAAGAGAAGTAGTTTTGTCTCCACAAAAAGGAAATAAAAAAGGAAAAGCAAATGGATTGTTCTTCTAGCTCACAGTTAGACTCTTCAAATACCCAATTTGGTTTGGAAGAGGATCTGATAGCGGAAAAAAAAGATGCTGATCAAGAAGAGGGGGAAGAAAGAGTAAAGTTGAAATAGATTAAAATACTTTTCAGAGAATTTCAAGAGACAATAAAAGTAGAATTGTCTCAGGAAATAGCCAAGAATACATTAGCTATAACAAAACAGACTAAAGTAATACAGGGTCAGATTACAATCTAATGCTAGAAGAAATAATATAAGAATTAGGGGAATTGTTGAAACAATACCTGCTAAGGAATTAAAAAATATATATTATATTATTTCTGACATATTTACTGGGAGAAGATAAGATTAATGAAGAATATTTGGATAATGTATACCATATTCCACTCCCGAAAAATCTGGAAAAATCTGTTTCCAGAGATATGGGATGTAAGACTAAGTCACTTCGCAATAAAAGACAAAATAATGAGGGAAGCTTTTGAAAAAAGGACTTTTCAAACTCCATATGATAAGATTCAAATTTATCCTGATATTGCAGGAGAAATATTAAATAAAAGGAATTTTTTTAGAGATATAACAAAGATTTTAAGAGAAAAATAAATTCCTTATAAATGGGCATATCCGGTAAAACTGATAATTTCCTTTAATAATCAAAAAACTGTAATTACAAAAAAATAAGGAGAATCTTTTCTTGTGAAGTGGTGTACGTAATTACTGGAGAAAATGAATGAGGTGGAGGGGAGTAGAGGTTTTTATTTTCTTATTGTCAAATAAGTTTAATCTTGATCTTCCTTGAAATTATCTCTGTTTACTGGTACATTTTATTTTTTATGTCATTTTATTTATAGAGGATAAGGTAATCATTGTGAAGAAATTCTGATGTTGATGTTATTTGAACACTATGTATTGAATTAAATTTTGCACTTACTAACCCCTTTAATATATAAATATTATCGCATTCAGATTTTATATAAAGGATATAGAAATATGGTTAAGGAGTGATTGGAAAGAGAAGGATTATAACGATAGAGAAATATTGTAGTGGTCACAAAGCACTTTAATCTATAAGGCACTTTAATATAAGGATTAAATGAATGTAGAGGGTATAAAATGGTCTTAAGATGATTATGGATATTAAGAAACTAAGGTTGATAATATTAAGAGTAAAAAGTAAAACGAGAAATATATTATTTTGCAGTTGGTAAAATGTAAAATAAACTAGTATATAAAAGAGATTAAAAATAATGGATAGAAAGATGGGCTGGAGGCCAAAGCACTAGAGCACCTTTTTGAAAGGGATAGATAAAAGATAGGAGGGTAAAGAGACCAAACAGAGATAATGTAGAAAGTGATATTGAAAGTGAAGAGAGAGTTTTGGTAGGAAGTTGACGATAAGTTGGTATATATATGGGGAAGAACAAGAATTATAAGGATAGAAAAATAGGAAAGGAGAATTGAACAGTTTTTGTCAAAGGTTGCACAGGTTTATGGGGTAAAAGGTAAATGTTATTATGTATAGAGGGAGAAAAGACGTATAAGATTCCAAAGTTTGTTATTAATAGTTATGATACGGTATATAATTTGACCTTTAAGGAAAAAGCTAGAGGGGTATCCATCTTGTTTAATAATGATTTAAGCTTAAAGGAAGAATTGGTTATATACGATCCTAATGGTAGATATATACTTTGGGTTGGAAAAATTGGTCAAGCAAAAATCTATTTGCTAAATATTTACGCACCAAATAATAAACAGAACTCATTTATTAATCATGTATTGGCTCGTTGGAATAGATATGTACAAGGGACGTCTATAATTGGAGGAGATTTTAATAGTTTAATGAATTGTCAACTGGATACAAACTCTGTTAAATATCCAGATTGTGATGCTAATACAAAAAGAAAAAATAAACAATTTGTAAAGAGTATATTGAAATATAATCTTTATGATACTTGGAGGGTATTATACCCAAATCAATTGAATTATACTTTCTTCTCAGGTAGACACCATACTTATACAAGAATTGAATATGTATTTACAGATAATAAGACGGTCCACAAAAGTTAGGGAAGTCAAAATTGGTCCAATTGATATTTTAGATTATGCTTTTGTTTTGGTCAAACTTGATCTGGGAACAGAGAAAGCTAGAATTCCATGTTGGAGAATGAATAACTCCCTATTTGAAGATGAGGATAAAATAGAAAAATTGAAAGAGGAAGTTAAAAGGTTTTTTGAAATTAATGTAAGATCGGTAGACCATAAATCCACTATGTGGAACGCACAAAAAGCCTTTATAAGGGGGTGATGATCAATTGGAAGAGTATAAGAAAGAAACAAAGAGGAGCCACTTTAAGACAGCTGTATACGGATTTATATAAGTGGGAATTGTTAAATAAACAAACACAGAATTAGCTATGCTTAATAAAATAAAAGAGTGTCAGGCTCAAATAAAAAAGCTAAATCAAATGATATCAGATAGATCTGTATGGAAGATCCAGCAGAGGAAGTCAATTATTGGCTAATAAAATTAAAAATAAATTAACTAGGAAAAGAATAGAAACTTTGTATAGTGAATGTAAAAGCGTTAGTAATCCAACAGATATTGCTATAACATTTGCAAATTACTATCAGGAATTATATAATTTGGAAGCAAATTCACAATTTATAAAACCAACAACAAAACAAATTCAGGAATTTTTGGCTAAAAATATCTCTTCCGAGGGTATCAGAATCACAATTAGAAAATATTAATAGCCCTATTACAGTGGTTGAGGTTGAAGAAGTTATTAAAGATCTTAAATTATAGACATCTCTGGGTCCTGATGGCCTCACCAATTTCTTCTATAAGATATGTAAAGCGGTTATAGCAGAGCATTTACGGGATCTTTATAATTAAATAATAGATACTGGTAAGACTACAGGTGAATTTTTGCTCTCAAATATTGTTCCAATTTCTAAAAAGAAACAAGATAATTTAGAGTGTAGTGAATATAGACCTATATCCCTTTTAAATACAAACTTTATTAAAAAATCCTGGCTACCCGGTTGAAAACTACAATACAAGATTTAATTGTGAAAGATCAGAATGGTTTTGTATCGGGTAGGCAGGGAAGTGACAACTCATGTAAAATAGTGAACCTTATTGATTATGTCGTTAGAAATAATACTCCCACCCTGTTTGTTTCTTTAGATGCAGAGAAAGCATTTGATAGAATAGGGTGGGAGTATATGAAACTTACTTTAGACAAATTTGGTTTGGGGGCATTTGGCCATTCAGCTATAGGAGCTATATACACAAACCCAGAAACAACTGTGGCTAGCTTGGGATTTAGATCTAATAGATTTTCTATAAGGAATGGGACAAGACAGGGGTGTCCTTTATCTCCTGTCCTATTTACTTTATTAATAGAGCCTATGGCTGAATTAATAAGGTCTACAAAGAATATAAAAGGAATTGAAATGAAAGGGACGGAACATAAAATAGTCTTATTTGCAGATGATATAGTATTAATGTTGACTAGACCTGAAAACTCATTGAAATATCTACATGAAATACTAAAGGAATTTAGTTTTATTTTATATTATAAGCTCAACATTCCAAAAACTTAAATATTAGATATCAACTTAAAAGTCGAGAATAAAGAACTATTAAAATCTAAATATCCTTTTAATTGGTCAGATGGTAAATTTGCACACTTGGGAATAGTTTATGTGAAAGATATAAAGAAGATTATTCCATTAAATTATAAAAGATTATATGAAAAATGCTTTAATATTATACAAGATTGGAAAAATAAGAATCTTTCTTTTTCAGGTAGAATAGCAGGTATAAAAATGGCCCATTTGCCAAGATTTAATTATTATGTGAGAAATATTCCAATTTGTCTTCCGCTGTATTGGATTAAGAAGTTTCAAACTTTGATAGATAATTATGTCATGAATGGAAGAAAATCAAGAATTAAAAAGGATATTTTAACTAGAAAATTTAAGAATGGGGGTATATCCTATCCGGATCTTAAGCTTTATCATGATGCAATAATTATTTCTCAAATAGTTAAATGGATAGTTCCAAGGGTAACATATTCATGGACACAGGTTGAAAGACGGTAATTTAAGAGACTTGATTTTTTGTGAAGAACCATTAAAAAAAAGAAAAATACGGATTCCTGGATTAATAAGAAAATGATAACATTTTTGTATAAAATGAATAAATAATTTGAGTTAATTCCATACCCTAGTTTAATTACGCCAATGTAAGACTTAGAAAGAACATTAAAGAACATTACAGATTTCAATTTCAAATAAATGGATTAACAATTACAAAAACTTTACTTTCGGTCAGAATTTGCACCATGATATAATATAGATAGAAAAGATTGGCTGGAATATTTGAGACTGCAATTGGCAATGAAGAAATATAATGTGTATTTTATAAAGAGAAAAGAATTGACAGATTTTGAAAGATTGCTAGTTCAAAATAATAGAAAGCATTTAATATCTAAATGCTTTCAAATCATGAGAGAACCATCTCAAAAAGATAAAACAATAAATATGAAAATTTGGGGAAAAGAGGTAATGCAACTTTAAGGGAAGTACAATTTAAGATTTTAAATAGATGGTATTTTGTTCCAGAGAAAATTAGCCAATTTACAGGAAATTTAGGCCAAAATTTATGTTGGAGAGATTGTGGCTGTTTAGGCTCTTTCTTGCACATATGGTGGGGATGCCCACAGACTGAATCCTTTTGGACTAACTGTTTTTTTAATATATCACAAATAGTGGGTACAACCATTGTTTCATCACCACAAATGATTATTTTGCATATAGTGCCGTCTGGTCTAAATTACCCAACACAAGCCTTCATTTTGCAAGTTCTTTCAATTGCAAAATGGAAGTTGGCTTGTTATTGGAAACAACAAATTACTCCGTCTTGGAATGAGATATTAAATGTATTGAAAAGAAATAGAGCATTGGAGAAAGACTTAAAATTGGCTGAGTTAATAAAAAAAGATACAACGAAATGGAGAATATGGGATAAATATAGTAATTCTGATAATTATGTGGAAAAATCAGGATATGAGTAAAGAAAGTAAAAGTGGTCCAGCCTTGATATAAATGAAAGACATTTTGAAGCTGTATCCCCCTCCAGAAATGCCACTCCCCCACCTTCCCTGTTTATCCTTTTCCGGTTCGTTTTCCCCTTTCTTTATGAAGGGGAAAAATAAAGAGATACAAAAAGAGTATGAAAAACGTCTAGAATGAACATGCTTTGCAAGAAATGTAGTTTTGTCTTTTGTAAATTTAATCCATTTTGTACAAGTATGTATATATGTTATGTACTGTATTTTATGTATTCGGTCTTTTATGAATGTTGAAAATTAAAAAAAAATATATAATAAAAAAAAACAAAAAACTGTTTAGTTACATTATTATTGTCATCATTCTTATTAATAGTAAAAAATAATTCTAATAAGAACAAGAAATATCATCATCACTATTCCTTTACATTTCATGTTTTTTTACTTCCATATTTTTTAATAAGATATAAGAATATATAGTTTTTGTTCTAATTCCACTTTTAATGTGGCAGTATTACATAGTATGCTTTATGACAAAATTGTACAAAACATTTATTTATACTTTCCAGTCTTAATAGAACACTTTAACAGAAATACATAATACACTTGCACTTTGGCTGAAATTACTTAGATGTCCACTAGATGGCTCTTTAACACTAAGTACAGATTTGTATTTGCTAGGCCATAGAAATTCTCCTGAGCATCTTTTGTAATGCACAAGTAAACGTTATCCAAATTGATGTCTTTTTTTATTTAAAAGATACTGAAGTTACAAATTCTTTATCATACATTTAAAAATAGTTTTCATAGCTTTGCTTTTCTGTGTATAATTACTACTGCAAAGGATTATAAATGTACATTTAATACATGTGCAAACGACATTGACAGCAATGTCGAAACAATTTATAAGCAAAATAAAATGAATACAATTTTCCTAAATCCTGTATTAGGTGGAGAGCAAATGTTAAAAATGCATTTAGGCAGGGAAACTATTGTTTTAGTTAACATTCAGCAATGATGGCCAGCTAATATTAAACAAGAATTCAGTTGGGAAAACTGTATAATTAGTTACAATTTTCCAAAGGTGGCAAGAGATTGTAAAACAAAATATATTCAGGGGGATGAACATATTCAAAAATAAATTGATTTATGCATTTGTTTGTTTTTGGTGGAGTGATTGGAACTGAAAAGTAAATTTGGAATTAATGTGGGATGTCAGACAATTAAAAAATTACAAACATTGGGGAAATGCAATAAGTACATTTGTAATATCTTTTACATCTTCGTTATGTATTTATATATTTGTATATTTATATTATATTTGTATCTCATAATTATTACTCACTTTGTTTTCTAGGGAAAAAAATATTTTATTTACATATGATCTTCAGCAGCTTAAAAGTGCAACATTTATTTGAAACAATGTTTATTAATCACATATATAGTTGTGAGTGTACGAGTTGTTGCTAACGCTGCGGGCTCTCGTAGCGAGGGCCGCGGCTCGCGCAGCGAGCCAAGGCCCTCGCGAAGCGAGGGCACTGCCCGAGGGTCTCAGTTGCTGGCATGGAGCGCCGTAGGCGCTCCATGCCAGCACCTGAGGACCTCGCAAAGCGAGGGCCGCAGTTGCTGGCATGGAGCGCCGAAGGCGCTCCATGCCAGCAACTGCGACCCTCGCAAATTTCACCTCGCAACCCAAACAGCACGACACACACATTACGACACTCGCAAACAACATACGACACACGTTCACACACATTACGGACTCGCAACACTCGGACGCAACTCGCGAACATTACAAAATCTAAAACACAATACATACACACAGAACATACATAAAAACCTTACCTACACCAAGAGGGAGCACCCAGGACCTCAAAAATGCAACTTAGACCTCCATTTTACTCGAAATAAAAGAGTTTGTAGACTAAAAAAAAATCTAAGCGAGAGAAAAAATGGGCGCCGAACAAAACGAAAACGAGGCTACAGCACTCTAAACTCGCAAAACACCACAAGAAACTCGCAAAACACCACAAGAAACTCGCAAAACGCAACAAACGACCTACGGATATTCATACCACACAGTGCACACATTCATCGCGCTTACACAGCAGCTCCACACCACTAATGCTGCAGCAACCTCAAAACAGATTGCCAGCTCTTCATCACAATGCTTCAAAATAGGTTAAGTATATTCATTTATTAATGTATTATATATTTCATTATTACACACCAAACAGCATTAGCTACCTTACAATTTCATTGCCGTCATTTTTTGACGGGCAATTCGCTAGTCTTATATAACAACAATGACGGCAATAAAATTGTAAGGCAGGTAATGCTGTTTGGCACCAACATACATTTTTTGTGGGGTCCAAGATCCTTCAGCGCTCATTGTGAGCCTCGCGCTGAGCGATTTTGGCGCTCATTGCAAGACTGTTGGTTGTTTGTTTTGTTTTTATGATAGGCGCTTTTGCTGTTATCATTTGGTCGGCGCTGATCTGGTTTTTCCGTTTATTTCAAGGCTTTGTGTGCTATGAGCAGCGTTGGGTCTTGTTGTGAGGCGCGCAGTGAATGGCTTTTGTGTTTATTGCGAGAGTGTTTTTTTTTGTGTATATATTTTTTTGTATGCTAATTAAATAATTAATAAATTACTAAATTAATATACTTTACCTATTTTGAAGTAATATATGCAGGAAACATTGTGTTGAAGAGCTGACAATCTGTCTTGGTGTTACTGCAGCATACAATGTAGGTTTGCAGTGTTGTGGAGCTGAGGTGTGTCAGCAATGTGTGCAGTGTGTAATGTATATAGGCTGCGTGCGTGAGGGGAAGCCGTTAGTGTAGCTGGGTACTTCCGTATTGTGTAAGTTAGTGTTGTAAAATTGTGGCGAATGTGTATGTGGCAGGCAGATTTGTATGATTTAGCGTCCTTGCTAATGGTGTATGTTGTAGGTCGTACGGGTTTTTGTAAAAGACGTATTTGCTTTGTGTTATTTAGCGGTTTTAGAGGTCATGTAGACTCGTTTTCATTTTTTTCAGCGCCCATTTTTTCTCTCGCTTAGGAGACTTTTGAGTGGCTAAACTTTGTAAATTTGACCGAATTCGAGGTTTAAGCTGTGTTGCAGAGGTCCTGGGTGTCCCCCTTGGTGTGGGTAAGGTTTTTATTTTTTTGGGGGGTGTATTTTTGTGTTTTTAAATGTTTGGCGCTGTGCACGGGTTGTCCGTTAAGGTCGTATTTTTGCGAGTCCGTAATGTTTTTTTTGTAACTCCCTCGGGTCGTAATTGTTTTTGTGTAAGTCCGCAATTAATTTTTTTCTAAGTCCCGCGGCTGGTATATTTTTGTTTAAGTCCTTAGTTAGTCATTGCGTGTTTATGTTTTTTTCAAGTGCCACTTGTGTGGTGGTGCCACATTTGCGGTCCGAATATCATAGGGGGTCGTAGGGATGAGCGCCTGCCTTCGGCGCTCATCTTCACCAGCGCAAGGAGCCCCTTCAGCGCTCCTTGCCTACAACTGCGGCCCTCAAGCGTTAGCATAAACCCGCGTGCTCACAACTATATATGTGATACAAATTACTTCATACATTGATACATTTAATTCACAAGGGCTTTGGGATTTATTTATTAACAACACATTTTCTTGGATTACTACATGGATCAGGAGTGTATTTCTAGGCCCTAAGGATTCCTAAGGGGCAGCAAAATATGAGCCTGATTCAATTTCGATGCCCGCATCTTGCGGGACCAAGCCATAAGTCTGCGGGCGTACTGCAGGCTCCCATTCGTCCCGATTCCGGGGCTATTCAATTGAACAAGCCCGCAAATTATGGGCCGCACGCCAAAGCCATAAACTATTCATTTGTGCGAAGCAGATCAGGGTGGGAACATGATCAATTAGGCAAGGCCGAACTACACATTTCGAAACAGCCAATAGAAAATTAGACTGCCATCATTACGGCAGTAAAACATGGATGTCACATGTCAATCAATTAGGTTTGGGGGTCCGATATGCGATCTGCCTCGCAAATCCCAAAAATACAAAATAGTAAAAATGAATGCCAATACTGTTCTTGTCCATATGGGTGACCTTATATGTATTAACTCATTGATTCACGCGATCAATATAAGCCCAAAATGACACAAAAAAAAATATGATTTATTATTGCTGATTCCGAGCTTGAAACTGTTGTGCAATTAATTCTAATGTCCATCATCGCATTCCCCATCATTCACAGGGCAGTATTGATTTTTTTTCTTTGCATTTACAGTGCTACGGATGGGTGTTAAACCCCCTTGCGGGTCCTCTCTAGCACTCGTAGCATTTTCTCCTACATTTGCCGTTTACGGGTGTGAAAACATTTGCGGGCTTGGGTAATTGTAGCAATTGATTGTCGATTTGCGATTTTAGCCATTGTAACTCTCGAGGACGGGAAAGATCAACGGCTTCAGGAGGCGTTAAGTTCTGGGTTTAACCACCGCAAAGTTTTCAAGTCTGTAACCCGTAAACCGTTTGAAGCCCGCAAAAAGACGCCAATTGAATAGCAAATTAACTTACCACCTCACTTATATATATACTGTACCTCTATATACTGGGACATTTCTGTCTGTAAGTATACGTGACACTTTCCAACATGCTATATATATATATATATATATATATATATATATATATATATATATATATATATATATACAGTATGTGCGGGACTATTATATATAAAATACTCCGCCACTGTATATATATATATACAGTTGTGCTCAAAAGTCTGCATACCCTGGCAGAAATTATGACATTTTGGCATTTATTTTGAAAATATGACGGATCATGCAAAAAAAAATATTTTATTGAAGGATAGTGATCATATGAAACCATTTATTATCATTATGTTATTATGGCTCCTTTTTAAATCAGAATGATAGTAGAAATCACCCAAATGGCCCTGATCAAAAGTTTACATACCCATGAATGTTTGGCCTTGTTACAGACACAAGGTGACACACACGGGTTAAAATGGCATTTAAAGGCTAATTTCCCACAACTGTGGCTTTTTAAATTGCATTTACTGTCTGTGTATAAATAGTCAATGAGTTTGTTAGATCTTATGTGGATGCACTGCGCAGGCTTGATACTGAGCCATGGGGAGCAGAAAAGAACTGTAAAATAAAGGAAGTTTCATTTATTAATCGATTATAACTTCAGGTAAGCTAAATAAACATATTAGTAACATCTAAAGGTTTTAACATCAAAATTAATATGCTAAAAATGTAAATTTAAAATGACAGATTACAATGTCTGAAAGCCAAGAAAACAGCAAAGAATACAAACAATGTGTGGCAATGGAACACAAACAAAGATGGAGAGATCAACACTCACCCCGAGATTAACAGAAGGTTAAGAGAAGAAGATTGTGAGAGACTGGCAAAAAAAAAGAAAAATGGGTGAAAAAGTAAAATCACAGTGTCAGCGAGCTACCAATAAAAAAAAAGTGCTAAAGATAATGCATGTGAACAATATGGTAACGAGAGTAATGTGGATATAGATAGTAATATTGATATATGTTCTCACGATAGTCCATTATTTACATCTATAACAGTAGAGCCTCACAATTGTGGTATGTTGAATGCTGTTTGCCAGTTTTGTGGGGCTTATAATTTTCAACAGGAAAGACCTAGAAGATGGTGAGTTTATTACTTGTTGTCAGAAAGGAAAGGTAAGACTTCCAGAAAGAGATGAATTCCCAGCATATTTACAAAGTATAATGAGTAAACCCTAGTTTTCCAAATTCTACTAATTTCAAACAAAACATTCTATCTTCTTTTGCTTCTATGGGTGCAAAATTAACTGCTAATGTTCCAGGACATGGCCCTTACTGTTTTAAAGACCAAGGCCAAATTGTTTTTGTGTAAGTCCGCAATTCATTTTTTTCTAAGTCCCGCGGCTGGTATATTTTTGTTTAAGTCCTTAGTTAGTCATTGCGTGTTTATGTTTTTTTCAAGTGCCACTTGTGTGGTGGTGCCACATTTGCGGTCCGAATATCATAGGGGGTCGTAGGGATGAGCGCCTGCCTTCGGCGCTCATCTTCACCAGCGCAAGGAGCCCCTTCAGCGCTCCTTGCCTACAACTGCGGCCCTCAAGCGTTAGCATAAACCCGCGTGCTCACAACTATATATGTGATACAAATTACTTCATACATTGATACATTTAATTCACAAGGGCTTTGGGATTTATTTATTAACAACACATTTTCTTGGATTACTACATGGATCAGGAGTGTATTTCTAGGCCCTAAGGATTCCTAAGGGGCAGCAAAATATGAGCCTGATTCAATTTCGATGCCCGCATCTTGCGGGACCAAGCCATAAGTCTGCGGGCGTACTGCAGGCTCCCATTCGTCCCGATTCCGGGGCTATTCAATTGAACAAGCCCGCAAATTATGGGCCGCACGCCAAAGCCATAAACTATTCATTTGTGCGAAGCAGATCAGGGTGGGAACATGATCAATTAGGCAAGGCCGAACTACACATTTCGAAACAGCCAATAGAAAATTAGACTGCCATCATTACGGCAGTAAAACATGGATGTCACATGTCAATCAATTAGGTTTGGGGGTCCGATATGCGATCTGCCTCGCAAATCCCAAAAATACAAAATAGTAAAAATGAATGCCAATACTGTTCTTGTCCATATGGGTGACCTTATATGTATTAACTCATTGATTCACGCGATCGATATAAGCCCAAAATGACACAAAAAAAAATATGATTTATTATTGCTGATTCCGAGCTTGAAACTGTTGTGCAATTAATTCTAATGTCCATCATCGCATTCCCCATCATTCACAGGGCAGTATTGATTTTTTTTCTTTCCATTTACAGTGCTACGGATGGGTGTTAAACCCCCTTGCGGGTCCTCTCTAGCACTCGTAGCATTTTCTCCTACATTTGCCGTTTACGGGTGTGAAAACATTTGCGGGCTTGGGTAATTGTAGCAATTGATTGTCGATTTGCGATTTTAGCCATTGTAACTCTCGAGGACGGGAAAGATCAACGGCTTCAGGAGGCGTTAAGTTCTGGGTTTAACCACCGCAAAGTTTTCAAGTCTGTAACCCGTAAACCGTTTGAAGCCCGCAAAAAGACGCCAATTGAATAGCAAATTAACTTACCACCTCACTTATATATATACTGTACCTCTATATACTGGGACATTTCTGTCTGTAAGTATACGTGACACTTTCCAACATGCTATATATATATATATATATATATATATATATATATATATATATATATATATATATACAGTATGTGCGGGACTATTATATATAAAATACTCCGCCACTGTATATATATATATATACAGTTGTGCTCAAAAGTCTGCATACCCTGGCAGAAATTATGACATTTTGGCATTTATTTTGAAAATATGACGGATCATGCAAAAAAAAATATTTTATTGAAGGATAGTGATCATATGAAACCATTTATTATCATTATGTTATTATGGCTCCTTTTTAAATCAGAATGATAGTAGAAATCACCCAAATGGCCCTGATCAAAAGTTTACATACCCATGAATGTTTGGCCTTGTTACAGACACAAGGTGACACACACGGGTTAAAATGGCATTTAAAGGCTAATTTCCCACAACTGTGGCTTTTTAAATTGCATTTACTGTCTGTGTATAAATAGTCAATGAGTTTGTTAGATCTTATGTGGATGCACTGCGCAGGCTTGATACTGAGCCATGGGGAGCAGAAAAGAACTGTAAAATAAAGGAAGTTTCATTTATTAATCGATTATAACTTCAGGTAAGCTAAATAAACATATTAGTAACATCTAAAGGTTTTAACATCAAAATTAATATGCTAAAAATGTAAATTTAAAATGACAGATTACAATGTCTGAAAGCCAAGAAAACAGCAAAGAATACAAACAATGTGTGGCAATGGAACACAAACAAAGATGGAGAGATCAACACTCACCCCGAGATTAACAGAAGGTTAAGAGAAGAAGATTGTGAGAGACTGGCAAAAAAAAAGAAAAATGGGTGAAAAAGTAAAATCACAGTGTCAGCGAGCTACCAATAAAAAAAAAGTGCTAAAGATAATGCATGTGAACAATATGGTAACGAGAGTAATGTGGATATAGATAGTAATATTGATATATGTTCTCACGATAGTCCATTATTTACATCTATAACAGTAGAGCCTCACAATTGTGGTATGTTGAATGCTGTTTGCCAGTTTTGTGGGGCTTATAATTTTCAACAGGAAAGACCTAGAAGATGGTGAGTTTATTACTTGTTGTCAGAAAGGAAAGGTAAGACTTCCAGAAAGAGATGAATTCCCAGCATATTTACAAAGTATAATGAGTAAACCCTAGTTTTCCAAATTCTACTAATTTCAAACAAAACATTCTATCTTCTTTTGCTTCTATGGGTGCAAAATTAACTGCTAATGTTCCAGGACATGGCCCTTACTGTTTTAAAGACCAAGGCCAAATTGTTTTTGTGTAAGTCCGCAATTCATTTTTTTCTAAGTCCCGCGGCTGGTATATTTTTGTTTAAGTCCTTAGTTAGTCATTGCGTGTTTATGTTTTTTTCAAGTGCCACTTGTGTGGTGGTGCCACATTTGCGGTCCGAATATCATAGGGGGTCGTAGGGATGAGCGCCTGCCTTCGGCGCTCATCTTCACCAGCGCAAGGAGCCCCTTCAGCGCTCCTTGCCTACAACTGCGGCCCTCAAGCGTTAGCATAAACCCGCGTGCTCACAACTATATATGTGATACAAATTACTTCATACATTGATACATTTAATTCACAAGGGCTTTGGGATTTATTTATTAACAACACATTTTCTTGGATTACTACATGGATCAGGAGTGTATTTCTAGGCCCTAAGGATTCCTAAGGGGCAGCAAAATATGAGCCTGATTCAATTTCGATGCCCGCATCTTGCGGGACCAAGCCATAAGTCTGCGGGCGTACTGCAGGCTCCCATTCGTCCCGATTCCGGGGCTATTCAATTGAACAAGCCCGCAAATTATGGGCCGCACGCCAAAGCCATAAACTATTCATTTGTGCGAAGCAGATCAGGGTGGGAACATGATCAATTAGGCAAGGCCGAACTACACATTTCGAAACAGCCAATAGAAAATTAGACTGCCATCATTACGGCAGTAAAACATGGATGTCACATGTCAATCAATTAGGTTTGGGGGTCCGATATGCGATCTGCCTCGCAAATCCCAAAAATACAAAATAGTAAAAATGAATGCCAATACTGTTCTTGTCCATATGGGTGACCTTATATGTATTAACTCATTGATTCACGCGATCGATATAAGCCCAAAATGACACAAAAAAAAATATGATTTATTATTGCTGATTCCGAGCTTGAAACTGTTGTGCAATTAATTCTAATGTCCATCATCGCATTCCCCATCATTCACAGGGCAGTATTGATTTTTTTTCTTTCCATTTACAGTGCTACGGATGGGTGTTAAACCCCCTTGCGGGTCCTCTCTAGCACTCGTAGCATTTTCTCCTACATTTGCCGTTTACGGGTGTGAAAACATTTGCGGGCTTGGGTAATTGTAGCAATTGATTGTCGATTTGCGATTTTAGCCATTGTAACTCTCGAGGACGGGAAAGATCAACGGCTTCAGGAGGCGTTAAGTTCTGGGTTTAACCACCGCAAAGTTTTCAAGTCTGTAACCCGTAAACCGTTTGAAGCCCGCAAAAAGACGCCAATTGAATAGCAAATTAACTTACCACCTCACTTATATATATACTGTACCTCTATATACTGGGACATTTCTGTCTGTAAGTATACGTGACACTTTCCAACATGCTATATATATATATATATATATATATATATATATATATATATATACAGTATGTGCGGGACTATTATATATAAAATACTCCGCCACTGTATATATATATATACAGTTGTGCTCAAAAGTCTGCATACCCTGGCAGAAATCATGACATTTTGGCATTTATTTTGAAAATATGACGGATCATGCAAAAAAAAATATTTTATTGAAGGATAGTGATCATATGAAACCATTTATTATCATTATGTTATTATGGCTCCTTTTTAAATCAGAATGATAGTAGAAATCACCCAAATGGCCCTGATCAAAAGTTTACATACCCATGAATGTTTGGCCTTGTTACAGACACAAGGTGACACACACGGGTTAAAATGGCATTTAAAGGCTAATTTCCCACAACTGTGGCTTTTTAAATTGCATTTACTGTCTGTGTATAAATAGTCAATGAGTTTGTTAGATCTTATGTGGATGCACTGCGCAGGCTTGATACTGAGCCATGGGGAGCAGAAAAGAACTGTAAAATAAAGGAAGTTTCATTTATTAATCGATTATAACTTCAGGTAAGCTAAATAAACATATTAGTAACATCTAAAGGTTTTAACATCAAAATTAATATGCTAAAATGTAAATTTAAAATGACAGATTACAATGTCTGAAAGCCAAGAAAACAGCAAAGAATACAAACAATGTGTGGCAATGGAACACAAACAAAGATGGAGAGATCAACACTCACCCCGAGATTAACAGAAGGTTAAGAGAAGAAGATTGTGAGAGACTGGCAAAAAAAAAGAAAAATGGGTGAAAAAGTAAAATCACAGTGTCAGCGAGCTACCAATAAAAAAAAAGTGCTAAAGATAATGCATGTGAACAATATGGTAACGAGAGTAATGTGGATATAGATAGTAATATTGATATATGTTCTCACGATAGTCCATTATTTACATCTATAACAGTAGAGCCTCACAATTGTGGTATGTTGAATGCTGTTTGCCAGTTTTGTGGGGCTTATAATTTTCAACAGGAAAGACCTAGAAGATGGTGAGTTTATTACTTGTTGTCAGAAAGGAAAGGTAAGACTTCCAGAAAGAGATGAATTCCCAGCATATTTACAAAGTATAATGAGTAAACCCTAGTTTTCCAAATTCTACTAATTTCAAACAAAACATTCTATCTTCTTTTGCTTCTATGGGTGCAAAATTAACTGCTAATGTTCCAGGACATGGCCCTTACTGTTTTAAAGACCAAGGCCAAATTTACCACCGCACTTCACATTTACACCCAGAAGTAGAAGAGCAAAGAAAATTTGCTTAGCTATATGTACTAGATACAATGGAAGCTATTGAACAACGTGTGAGGCTTTCAAAAAAGAAAAATGCTTAGCAAATGTTTTTCAAGAGCTTGATAACAATATGGCCAAAAACCCATATACTCAAGCTTCTAAAAAATTGTCAGACGTAGAACGTGAACAACAGATTAATTCTGAACAAAACCAGTTGCCGATCCCAAAAGTCAATTTGGTTCTTAAAAGAGATAATTATTGTGATAAATGCCAGTATAACTTGCCAACATCTAATGAGGTTGCCATGGTGTTTCAAAATGACGATGGGGGAACCACCATTTCCACGTGATATTATAATATATCCAAGAAATGAAGAGCAACCTTTGATTAACATAAGTATCTTAAATACTAATTTGGATCTAATGACATATTCAATATTTTATCCAAATGGTGAAGCAGGATGGCAACCTAAATTAATACTTGAAAGTTATCCAAATAGTAATGTACATGTGAAATAATATTTCAATGCTTGAATTTAAAGTTGCTCAAACAGCAATGCAAGATTAATTGAATTCCATTTTATATGGTTGAAAACTGCCACAATAATGGATCAGTGATTCATATCTGCAAGTAGAAGCAAATAATCAAAATTTTATAAAATATCAACAAAATAAACTACGTGTGGAACAGTATTGTGGACTTAAGGATTATGTCGCTTAAGTTACTACAAACAGAACTTCCAGCTGGCCGAGCCATGATTTTTCCATCTTCTTTCCAAGGATCTGCTCGAAATATGAGAGAAAGATACAATGATGCTATGGCTATTGTTACTAAATTTGGGAAACCAGATTTATTTATTACATTTACATGTAATCCACGAAAGTAAAAAAATGTTGATCATTTGAAAACTGGACAAAGTGCTTCTGATAGACCAGATTTAGTGGCTATAGTCTTCAACATTAAACTATCAGCATTAATGCATGACATAACCATCATTAATTTATTTGGGAGGTGTGTGGCTTATGTTTATACTATAGAATTTAAAAAAAGAGGCCTTCCACATGCACATATTCTTATAATCCTTCAAGAAAAAGATAAATTGAATACTGTGGATCGAGTGTATTCAGTTATTATTGCTGAACAACCAGATACACAAAAACATGCGACACTATATGAAATTGTTACACATCGCATGATTCATGGACCATGTGGAGATATAAATCCGCAGTCACCATGTATGGGAAATAATAAATGCACAAAAGATTTCCCTAAAGAATTTAGAGTGAAAACTTTTGCAAATTGTGATGGATATCCGTTGTATCAAAGAAGAGAAGGTCAAACTGTAATTATTCTTGTAAAAACTATAGATAACAGATATGTATTTCCATATAATCCTCATTTGCTGATGAAGTACAATGCACACATAAATGTGGAAGCTTGCACTTCTATAAAATCTATTAAATATGTGTACAAGTATATTTACAAAGGATATGATGCAGCCACTGTTGTGGTGAAAAGTGTCCAAAACGCATAAGAAAATGAGATTGTACATGATGAACTTTAATGTTATGTAGATGCTCGCTATGTAAGTGCTCCAGAAGCAATGTGGCGCCTTCTGAAATTTGAAAGGCATGATCGGTCACATGCAAAGACACTTAGTTTGTTTTAGTGCTGGTAATGAAAGAAATGCTCTTGCACAAAATGAACATCAGGAAACAACATTTACTGCTTGTTTTTATTTTTTTATTTTTTTTTATTTCAAATATACATGATATACATAGGTTAAATATACAATGCATTACACAATCATTACATGTCTAAAAACTAACACATAGTCATAACCTTCTCTTTATTAATTGTATTACCATATTTCTTGAAATTTATAACCCAATTGGACATTTCCCCTCTCTTGTTGGTTCCTTACACAGCGTCTTTTCCCCTCCCGACATTTATATCCCGAAAAGCCCGGCACATAATAACTTCTAACATACTCTACCCTACCAAACCTTATATATATCAAAATATCCACCTGGACTTCAAAGGGCTTTATGTATAGGCTAATATATGAGAAAGCCTTGCTTTTTAGTTTGGCTTTATTGTGTTTGTTACTAGAGTATAAAAACCAGAACTGTAATTTTTTTTTTTTTTTTCTTTTAAATCTTGGTTGGGGAATTTTCACCCTAGTGAGGAGGTCATCCAATTAAGCTTCCATCTCTATTTACCTTTCATTCACCTAATTTCCTCACATGCATCCCTCAAACATTCTAGCCAGGTAGGAATGAGAAGGCAGAGAAGGGTCAAGGAGGGATTGTCCTGCCGGGGGAGACATAATGTATAAGTGAGATATCAGCGCAAGGGTTAGTTAAAAATGGAATCCCAAATGGCCCATTTTGCAGGGTCTTGTTTTAGCTGAAATCCAGTATTAAAATCTCTATCTAGTTCACGATTATATCCCAACATGATCAAAATTTCAGCTAGTTTGGGAAGAGCTTCTTTCCTCCAATTTCTTGCAATTGCAGTTTTAATAACCTGAAAAATTTGAGTCATAAACGCTATATTTTTTATTTCCATCTTAGGAGGAAACAAATTGAACAATGCCATCTGCGGTTCTGCTATAATATCTGTCTTAAGTATGTTGGATAGATATTCAAAACAATCCTCCCAAAGTGAAAGGGATGTAGGGCATTCCCACCATATATGAAACATATCTGCTGATTTCCCACAATTTCTCCAACATAATTTGGTTTCTGGGTTAAATGATATAAAGTACATTTTAAAGGGGACCCAATACCATCTATTAAGTAATTTAAATTGGATTTCTCTCTGGTTTGCATTTTTCACAAACCTATTTAAGGATTTTAGAGCTTGTTGCCATGACTCTTTGGATACCCTTAAGTGCATATCTTTAGCCCAGAGATCCATAGGTTTAGTTATATCCCTCTGTGTTTGCTTATAGATAATCTCACTTCTCTTTGATATCAAATGTCTAGTAATTTGAGACAATATCAATGTTTCGAAATTGTTTAGACTATGTAGATTAATGACTTTAATTCTTTCTTTCAAAACTTGTAATAGTTTATATAATGTGAACCATAGTTTAGTTGAAATATTATATTTCTTCTTTAGCATATTGTAATCTAATATTTTACCTTTATCTTTAACTATAATATGACCCAATAGATATATTCCTTTATCTTTCCATTCTGGTTCTAGGTAAATATGATTTAAACGTGCTAATGTTGTCAGAGGAGTAAGTCCACTATATTTCTCTAGAAGTTTAAGTTTATTATTCATTTTTATCCACTCTTTTACCATTTCAGTCAAAAGAGTTGCTCTAGGGTCGATATAAGATATTGCTAATTTTGGGGTAAATAAAAGAGCGTTGAGATAAATGGTGTTGAGCATATCGCTCAACACCTAATTTTCCGGATGATTGGAAAGAGGTTGACTCCACTTTATATATTGCGCTAATTTAATTGCTTCCTGATAATAGGAAACCATTGGGTATGCAATGCCAGCTTTTATAAATTTTCTACTCATTATTTCCTTTTTCACTCTGATCTGACCCTTTTTGTTAATATATCTAACTATCAATCTCTGGAATTTAGCTAACCATTGGCTTGTAGTTGGAAAAGGGAGAGATCTTAATACATAATTGAGCTTAGGTAAAAAAGACATCTTGACTGATGCGATTCTACCAGAGAATGAAATTTGATTGACCGGACAATTCTCAATAAGCTCTTTAGATGTTTTATATAAGTTATTCAAGTTGGAATCCTGGATGCATCTTAGGTCCAAGCTAAACTGAATTCCCAGATGTGTAAATCCTTTTGTATGAGCTAGCTGATACGTGTCAATAAGGCGCTCTACATCGTTCTCTAGAATATTAATGCTCAGGGCCTCGGATTTTCCTATATTTAATTTGTAATTCGACACCTTACTATAATTAGCGATAATTTCCATCAGCGCCTTCATAGATAAATGAGGTTGCTCCATATATACGACTACATCATCCGCAAAGAGAGAGATCTTGTATTCATTTTTGCCTAGTCTAATTCCTTTGAACTCTGATGAAGCCCGGATAGCCATAGCAAGAGGTTCTAGGATCAAGGCAAATAGAATGGGAGACAACGGACAACCCTGATGGGTACCATTTGTTACCATAAAATAATCTGATTGTACACCTTTGCCCAATACCGATGCGGAGGGAGCATTGTATAAGGCAGCTATGGCCTTCAATGCGAAGGCGTCAAACCCATATCTAAGGAGGGTCTGCATCATAAAATCCCACCCTACCCTGTCAAATGCTTTTTCGGCATCCATTGATAGGAATAGTGTGGGAATACCTTTATTCCTCGCAAAGGTTATTAAATGAATCAGTTTATGGGAATTATCGGAACCCTGCCTCCCTGGGACAAAACCTGTTTGATCGGACATTATTAATGTTTTGGAGATTTTTGTAAGTCTTAAGGCCAAAACCTTGGCATATATTTTGGTGTCTATATTCATGACCGAGATTGGTCTAAAGTCTTTACAAGTATGTGCTTCCTTATTTTGTTTTGGGATAGTTATTATTTTGGCTCTAAGCATCTCTGGAGGAAACTTTCCTGTAGTTTTAATTTCATTAAATGAGGATACTATAGTTGGCATTAACCCTTCCGCAAATATTTTATAATAAGCTGTAGAAAAGCCATCTGGGCCTGGTGCTGTATGATTTTTTAAATTCTTAATGACTCGACTAATTTCTGCTTCCGTTATCGGACTGTTTAATGCTTCCTTCTCCTCCTTTGAGATTTCTGGAAAGTCAATCTGATCTAAGAATGATGTTATATCTTTCGAATTTTAAATTTTCTTCCGAGCTTAAATTATACAAGGATTGATAAAATTTAGCAAATTGATCCGTAATTTCTTTAAGCTTAAATATTTTTTTACCCTGTTTTTCCAGATAGTGGATATTATATTTTTGGTAGTTTTGCTTTTTAATTTTACTCGCAAGGTCTCTCCCTATTCAATTATCGAAATGAAAAGATTTTTGTTGTAAACGCCACAAACTATTGTCTGAGCGTTTTTGGTTTATTTTATTAATTTAATTTCAAATTGCTTTTATCTCTTGAGTAAGGGTGTCATTTCTTTTTATTTTATTATCTTGTTCCAGTTGATACAATTTTACATGTAAAAGTCGTAGAGACAATCCTCTCTGTTTGACCCAAATGCTTTTTAACTTGATAAAAATACCTCTTATATATGCTTTTAATGTATTCCAAATTGTTATATTTGAAGGAACTGACCCCAAATTAATTTCCAATTTTTTTTTAATTTCTGTTCTAATAACATTTTGTCTTTCCTTATCTTCAATAATTTTGTCATCCATTCTCCATACCCTACTGGAATAGGCAGCTCTCTTTTTTTTTTTGGAGGGTAATTGGAGCGTGGTCCGAAATGGTTATTAATCCAATTTTAACTGATTGAATTGTGTTTAACAAAGACTCATTCACTATGATATTGTCGATTCTTGAATACATCTTGTGAGAACCAGAGTAATATGTATAATCTCTCTCAGTTGTATTTAAGAGGCGCCATGTATCATACAAATGGTTTCTCACCAATAATTTAGAGAAATCCTGAGAGATTTTTTCTATATGTTTATAGTTTTTAGGAGTCTTTTTATAACTTCTGTCCATCTTGGGATCAGGAGTCATATTAAAGTCTCCACCCCCAATTTGACCTCCCAAAGCAATCTTGTCCAGTTTCTTTAATACTCCCTTCAAGAATGAGTTTTGTTTATTATTTGGGGCATATACGTTTACTATTGACATTTGTTCGCCATTTATCTCCCCTACCCAAATAATATACCGACCATTTCCATCCAGAACCACTACTTCTTCTTTTAATCTTAAATTTTTATTAAACATCATTAACACTCCTCCTGAGTTTTTTTTTTGGCATGCATTAAATACTCGTGGGAATTTATGTTTAGCCATATGAAATGTCTTACCCTTGTCCCAGTGAGATTCTTGAATTAAAACAATATCTGAGTTAGTTTTAATCAGCATTCTAGCGATGGAGGCTCTTTTTGATGGAGAATTTAGGCCCCTTACGTTGTAACTCACTATCTTCAACCCCGACATTCTCCTCCCCCCTTCTGACCCTCCCACATCCACATCCTACATCCACACTTCCAGACTTACTACATTCTCTCCTTAAACCATGGAGGTCTATTCTATCCATTCAAACCTCACCCCTTCGGAGGGGGTTACACTTCAGCCACCTACTTTCATAAACCTGTGGGCGTAAACGATGAAGGCATATGTTAAGTCCTCCATGGAGGTTCTTCCCATGCCCTTAAATATTTATTTTATCTAATTTCCCCTCTTTATTCCCACCCATCTCTCTTCCTTCTCCAATTATGCTTCTTTTTTTCTTTTTCCCTTCCCCCTTCCTTCTCTTTTCTTTCTTTTCCCCTCTTTCCTTCTTTTTTTTTCCCTTTCTTTTTATCCAACTCTATTTGAGCATTTTAGACCGGGGTAAGCTCTTTTTGCCTAGCCCTTTAATGATTTATAGTATTACCAAAAAAACTTCCTATTGTAACTATACCCCTCTCTTCTCTCATCCCTTTCTACCCTTTTTCTCCCCTCTCCGCTTCCCTTCCATTGTCCACTTCCTTGTATGCTTCCATCTTATTCTCTTTTATAATTTTAATAATTTTCATAATTTTCATATTTTTCCATGGATTATTTTAAAATTTATACTGTGTCAAAAGATGTTTAAAATATATTGAATCCTTTTTAATCTGCAATCATTATTCCTTAAATTAACTTATAAAAAAAAACAAAAAACATGTGAATCGTGATTGTGCAAAAATTGCTGTAGAATTTAATTGTGTTCACATTTCTATTCTTATTCTAGCATTCTCACTCTTATTAGTTCATGCATTAATTAACTAATTTACTGCTTGGTTTACATTAAATTATATAATTTGACAGTGAGGCAAGGGAATTCTTATACATTGAGATTCCATATCAGTATGTTTTCGTTATACGGTTAGTCCAAGAGACATTGAACATTTTTGTTTACATTTACTCCTTTTAAATGTTCCTGGTGCACAAAGTTTTGAACATTTGAGAACTGTTGATGACATAGTTTATGATACATTTCAATTAGCTGCGTGACAAAAAAACTTCCTTGCTGATGATACTGAATGGGAGAGATGATTGCATTAATTTGCATATTTTGTAATGTACTAAATGCATTATCTTTGTGGAACACATTTAAATTAAATATGTGTGAAGTCTTTTTGAAATGTTACAGTGAGTCCATTGCAGAATAAAAAGCATTAATGGAAATTAAAGTGGTCTTTCTTTGTCATGGATTAACTTTTAATCTGCCAGATCCAGGAATTAAAGATGAAATAAACTATGAAGAGTATGGCTCTGATGTGGAAAAACAAAAAACAGAAGAAAAAATAGCCACTTTAAATACATTGCCCTTGGAAGCATTTAAAGCCATACAGCAAGCACTAGATGATGAAATGCTCAAGGAGTGTTATTTCTATCTAGATGGACCCGGTGGATCGGGCAAAACAATATAAATTATTGATAAGTTTAATTTGAGGTCAAGGTGAAATAGTACTTCCCTTTGCAACAATTGGAATTGCTGCCCTTTTATTGGAAGGAGGTAGAACTGTACAAAGTGGATTTAAACTTCCAGTTCTCATTTTGGAAACATCAGTGTTGGATATTAGAATGACATTATTACAAGCTAAAAATCTAAACAAATGTACATTAATTATAATAGATGAGGTAACAATGATGTTGTGCCATGCTCTGCAATGTATGGATCGTTTCTTACGTGAAGTCATGGCTAATGATTTGCCTTTTGGGGGAAGGTGGTGTTGTTAGGTGGGGATTTTAAGCAAACATTACCTGTTGTTGTCCATGAAAATAGGACAGACATTGTGGAAACATGTATAAAGTCAAGTCCACTATGGAAAATATTTACACATCTTAAAATACAAAAAGATATGAGATCAGAAGGCCAAAATTAATTCAATGATTGGTTAATTCGAATTGGTGAAGGTAAAACAGAGGCAATAAGTAATTTACCTGAGGATACTGTTGAAATTCCATCTGCAATGATTTGCAGTCATATTCCAAAATTGAATAATTACCAATGATTACTCAGAGCTCACACACAAAGTAATATTAACATCAAAAAATAACGATGCATTGCTTCTGAATAATGAAATTTTGGAATTTATAGATGGAACCCAAAAAAATGATTACAGTGCAGATTCTGTACTCACTGATGACAAACAAAGTGAGACAAACTTTGCAACTGAATTTATAAATTCATTAACACCATCGGAATGCCACCACATAATTTAAAGCTGAAAAAAGGGGCAATCGTCATGTTACTGCGAAATCTGAACCTAAAAAAAGGACTTTGTAATGGGACCAGATTAATTGTTCAGGATTTAAAAGAGCATTTCATAAATGCTGAAATTCTGAATGGTACCCATAAAGGTGAAATAGTTTTCATTCCATGAATAGATTTGGCTCCAATCAGAGTAGCTTGCCTTTTGTAATTCAAAGAAGACAATTTCCAATCATAATGGCATTTGCCATGACCATCAATAAATCCCAAGGTCAAACTTTTCAGTCTGTTGGCTTGTTTTTGGCGGAACCTCTATTTGCCCATGAACAACTCTATGTGGCATTTTCAATATGCAAAAATCCATTAGAAATTAAAGTCTTTGTCAAACAAACAGAAGATCAAGGTGAGCTATTAGGGATGACAGAGTATTTACAAAAATATTGTATATGATGAGGTTTTGTAATAAAAAAGAAAGGGTTAAAAGGGTCTGTATATTTATTAGTGAATCACATATTATAATTATCAAAATGCGAGTTGTTAAACTGCGAGTTGTTGTCATGATTTGCGAGCTCGCAAAGTGAGCTTGCAGAACTGCATCCCTCGCAAAGTGAGGGATGCAGTTCGGGCTGCAAATGCTTACCTCACGTAGCGAGGGCCAGATTTGCAGAGGTGGAGGCTCCCACAGCAGCTGCAATAAGCTGAAGTGAGGTTGCACTCGAATTTAAGTCGAATTTAAGCAGTTTCGACACTTGAAAATCGGCTAAGCAAGAAAAAAGATGGCGGCGAAAATTATGAAAACGAGGCTATACGACAACGAGGTGCACAAAACAACGCCAGGGACGTATGACTTTTACCCGGGCAGGTACAAGGTACAAAATACACTATTAGGAAGGACAGAAAATGCTCGCGAGGCAAGTAAGACATAGAATATCGGAGCCATTTTACAGCACGGAGGTGGAGGCTCTACGGTGCCTCAATCTCGGTAAAAAACAACCGAGAAAAGCAGGACTTAGAAAAAAAAAAACAAGCCGCAGGACTTAGAAGAAAAAAAAATTGCAGATTGAGCAAATCGGGACTAAGAAAAAAAAACACAACCCGGGGGATTTAGAAAAATAAAAAAATATGAGGTGGCAAAAATACAAAGTTAACAGCCGAACCGTGTACATCAAAAAACACCAAAACCACTGAAAAATAACAAAAATCATACAAAAAACATCACACACAGCACGGGGGGAAATCAGTTTGATATACTCTGGACCTACAAAAAAATGACATTTTACACTGCAGTAAATTATATATTTTACACTGCACTTATATAGTTGTATTAATGCTCATTGACTGATAGGGATAGGACCCTCAAAGCAGTTACATATGTAAATCAGTTTATTATGCTCTGACACCTGATACATTCCATATTGTTGCTTAGGCCTTTACGTTTTGCATGTATGCAAATTAAACATGATACATTTATTGATTAATGAAAATAACTGAATACAAATATTAACAATGCTTTTCATGTCATTTTACAGTTTGCTCATCTCTGTGAACACTGGACCTGAATGAACACAGACTCTGAGCTCGGCAGCATTTCATCTGCAATTACATCACCATTACAGGTATATGATTTAATGATGCACTTCTTTATCAAAACATGTCTAAGTATTTTGCTTTTGCATTGATGAAAGTTATTGATTAATTAATTAAAGTATGTACAATAAAAATACATTATATATCTTACAGATTTAAAGACAGAAAATAATACAACTGCAACACCATCAGAGGGTGGAAAGAAAGATAATCCTTTAATACTTCAGGTAACTAAGAAAAAAATTTAAGAATGTGCTGATTCATGTTGTTTGCTATACAAGTGAAACTAAAACGCCTGTATTTACAATTCCAGATTAAAATGGCGGATAAATCAGCAAGGGAACGGAAGCAAAGATGGAGAGATGCACAGTCGCCTGAGACTTCCTAAAGACTAAGAGAAGAAGACAGACAGAGACTTGTCAATAAAAGAAAAATGAGTGCAAAAGGACAAACTGTGTGTGCTGGACCTTCAAAAAAAAGAAAAAGTAAACAAAAACATGTCTGTGAAACATTGCCTAATGACCCAATATTGCCTCATGACACCAATGTTACTGATAGCTATGTTGAGGAAGCTCAGGATAGTCCTTTATTTACATCACTAACAGTAGACACTTATAATTGTGGATTAATGAATGTGGTTTGTCAGTTTTGTGGGCCCTATCATTTTCTGAAGAAAAGACCAACTGAAGGGGAGTTTATTAGTTGCTGTCAGAAAGGAAAGGTAAGACTTCCACAAAGACACACATTTCCAGAATACTTAGAAAGTATAATGAGCGATCCAACATTTCCAAATTATACTAATTAAAAAAAACAAAAAAAACATCAGGTCTTATAACAGTGCAATTTTATTTGCTTCAAGGGGTGCTACATTAGCAGAAAATGTGCCAGTACATGGTCCTTACTGTTTCAGAGTTCAAGGACAAATTTACCACCGCACTTCCCATTTACACCCACAAGAAGGAGAGCAAAGGACATTTGTTTAGTTATGTCCTAGATACAATGGAAGCTGTTGAACAACGGATAATGCTTCCTGAAAATAAACAGTGTTTGCGCATAGTCTTTGAACAGCTGGATAAAATTATGGCCAACAACCCATATAGTCAAGCATACAAAAAATTAGCAGAGGTTGAAAAAGAACAACAGGAACATGCTTAAATACATCAATTGCCAATGCCAAGAATAAATATGGTTTTGCAAAGAGATTGCAATAGTGATTAAAGATGGTATAATTTACCAACAGTAAATTAGGTTGCCATGGTCTTTAAAAATGAGGATGGTGAACCCCCTTTTCAGCGGGATATTAGAATATATCCACGCAACGAAGACCTACCTTTTATAAACATAAATATATTGAGTTGTAATTTGGATCCAATTACATATCCCATTTTCTTTCCAAATGGTGAGCCAGGATGGGAACCACAATTACAATTGCAAAGTTATCCCAATAGTAAAGTTTGTATTAGAAACAATATTTCTATGCTGGAATATAAAGTGTCACAAACTGCTATTTCCGATCATTTTAATCCTATTTTATGTGGGGGAAAGCTGACACAACAATGGATTATTGATTCATATCTACAAGTCGACGCAAATAATCTAAATTTTATAAAATTTCAACAAAACAACCTTTGCATAGAACAATATTGTGGATTGATGGATTATGTTGCTGAATTAGCTACCAACAGAGACCTTCCAGCTGGAAGAGAAATCATCTTGCCATCCACTTTCCAAGGATCTCCTCGCAATATGCGAGAAAGATACAATGATGCCATGGCTATTGTGACAAAATGTGGAAAACCTGATTTATTCATTACATTCACATATAATCCACAATGGCCAGAGATCAAGGAAAATGTAAAACTTGGCCAAAATATTTCTGACTGACCAGATTTAGTGGCAAGAGTATTCAAAATAAAACTCAATTCATTTATACATGATATAACTAAAGCAGAGTTATTTGGAAAATGTGTGGCTTTTGTTTATACCATTGAATTTCAAAAAAGTAGCGTGCCACATACTTTTAATCCTGCAAGAAAAAGATAAATTAAATACTGCAGAGAGAGTGGATTCAGTAATTACTGCTGAACTGCCACATCCAAAAAAATATTCAAAACTTTATGATATTGTAACACACAGAATGATTCATGATCCATGTGGAGATATCAATCCAAATTCACCATGTATGGAAAATAAAAAATGCACAAAAGAATTCCCAAAATAATTTTAAATGCAGACTTATGCAAATTGGGATGGATATCCTTTGCATAAAAGAAGAGAAGGACAAACTGCTATTATTCAATTTTACATGACAAACTTTCTAATTATTTAGATGCTCGCTATGTCAGTGCTCCAGAAGCAATGTGGCTTCTTCTCAAATTTGAGATGCATAATCAGTCACATGCTGTGTATTGGTTAGCTATACATTTGCCACAAGGTCAATTTGTTTGCTTTACTGCAGGGAATAAAAGAAATGCTCTAGCACAAAATGAACATGGAGCAACAACACTTACTGCTTGGTTTAAATTAAATTGTCAGGACACTGAGGCCAGACAATTTTTATACATTGAGATTCCATATCACTATGTATTCGTAAATGGCCAATGGCGACAACAACAAAAATATACTCATAAAATTAGCCCAAGAATTTATACCGTTAGTCCAAGAGACATTGAACGTTTCGGTTTAAGATTACTACTTTTACATGTTCCCAGTGCACAAAGTTATGATCATTTACGCACAGTAAATGACATAGTTTAGGATACTTTGCAATTAGCTGCAAGACAACAAAACTTCATAGCAGATGATACAGAATGGGAGAGGAGTTTGGAAGAAGAAGCACTATGTCAAATGCCAAAGCAAATGAGAGAACAATTTGCATTCATTTGCATCTTTTGCAATGAACCTGATGCATTAGCTTTGTGCAAATAATTTAAATTAAATATGTGTGAAGACTATTTGAAATGTTACAATGAGCCCATTGCACTATTAAGAGCATTAATGGCAATTCAAGAAATATTTCTGGCTCATGGATGTTTTTAATTTTCCTGATCCAGGCAACTTTAAATACATTACAATTGCAAGCATTTAACGCTGTCACAAATGCAACAGTTGATGAAATGGTCAAAGACAGTTATTTCTATCTAGATGGCCCTGGTGGATCAGGAAAATGCATCTGTATAATTGTTTGATAAGTTACATTCGAGCACAGGGTCAAATAGCAATGCCATTTGCAACAACTGGAATTGCCACACTTTTGTTAGAACGTGGCAGAACTGTGGATTGTGGATTTAAACTGCCAGTTCACATTTTAGAAACATCAGTGTCGGATATTCAAAGGAATTCATTACAATACCAAAAAATAAAAAATAAACAAATTGATTATAATAGATGAGGCCAAAATGATATCATGTCATGCCCTGCAATGTATTGATCGATTATTAAAAGAAGTTATGGATAACAATTTGCCATTTGGTGGAAAGGTCATGTTGTTAGGAGTAGATTTTAGACAAACATTACCTGTTGTGCCACGTGGAAATAGGACTGACATCGTCGAAACATGTATAAAGTGTGGAAAATATTGACTCACCTAAATTTAGAAACAAATATGAGATCTGAAGGCCAAAAGAATTTCAATAATTGGCTAATTCAAATTGGAGAATGAAAATATCCAGAAATATATAATTACCTGATGACACCATAGAAATTCCACCACAAATGATTTGCAAAGAATCACTAATATCGGCAATCTTTCTGAATACAATCAATAACGACGATTACTCAGACATTGCACAGACAAGGTGATATTAACATCAAAAAATATAGATGCCTTGAATCTAAATAACGAAATTTAAAGATTTATCAATGCACCAACAAAATTGTACTATAGTGCAGATTCGGTTCTGGCTGATGACCAAGACAGTGGATCTAACTTTTCTATCAAATTTATAAATTCTTTAACTCCCACTGGAATGCCACCACATGTTTTGCAACTAAAAAAAGGGGCAATTGTCATGCTACTGAGAAATATGAATCCCAAAAAAGAACTTTGTAATGGGACCAGATTAATTGTGCAGGATACATGCAGAACAAGTTTTTTTTTTTTTTTTTTTTTCATAAAGTTTTTATTAAGAATTATCAAGAAAAAACTTGTACAAAAATAAGCACATACTATAAAACATAATTCCACATGTCAGGAAAGGATAATTACTATCCTAAGCAACTGCTTCTCTTTGTTGAATTATTCCTTAATATAATTTTAACGTTTTCAGTGCACAAATTGGTTTAAATAAACAATCGTGTTACAATCAATATATTCTATGAACACATGAGAAGAGAGAAAGAGGAAGAAGTGAAGAAAAGAAGAGAAAAATAAACAAATAGCCAAGAAATGAAGAAGTAAAGAAAATAACAAATAGTAGATAATTGCTTCCCATCCGCTCTTCTACTACAAAAGGTCAGGACTTGACTATACCGTGGCCTTTTCAGTTCCTGTGCTACCCAATCTTAGTTTTACTGTCGTTACCTTTCGTCCGAAGTAGCCTCCAGTGTCCTCTCCCGCTCCGCCTGCTCCAGTCCGCCCCCCGCTCCACTCCTCTTCCAATTGTAAAGAGCCTCCCTAGCAAAAGTTCAACTCGTCCCCCCACTACCTAAGAAATGCAGTCGGGGGAGGAGATCCAGGGTCCCCAAATTTCCAGAAACTTTTGATGTGTGTCCATTAGTGTATGAGTCATTCTCTCATGTATAAATAGGAAGTTTATTTTGTTTTTGATTTCCTGGAAGTTAATGGAATTATCCTTCCACCTTCTCGCTATGATGTTTTTTACTGCCAGATAAATCAATTGTGTCAATTTATTGCCTACCCCTCCCAGTTCCTTATAATTCCTGCCTAAGAGACATGTCGCTATGGAAGGTTTAAGCGGGATACTAAATAATCTGGAAAGTAGATCAGCCGCTCCAGCCCAGGTTTCTGAGACTAAAGGACATTTCCACCACGCGTGAATGAAGTCCCCTCGTTCTTGACATCCCCTAAAACATTTATCCGAAATTGTAGGCACAATTCTATTTAGTCTGGCGGGGGTCATATACGCCCTATGTAGGATTTTCAGCGAGGTTTCCAACAAGCTAAAATTAAGGGACCCTTTAGAAAGGCTAGAGAAAGCTTTAGACCAGGAGGGCTCATCCCAGGTCTGCTCCAAGTCCAGCTCCCACTTCAGCATAAAGGAAGGCTTTGGTGAATCTAAGGGGGGAGCATTAATTATGTTATATATTGCTCCCAGTGTACCCTTAGTAAGGGCTGAGTGTCTGCAAATTGTGGTGAGCCAGGAGTCTTTAGGCGGGCCAAATTCCCTGAGAACTTCTTCTACCCAGTGCCTGATTTTAATATAGTTAAATATTTCCGTATCAGGAAACTCCCTCCCTCTGCAAATTGTTCCTAGAGAAATAATCTTCCCCCCTTCCAGCCATGAGCCTAGTTTATCTAATTTTTGCAGAGTCCAAAATTGTTTAGAGTTAGAAGAGAGGGTAGCCGAGAGGGTGGGGGAAGTGAAAATCGAGGTAAGAGGAGTTACCGGGTATGCTAGATTATGGGTTTTCTTGGCCCAGTTCCAGATTTTTAAAGTAAATTTAGTTATTGGATTACTTATATAAGACCTAAGAGTATTCGAATTTGGTGCCCATAGGATAGTACCCCACGTGAGGGGGGGCATTTGTGCCTCCTCTATGAAGACCCAATTAGGCTGGAGGGAAGTGGAATGTGCCAGAGGAATAAAGGCCAGTTGCGCCGCTCTGAAATAGCTAGAAAAATTCGGGCATGAGAGACCTCCCTTGGATTTATGTCTATACATGATCTTCCTTGCTATTTTCGGGGGTCTATTCCTCCAGATGAACCTGAACACCAAGGACTGAAAGCGAGCTAATTCTGAGTTATTAACTTGAACAGGAAGGGTTCTGGCCAGATACAGGAGCCTCGGGAGGATGTTCATCTTCACCGAGGTTATCCGACCCGTCCAAGAAATATGCTTCCTTGTCCAAATGTTCAAGTCCCTCTGAAGAACCCTGAAGAGGGGGGGGAAATTGGCCTTATAAATTCCAGCTAAAGAGCTAGTAATATTTATCCCCAAGTAGTGAATATGATTGGCCGGCCAGATAAACTTATGGCTTGATTTCAACTGGGATAGAGTATCTAAGGGTATGCCTATGCCTAGTGCCTCTGTTTTTTCCTGATTTAAGCTAAGTCCAGAAAGTGAGCTAAATAAACCTATTGTGTCCAGCAGAGCTTCAATAGAGGAGCAAGGGTTAGTAAGAGTACACAATAGAGCATCAGCAAATAAGGAGCACTTTAAATGCTGGTTTCCCACTCGCAGACCCTCAATAGAGGAATTTGCCCTAATCGCCTGAGCCAGCGGCTCTATTGCAAGGGCAAAAAGGAGAGGGGAAAGAGGGCATCCTTGTCTCGTTCCACGCCCTATCTCTATAACCGCCTTCTGGGAGCCCGGGAGTTTTAAGTTAGCTTTGGGAAGATTATAATAGGTGCGAAGCAGGTTTAAAAATTGGCCTTTGAACCCAAATTTATCCAGAGCGGCATATAAGAAAGGCCATTCCAGGGTATCGAAGGCCTTCTCTATGTCCAATGCGAGCAGGCAAACCGGGGTGTTTCTATGTCTAGCCAAGTGGATGATGTTTAGGGTCCTTCTAATATTATCACTCGTCTGCCTGTATGGGATGAAGCCAGATTGGTCCTTGTGAATCAGGGAGGGCAAAAAGACAGAAATCCTTTGTGAGAATATTTTAGCAAGGAGTTTGATATCCCCATTAAGGAGCGAAATCGGTCTGTAATTCTTTGCCTCCTTTGGGTCCCTACCTTCCTTGGGGAAAAGGGTCAGATCCGCGAAGTTAAGTTCCGGGGGCATTGGATCCCCTTTCAAAATTGTGTTGAACAGGCTGCATAAGTGTGGGGACAAAATGTCCGAAAACTTTTTATAATAAATGTTGGTAAAGCCATCAGGGCCAGGAGATTTCCCCATTTTTAGGTCTTTGATTGCCTCCCTAACCTCCTCTACCGATACCTCTTTGTTTAGGTTAAGAAGATCTGACTCTGATATTCTAGGCAAATCTAAGGAATTCAGGTAGGACCTAATAGCGTTCTCTGGAGGGGAGTTGTGGGAGGAGTAAATGTGCTGGTAGAATTCCCTAAAGGTCTTTTGAATCTCATTTTGGCTAAATGTGAGTACTCCCTCTTTGGTTCTAATTTGAGAGATTTTGGACTGAGAGTACCTTGCCTTCAGACTTTTTGCCAATAATTTGTCTGGTTTATTCGCTTTAGCATAGAAGAGATGCTGCGTTCTTCTCAGGGCTTTATCTGTTCTAATAGATAAAATACCGTCTAGCTCCAGCCGAGTCTTGTCAATTTGGTCTCTTAACGAGGAAGAAGGGGAAATTTGATTCTGTTTCTCTAATTGAGCTAAATTTTTGACGAGGTTTTCCTCAGTTAGACGAATTGCTTTTTTATGTTGGGAAGCCAATTTAATGCACGTACCCCTAATATAAGCCTTATGAGCCACCCAGACCCAACCTGGCGAAGTTTCCCCACCCGCATTGGACACAAAGTAGGCTGCCAGTTCAGAAGTAACCTGTTCCTGGTATGTGGGTATCGAGAGCAAATATTCGTTTAATTTCCAGGCAAAAGGTAGTCTGGATTGGGATCCCAGGTCAACTTCTAGGAAGACTGCAGCATGGTCCGACCACGTGCAGGGAACAATATCTGCCTTATCCGAGCTATCAAAAAGCGCGGTACTAATAAGAAGGGCATCAATACGGGAGTAGGACTTATGGGTGGGGGAGAAGAAGGTGTACTCCCTTCCTTTCGGATGGTGACCCCTCCAAGCATCCACGAGGTCTAAAGAATGGAGCAGTTTTTGGATTTGTTTAATCCTTTTAGAAAAGCGGATGTGCTTAGAGACGTTGGACTTATCCATGCTCTGGTCTAAGACCAAATTTAGGTCCCCCCCTATTATCAATTTCCCCCACTCCCCCCCCTCCAAAGTCCTTAAAAGTCTAATCAACGCTTTGTGTGGGGCTACGGTGGGGGCATAGAAAGAAATAAGCGACATGGGGGTGCCTAGGACCTTCCCTTTCAAGATAACATAATACCCTTCCCGGTCTATAATTTTGGAGTCTAGCTGGAACTGAAAATCCTTGTGCAAAAGGATCGCCACTCCCTCTTTTTTCGAAGCCTGGGTGGTGCAAAAAAATTGGGGATAATCTTTATTCAGGTAGGCAGGAGTTTTATTCTTAGCAAAATGGGTTTCCTGGAGAAAGATAATGTCAGGTTTGTGGGTTTTATAGTACAAAAAAGCCTTCCTTCGCTTGAAGGGGGAGTTAAACCCTTTTACATTGTGGGTGAGTATCTTTGTGGGAAATGTCATGGGTGTGCAGTTGGCGTAAGCATGTGTATAGCTAAAAGCCACATACCTTCAGTAGCAGCTGGGCATGAGGGAACGGGAGGCGGCTTTCCCAGGCCAGGGCGAGGAGGAGCTGGAGGGTCCTGTCGGATCTCATTGGACAGAGTTGATCTGATGGAGATGAAAGTGGGAGTAAAACGACAAGAGTTAGGTGGGTTTAGCCGTGATAACCAGCATAATCTAAAGCCATTACTTAAGGGAAGTACCTCCCTATCAAGTCTACTCTGAGTAAGTCCCAAAAGACCTAGCCATCCGCCCAGCGGACATAGGACTGGTTTTACCATAGATTGGGACAGATAGTACCTCTCTAGGCCCACTGCCCCAGGGTGAAATGAGAAGCAAGATAGAGGGGAAAGGAGAAGAAGTAGCTTTTGCAGCCTTGGCTTTAAGGGGACCAGAGAGTAGAGAAAAGTAGCAAATAGCCTGCCCAGATCAATCAGAGGGAAGAAGAAGAAAGTAAAAGCAATAAGACATAGAGAGAAAATACAATTTACCATTGTGTAATTCCTAAATTAATGAGCAAATCTAGCCCAACCGAATGCTAACCGTTTTCCTCAAATCTAGTCTAAAACAATCTAAAACCTAAAACCTAGCCGGTAGGGGTATTAAGAAAAGGCTAGAAAAACATTTTTGGGTGAACCTTGCTGAGCATGAATACTCTTGACTATAACTTGGAGTGAGAACTCCCTTAGCTGAGATATAGCTGGAACTACAGTCCTTCTTATATCAGTTGTATACTTCAAAAGCTCTGGAGCTACTACCGTAGCCTAAGGTAGTGAGACCTGCTCAGGGGAAAAAACAAACAAGAAAAAAGCATTTAAGAGACAATCAGCATAACTATAAAACCTGATAACCAAAACCAGAGTCCCGTGGTAAAGTCACTGTCTGAAAGGAGACAGTGTGCCTCCTTAGGCCAGCTCCTCGTCCAGCTCCAAGAGTCAAGTAGCCCCGGCCTCCAGTTCCTGCCTCGGTCTTTGAGAAGCTGTTTGGGGAGTTGGGTCAGCCGTCCTCCTCGGTTTGGAGGAAGGAGTCCACTGTCTCTGGGGAAGGGGGAGCGGCAGGGAGGCTCCCTGTGTCTGGGCTGTTGCTCCCGTGGTCAGGTTCAGTCTCTGAAGGAGATCCAGACATTCCTCCAAGGAACGCACAGAGTGAGATGCGCCACTGTGGGAGAACAAAAGGGCAAAAGGAAAGCCCCATCTGTACCTGATGCCATGTTGAACAAGAATCTCCAGAGCAGGCTTCATCAGTCTCCGTTTTTGTAGGGTTGGAGGTGAAAGGTCCGCAAAGAATTGCAAAGGGGATCCGTCGGGACCCTGGATGGTTGTCATTTTGCGGGTGGTGGCAAGAATTAAGTCTCTGGATTGCTGACGGAGCAGTCTCACTATTATGTCCTTTGGCAAATCAGGATTTTTATTTCCACCCAGGGCCCTGTGAGCTCGCTCCACTTCCCAAATATGATCCGGAAAGCCTGCCAGGATCTGGTCTATAGTGGCTTTGAGATATCGGGGCAAGTCAATGATTGCAGTTGGTACCCCCCTAATCCGGATATTGAATCTACGAAAGCGGTTCTCCAAATCTTCCAGTTTGTCTTCAAGGGAAGTAATGCGAGAGGTATTCTCCCCTATGGCACTCCTATCTTTTTCCAGGGCCTCAACTACTTGATCCATTGACTCCTCCAAAATGTTGGTCCGCTGCCCAATGTCATGCAGATCTTTTTGTAGAGCTGTGACTGCTCTATTGATATGGGACTCTAGAAGGGCCTCAAACTTTGCCATAGAATTGTCAGCGATGTTGACCTCCGGGTGTACTGCGTCTGATACCGAATCAGAGTCAGATTGGTCCAAATGTTCCGGGCAGGGAGTTTGCATAGATGTCTGTGAGGCCACAGCCATCTTGAAATGCTCTTCAATTTCTTTGGAAGGCAGGGCTTTCTTATTTTTCCCCATCTTGCCTGAAATCTTGACACGCCGTATATTAGTTGTGATGTTGATGCAAGTCCTGGTCAGGAAGCAAAGTACGGACTCCAGTAGCACCCCTCACAAGGCCCAAGCAGGTTGTTCCCACAATGTTGCAAAAGAAGAATTCAGATCATACTCAGAGGTACGCTTAGCCCCTACCGGCCAGCTCCATTCACTACATTAGCAAACCTCTTCCAGGTTGCCGGGTGGCTGCAGGGAGACTTAGAAAAAATTCAGGCCGCACTGAGGCAGAGGCGCCACTAGATGGCAGTGTCGCTCTCCAAGCTGGAGATAAGGTTGTTGTTTTGCAGGAAGCCCTCTAAGGGCGCGGCAGGCCATACAAAAAACTGAAAAACAGTTTGAGCAATGAGAAAAGTTCAGCATAAAAGTCACCCAGCTCCAAAAAACCTTGCAGACTTGCACCCTCTCCAGTTCTTATATGTCACACTTCCTCTTCTCTACCCCTCTCTCCCCTATTGCAGATTTCAGGAGAATAAGACAGGGTACAAGCTGGGGATAAATCCTTTAGGGGTTCTGGTACCTGCTGCTGTCACAGGCCTGACATCCAGGATGCCCCCTGAGGGCCCTGGGGAATAGAGTCTCCAATCTTCCTCCTCCTCCCCTCACTTCCTCCCCCAGCACTCAGTTGGGGGCTCCAGGCACAGGGCCAGGTTCCCCTCTTACCCCCTGACGGTCCTCGGGGTTCCCAGCTCCTGTCCCGGTCTTCCGGTGTGGTTGGGGGGTAGCTGCTGCCTCTTGGCGCTCTTCTGAGCCTTGGCGCGCTTCCAAGCGCCGGCTCCTGGCTTCTAATGGCGGCAATCCGCCACAGCGTCCCCCACTGCTGCCTCCGGTACACACTCTCCCTGGCACAGGGCGTCTGGCAGCCTCACCTGCACCCCCCCGTGCTGGTATACGGGGGAGAGCTAGAAGGGGTCTGAGGGGAGGTTAGCGTTGAAGGCCCCGACAGGCCTCGTTGCCGGATCCTCCCGACGGGGTATCCGGAGGTAGGGGGAACGCACCCAGATCAACTCTGGAGGTGGGGGAGCCTCCTCTGGGGATCCCTGCAGCTTTAGCTGCCGAATACGGCCAATTTGGAAGCCTTTCTCGGAAGGCCGACACGGAGCTCCAGCTCAACGCGTCCTCTCACTTTGGCTGCTTAGCCACGCCCCCAATGTATTATCCAGAACAAGTTTTTATACCACGTATTGATTTGGCTCCAAGTGAGAGTGGTTTACCTTTTGTCCTTCAAAGGAGACAATTTCCCATTATCATGGCATTTGCCATGGCCATTAATAAATCACAAGGACAAACTTTTAAGTCTGTGTGTATTTCTTTACAGGAACCTGTATTTGCCCATTGACAACTCTATGTTGCTTTTTCCAGATGCAACAATCCAGAGGAAATTAAAGTTCTCTAAAGTTGAAGAAAACCAAAGTCAGGGTGATTTATTAGAGGATGGATGCATTTTTACCAAAAACATTGTGTACTATGAGGTTCTGTAAACATAGAGAACAGTGTTTTTATTTTGAGGACGAAAGTTGATGTCACTCTGGCTCTTTTTAGAGGACCACTATTTCACTAAGAAAATCTATAAAATGGCAAAAAACATAGAGAAGAGTGGTTTTACTTCCAGGACAAATTAGAATGTCACTGGGACTCTTTTTAGAGGACCCCTATTTCACTTAGGAAACTCTATCTGCCATTTTCCAGAACTACAAGAATAAATAAATAGATAAATAAAAAAAACTAAAACTAGAATAAAAAGGGGTTATATCTCATAGACAAACTTACAAGTCTCATGGTCTCTTTTCAAGGAAACCACTTGAACATACAAACAAATAAACAAATTGCAATGTCTTGGAAGAGTCGCATGATTGGCCCCACAAAACAGTTATGTTGCATTTTCTTAAAATTCAAAGTTACATGTAACTACATTAAGTTACTGCTTTTTGTGTTAAAATTGTATTTTAAATGGTGGAGAAAGTTATTTCATTGTATATAATTAAGAGTTCATGTTAGTACAATGATGACCATTTCTTCTTAAATTTACATGTTTAATTACATAGAGAGTATTCATCCAGTAATTAATCCGATCACCAGTTAATGGGGTCAGGAAGGAATTAATTTTTTTTCACCACTTTGAAACAATTGACCAAATTTCACTGAGGTTTTCTTGATTTGCCTTCCTCTGGATTCAATATTCAAGATCACTGTATTTTTTGACAATTTTTCCTCTAAATGTTATTAGATTACGTTAATGTCTGCATTGTTAACCTTGTATTTTATAAGGTTTCAAAAGCTGTTTTATTGGATCTTATTAGGCTTTATGTCAGTAGCAGCATAATCATTAATTAACACTTTAAATGTTTAATTAAATATATAGGATTCATCCAGGGAGTGATCCGATTGCTAGTTACTGGGGTCAGGAAGGAATTATTTTTTCCCCCTTTGATACAATTAGCTAAGTTTCAAGGGTTTTTTACTGTTTGCCTTCCTCTGCATTCAATACCTATGTGCTTTACCAGTAGTACAACTATAAGTTGCATGTTAAGAAGCATTCTGTAATGTTTTAAAATACTAATTCTTCCAAAGTTGACCTATTTTTATGTTACTCATGCATAGCTCATAATTAAACATTTTGATATTGTTAAAAATAATTGATTGACCACTTGTTCCAATATAAGTTGCATTTTACAAAGCTTTATGTAATGGTTCACAATACGGATTCATTTTAATTTCATCCATTGTTATATTATTACTGCATACATGACAACTAAAAAGGTTAATATGGTTTAACAGTTGTTGAAATACAAGTTGTTAAAAAAAAATAAAAAAAGTTATAATTTTTGTACCATCGTGAACCCTGCGCTGAGCGTCTTCAGTGCTCATCGCGTAGCTTTCAATCAGCGCTTCCTCCATCTACTATACGTGCCTTGCCTTTGGGGCTCATCCACCAGCTCCGTGATGTCATCATGGAGGAGTGGAAGATAACTCCAGTGGCAACCTGTGAAGCTCTGGTTAACTCCATGCTCATGTGGGTTAAGGCAATGCTGGAAAATAATGGTGGCCACACAAAATATTGACACTTTGGGCCCAATTTGGATATTTCCACAAAGTAGTGTACTCACTTTTGTAGCTGGGTACTTCTGCATTCTGTAAGTTAGTGTTGTAAAATGGCGGTGAATGTGTATGTGGTACGCGGGTGTGGATGATTTAGCATCCTTGCTAATGATGTATGTTGTACCTCGTACAGGTTTTTGTAAAAGTCGTTGTATGTGCTTGGCAGTGTTTTGCTGCCATTTTCTCTCTCTACTAGGCGATTTTCGAGTGTCTAAACTTTTTAAATTAGACTGAAATCGAGGTGTAACCTGACTTCCAGATGTCCTGGGTGTCCCCCCTTGCTATGGGTAAGGTTTTTATTAAATTTTTGTGTGTATTTAGTTTTTTTTTTTTTATGATTTCCGCTGTGCGCGGGTTGTCCGTTAAGGTCGTATTTTTTGCGAGTCCTGTGGCTCGTATTTTGTTTTGTGTAAGTCCGCAGTGTTTTTCTTGTGTAAGTCTGTATTTAGTGATTGCGTGTTTTGTGTTTTTTTTCAAAGTCCCGCTTCTGTGGGCGTTTGTAACCGCTTGTGAGGCACCGTAGAGCCTTCATCTCCGCAAATGCGGCCCCTTGCTTTGCGAGGGTCCGCATTTGCAGCCTGCAATGAGCCTTCGGCTCATTGCAGCCAACGTGGGAGCCTCCACTTCTGCAAATGCTGCATTTGCGGTCCAAAAGTCGTACAGGGTCGTAGAGATGAGTGCCTACGGCGCTCATCTCCACCAGCGCAAGGAGCCTTTGGCGCTCCTTGCCAGCAACTGCGGCCCTCGCTTCGGAGGGCTCACTACAATGACCCGTATTGCTGAGAACTATATATGTGATTGTTCTTGTACTGTACATCTTACTCTGTCATAACTTTAAAAAAAAAAAAAAAAAAACGATTTGAAAAAAACAAACTCTGGCAATGGAGAATAAAAAAAATGGAGAATAACTGATTATAAGGGATTTCAGGGGAAACTTTCTTTCATAGCCTAAGTATAGAGAGAGATGGGCTCATTTCATAATAGGTTGTGTATGTCCACCATTTAAATAAATCCTATTTTAACAGGAAGATAATCCAATATTTTTACTAATTTTATCGTACCTTGCATCACCATACATAATAAAGAGAGTAAGAGTTAAAATGTTTAATTGTGCTGTATTTTTACTTTTTATTATTGCAGAATTTGGCCATTTGGAAGAGTGGGAAGGCGATCTGACCTTGGTGATGCGTTTTATTTACACAATCTTATAATAACTCCTAATCCTTCATTAATAAGTAATCAAAAACAACACTATAATAAGCACTTGCTCCCTCAATATTACATAGGAGGAAATGTTGTTATCATATCATTATATGTTAGTATATATTCTGTCCCTAGTCTACTTTAGAAGTTTCTAGTGACAAAGGTACACTGAGGGATAGAGGTAGATTTACAATTAGCCACAATAAGCAGATGCTTAGGGACCCATTCCTATAGAAAACTAGATGTTTCTGCGGTTTACACAGGGCCCCATGCAGGAAGTACTGAGTGCTGCAGGGCAGGAAATTGCTAAGTTTTTGTCTCAAGTGGGCTGCCAGCCTATATACTTCCTCTCCTCCCTATAATGAATGTTGGGAGATGTTGTCTTTTCCCCATATCAGGGATATTGACAGCAGGCAAAAGATCCATGACTATCCAAATCACAAGGATTGTACTCTGGAATCAGTCTTCTAGATCATAAACTTGAGATTTTCCAATCAGGCTGAATGTTAAGAGCTACCCATGTGGTAAGATCTGAGTTGTTTCTTAACCCTTTTTCTTGCCAGGTTAAATAATAGTAAGTAGAAGTAACTTGGTAATGGAATTCTGACTTGAGAAAGAGACTCCTCTGGCAAAATGGTTAAAATAGTAAATTAAATATTCTACTATATTCAACTTTTTATTGGAGAGCCACTACCTGTTATCTTGACATCATACATATAGAGCAGTGATTGAATATTCTGCACCTTGTGTAGTGCCGATAGATGATCCGTTCCAGGAGGTGGTGTGACCGCGTCTGCGCTAGTCTCTAACTTGATCTAAACACTAGCGACATTGTAGAAGCCTATTAGTATTTCATGTTGTGATTGAACGATTGGGCAGTTATTTCCTGTTTACATTTATAACGTGGTTGCTGCTAAGCAACGCTACAACCTAGGAGGAATTTGCATTTCTCAGTTATATGTTCTTGTCTTCTTTTTTCCCTTTTTCTTTATTGGGTTTGAAGAACTTTATGATTATGATTTATTTGTTTATTTTGCCTTTTTGATAAACATATTAAATATGTGTATTTTCTTTTTAAAGCACAACTCTCTAATCAACCCTGTTCACATGACAGGGGGTGTTAATGATGACATCACTTCCTGACTAACTATAAAAGGCCTTAATCAAATGCTGCCTTGTCAGTATAGCTAAAGCCTTTGACAAAGCCACACCTGCAGTGAAACGGCCGTAAGGCTAGGCATCTTTTGGCTTGTATTATACATTCCTTTGTGTATAAGACAATAATCACTTGTGAGGTTCCCTAATTTGGGCATCGGGGTTTATGACTATTTTGTCTTCCCTGTTTGTTACAGCCTATAAGTGTGTCCGTGATAGGAAAAAATTAGCATGTGAGCTACTGCTGTTGCTAAGCAACAGTAAAAAAATATGGGCACCGTACTTGAAAACATTTGATCAGTTATCTATTAACATAGGGTTATCTTTCTCAATAACATCGAAATATAGATATATTAATTGTCCTGTTTTGATTATTATTGTTGCCTAATCACAATCGGTAAAAAGGATCCCACAATAGAGGATAAAACATAAACATAAATGTTATGTTAAAAATAATAATGAATAATAATATATGTTTGGAAATCTAATGATAATGACAAATGCAAAACCATATTATCATCATCTGATCAGATAGTTTATTAACAATATATGGATTGTTTCATTTCAGTAACACCCTTATACCAATGGATCGTCTAACAGCAACATATGCGCTTCTTCTGTTGCTAGGTAGAAATAACCAACCACAGACCACGTAAGAGAATAGAATAGAGTGCATCCACATATGCAGACAGAATAATAATAATATTAATATATCGCTTTGCTTGCGTCAAACTAATTGGCACGAAAACTATAAATGGCCAGATAATGTACTGTGTGCCTACAAGGTGATAAACCCCCTTAACTTATACATGCTAAAAATCAAGATATAAAGGTGATCTCTCAATCATGACAAGACACCAAGACCATACATTCTTAAAAAATATAGCATATGAAAGGTCTCTAAGGAAGAATTCCAAGAGATTGAATGTTTACATTGAAAATTTTGAATTTGCAATTTAGCTCACGTGTGTTGGTTCACTGTATTTTATAGGTGGCTTATCCTTTTTATATTTGGTTAATAACGGTTGATTTTAGTACTCCATCCCCCCTTTATTGATTTATACTTTTGGTACAATTTACTATAGTCCGAAATGGAAGATAACAGCACACAAATATTCATCATTAAGAAGAGTATGATGCAATAAAGTGATATAACAGATATTATTGTATACTGGAGATAAGTTCCACATATATTGGATTACCACTGTTTTCCAGATCTGACCATGCGCCTCTTTCTGTAGTTCCTGTAGTTTTCTCTAAAAGTCTAGAAGAATTATTGATGCCTGGAGTATTAATTCTACATAATATATGTCTGTATGGAGCATTAGACATGTATTAAGTTTGTATTTCTAAATTGTAATTTACTAATTGCACAGAATAGTGGTAACAGTACCTTATAGTGCAATTTAAAAAAATATATATTCTGACGCATTAAGCTGTAGCTTCTTAATAATAATTCTGTAGCATGGCATTGATTTAATGTGGGTACATTGTCTGTATTTCATTAAAGGAACATGGAACACAATTCTGTTTCAATATTTAAAAGAGCACATTTTAAACATCACAAATATTTTTTGCATGAAAAATATAATGAAACTAAACTTTATTGAAACTAACAGGAAATGCAGCGAGCATACTTTAGTATATAGATTTCATTGGCTGGCAGAGGGCAAGTCCCTAAGAGCATTTAAACTTGTGAATAACTTTTTGTACTCTGATAACTTTATTTGAAAAACAAAAACACACTGTCGCACATTATCAAATATGCTCTTTCTGATGCAACAAGGAATACATTATTTCCATGTGCCTTTATGTAGGGCATAGCAAAGTATATATACATATAGACATATTTAGCTATATATCACTATAATAGTTGTCAGCGTTGGGAACGCTTACGATGTTGGTCACGCCGTGTAGCTGTCGACCACACGGGTCTTATGCTGCAATGAGTGCCAAAGGCTCTCATTGCACTGCGAGTCTCGCAAAGCGAGGTGAGCAGTTGAGGAATGTTGAGGCACGCAGGCGCTCATCGCGAGGACCGTGGGACTTAGCCGCAACTGCGAGCCTCGCAAAGCAAGGCGAGCAGTTGAGGCATGCAGGAATTACGACCTGTACGAATTAGGACCAAAACCCGTACATGCACTGTGTGCCTCACAAAATTACGACTTTAAAAACTGAACCACGGAACTGAAAAGACATGAAAAAAACAACAAACATGCCTCAAATTAATTTACACACACACCACAGTGGGAGAGGCAGGGAGCCTGTGAGTCAGGTTGCAAGTTCATTTGAGAAAAAAAAAGCTGCCGAAAAAACACAAAACTTTGAAAACGAGGCCCAAGGACGTAAAACTAGCCCAAAAAATGTAAAAAAGAGCCCTAAACAGTAACACTTAACAAAAGCCAGTAACACTTAATCCAAGCCACTAACATTTAACACAAGGCAATAACACTTAACCCAAGGCAGTAGCACAACCCAAGGCAGTAACACTCAAGCTTGAGCCCTATAAACTACAAAGGGGGAGTGGCTGGTAATGAGTGCTGAAAGCGCCCATTGCCGGCCACGCAATGAACGCCGAAGGTGCTCAGAGAGCCCGTAGCCTCGGATTGTGTGGCAAACAGCATTGCTAGCCTTACAATTTTACTCCTGTCATTTTTGACGGGCAATTTCCTAGTATATATTTATATATATATATATATATATATATATATATATATATATATGTACATCTATGCATATATCTTTATATCTAAGACAGGTCAGAATGTCAACAAATAAAACATTTCTATTGCACTCTTGATTTCTTGGTGCCGATATGGAGATGGATATATAATTAAGCACACACATTACATTACATTTCATTGCATAAAAGTTTGCTTACACTCCTCAGTTAGCTCATATAATTTCTAACTTTTATATTAAAATGCATTTGTTTGTGTTTGGGGGGAGAGGGGCACCTGAGAAATATTTGCATGGTGGCACCCCAGATTTAAATTTGGCCCTCCTGATGGGTGCACTGAGAGTTGCCCATGCTCCTGACTCTAATTCTCAAAAATGCTCCTCCAAAATAAACCTCCATTACACTTTTGCTCAAAATTTTTTTAATAAATGCCTCTGCTGAATTCTTTATTGATTCAGCTAATTTCATTTCAGCCTCATTGCAAAAATCTAATAGTTCCTAATTTTCAGTGCCTTAATAAATAACTTATTATGATGCAGTATGAATAAAAACTAATGCATATTTTCAATAAAGTATAGACGCATTAATCCAAAATATGTTACCGTATAAACTGCGGTATGTTTAGTTTACTAAACTACTGTTGTAAATATGCTATAATTCCAAAGATTTATACCAAAGTGACATGATCTAAGCACAGGAAATGACTTACAGCACAGGCTGTATAAAAGCTCCAAAGCATTTTATCTTTAAAAACTCTAGTTTGCTTTCTTTATGCTTCATGTTATTGCTCAAAATCATTCATCAGTAATAAAAGATATATATAAAGCACTATGTGAGGGAAAATAGAAGTTCATAAAAATGCTTTGTGCGCTGTCCACAACATTACGTTAAAAAAAACAAGTTACAATCTAACGTGATTGTTCATCCCTACAAGGAAGGATACTAACATATCCATTTTAAAAGGGCAAATCAGCCATAATTCAGTTTATAAACTGAGAAGCCGCTTGCGAGTGTCTAGATGAATATTCATTAGAATCTCTTAATCTGCCATCGACTGTGATTCATTAGGCATATGTAAATATCACTCACTTTAATTACCCCTAAACTGACTTAACATAATGTTGTCATTAGCAAATTATTAGTTATTTGTGTAAGTAATGGTACATTATGGTGTGCACGTTAAATTGCCAGATATATGATTACAATTATGATGATGCTTTATGCTAGGTGCCTTTAAACCGCTCCATGAAATATAATGAAGACAAATCAAATCTCATATGCTAATAAGACAGTTCTCAGAACTTTTTTACACTTTTCTGGCTGCTATAATACTCAGAGATATAGACTATGGTGAAGTACTTGCAATGGATATGGAATAGGTAAAAGTAAAAAAAAAAAGAGCACTAATAGTGTGATGCCATTATAATAATCATAATAACAAAGGAAAAAAATACTCTCAACCTTAAAAGTAAACAGTTATGTGAAAGCATATATCTGGATTTGTATGGGCTTTCAAAATCCTTCAATATGGACAGCACCAAAGAACGGAAGAATTTGAACAAGTCAGCCAAGTAGACTACTCAAAATGTCAAACAATACTGAATGCTCTATCCCAAATCGTCCCATCTCAAAATGCTCTTTAAGTTTGAAAACAGAATCTGTATTTTCTATTTTCACAGTGGTGTTGCTCGGGATGACAGAGAGGAATGGACTATGGCACTTGTCACCATATAGAATTTGCCACAATAAAGTGGCAGGTCAAAGCCAGGGACAAAGGAACATATGTTCCAGATAATGGGAAACTCCAGCTTTTGAGTGGTGGTTGATCCAGGAGATTGACAAGGAGGGACATTTTCTCTTACAGTCAGATTCAATCACACTTTTCTTTCACAAATCCATCACAGGTAGAATGTCACAGGAGCTATATCACTTTAATGTGAAAGTGTTTATTCTAAACAACAGGATTACGAATAATATTGCTATTAGCTGTGCTGATATGGATTTATCTATATTACTGTTAAGAAATTAAGAGCACTAGGTGTGCTTGTCTTCTTTCTTCTTCATCCTGTTGTGCATAAACTTGTGCATGTATACATATATATATATATATATATATATATATATATATATATATATATATATACACACACACTTTTCAAGCTACACCTTTATCATCTAAATAATTTGCTCACCACCATTACATTTTCAGCATGACTAAACTCTCCAAAGTCTTATTTTCTTGTAGGTAACAGTATGTTTCATACTATAGAAATAAAGATTCCCACCATAATATTTAGTTTTTCATTAAAACCTCTCACTATTATAAAACATTTTACAGTATTATACAAACCAATTAATCTTTCTAAAAATGGCATAATGTTAAAAGTCTTGGGTTAGGTGTTGCTAGGACTGTCCTTTAAATATTTTTTTTTAAGGCATTCACAATAATCCTTTTTTACTGTCAAAGCAGATTCCCTTGTATTTTAACCCACATGTGTCCACTTTAAGCAGTTAATGGGAACATATAAAACAATCTTTATTTATGTTTAATTTTGTGTACTGTTTTTTGCACATGTTTTTCAACTGTGAGGCCATAGTGTGTGTCTACTAGTTCTAGATGCTCTGTTGCTGCTAGAAAGCAAACAAATTGTCTTTTGTAAGTATATATGTTACCTCTACACATTTCTCTTTCACTAATCTTAATACACTGGAACAAATGTTTTCCGTGGTGAGAACATTTTTAATTAATTCTCTGTGACTTTTATCCTAATCATATCTATTATCAAATACATTTAAAAAAAAAATGTTTTTGCCTCTTAGCTTCCTTTTGTAAAGAAGTTAAGTCCAAGTTAAGATCATTAGTACATATCTTACTTCCCTCACTAAGTAGTGGACTCTCTCTGAGTGAAATACCACCAAAATCCAAGAGAAATAACACATTTTGAGGTATGCATATTTCCTACTGAATGCAGAAGTCTCACTCTTTAATACATGCGGTAAGCAGTCACACACTATCTCCTCACAGTTGAAAAAAATGTGCAAAAAACAGTACACAAAATTAAACATAAATAAAGATTGTTTTATATGTTTCCATTAACTGCTTAAAGTGGGCAGATGTGCGTTAAAATGCTAGGAAATCTGCTTTGATGATCAATAAGGAGTATTGTGAATGCCTTCAAAAATATAAAAATGGACAGTCCTAGCAACACCTAACCCAAAACTATTAACATTATGCCATATTTAGAAAGATTAATTGGTTTGTATAATACTGTAAAAAAAATATTTATAATCAATATATAATAATTACATAAAATTATACACAAGGTCCAAGAGATTGAACCCTAGGTCATCTACAATTTTGGTGCCCATCCAGATTTGTACAGAAGAATATAAGAAGCCTACAATGAAGCTTTATGTCTATTTAAATTGGCATTTCATTTTATAATGTAATCATTTTGGCAATAAATGTGGCTCTAGACTGTTTATTTTTTCTTCCTGATATTCATGTCTTGAAAAAAAATCTAAGCAGCAATTTTAACTAAATTATTAAAATATATATATATATATATATATATATATACAGTATATATATATATACCGTATATAAATAAATAAATAAATATATTTAAATAAAATAAAAAATATATATATATATATTACATTTGTGTATTATATAACATTTTATATTTATCTTATTGTGTATGCACTATTTTAGCAATTTCCTTAATTAGGGATCATAATGGAATTCTTTTTTTCCAAAACTAAAGATCAAAATGTTATAAAAACAACACTATTGTATTGCACAAGCTGAACTGAAATCTGTTGGTTTAATCGCATTGTGTCAGAAGTTCAAGTAATATGCTTTCTGCATGGGATATTTCTATGCGGAAGATGCCAGGTTATTATGTAAATGTATGTTCTTGTATTGGTAGAGTGGGTACAAACAACAGACCACACCAAATGCTGTGCTCATAATCACATTTCGATTTAATCAGCCATAGTATTTGTGTATCTAGTTGTGAATTACAGGAGTTCTGGTGTTGCGTTCTGATCTCCTGCAGGTTCCCATCACAGCTCTGACAATGTTCCCTATACACAGAGATCTCTGGGCATTGAGGTGTAAATCAGCACATGCACCATCTCACTTTTGCTGCCTAGATTCCTTTACAAGAAATTCCTTTTGTGCCAAGACTGTTGAAATGTTAAACAAGTGTTGTAAATATGTTTCTCTAGAATGGATTGTGATGTCCACAAAGACAGTATATTATGTTTAACTAAAGTGGTTCCTTTTTAATTATTTTTTCTTTGAAGTAGGGGAGGCACTCTATCCCGAAAGTATTAGATTATGTATTTATGGCGGCAGTACAGTTCAACCAGGGATTCTCGTGTTTGTCATATATTTAGCCTTAGGTTTAAACAAGAACTAAAAGTGTGGGCCTAACTGTAAATCCAATGATTATGTCATTGTTGTTTTCTAAAAAAGTATAGGATTAAATTGTAAATATGAAAATGATTTGCATCCTTTAATGTATTATATTGTTTGTCTGCAGTGTACAGATGACCATATACAGAATGTTTCTAAAGGCCTGCTCCTGTGTAAAGCCTAAAATGTGCAGATTGGACTCAATCTCTTAAAATCACTAACCATTGCAAGGTTTGCAAAGCAGAACACTGAAGATTCAAAATGCATATTTACTATGCCAATTTGCACCCCAAGTGAATCTAAACCAATGTTGTCAACCAGCTCATTACCAAACTGAGCAGCATTTTACATATAGATTTTTAGGCTAATATTCAACAAGTGCTGCTTTATTTATAATTAACAATTATTGCTGCCAGCATTTGTATTTGTTTTATAGTTTACGTTGGCTGCTATATTACAGATACCCCTACTTATATTTGTTAATATTTTAAGCATAAATATATTTGTGTAGTTGTACTTTCACAATCTACTAAATAAATATATAATAATTTAAAATTAAATCTATTAGGTAAAGTTTAGGCTTTTGGGACTTTTTTTTTTGCAAATTTAAGTATCACCATTATTTTATATAAATTGCACATACGTTAACAACCAAACCATAAACAATCAGTCTATTAATTTTGCTATAGTCCTAAAATGACAATTGATAATATGTTAAAGTAATTTAGCAGATTTTTCCTCCAAGCTCAGTCCACTGCGGGAGTCTGTCCTTGCACTGTTAATGCCCTTGCTTTTCTCCCACTGATGCAGGGAGGATTTGAGCAGTTCAGAGGTTCAGACAGAGTCACAATGCCGAGAGTTTCTCACCATTTAGTATCATAATCACCACTGATTAATTCAGCCACGAATTTAGCATAATGCCAATAGATGACCTAGCGTTGGAGGGACACTAGCACGATTGTTAGGGATTTGTTACAAATACCTAGTGCCATTAAACTAGGGTTGTCACATTACAGATATGTAAATTTTTACAGCACACCAATAATTGTGTTTAGAATTTTACGATGGTGTTTTAGTCTTTATAACAACAACTACTACAAAAAAGGAACCAATAAAGGGTTGTGATGGATGGGATGATTCCCAGTAGAAATATACCATGTAATCGTATGAGCACAATACATTATGGATAGCTTTGTGATTATTGGTGGTTAATCATCTACCTCCCATACTAGCATGCTCCCCCTGTCTCTGGTAGTCAGATGAAAACTACATGGCGGCCACATTGTTAGGACACGAGTCTCGGATGCAGATGGGGATATAGAGCCATTGCAATCTGCTGTTTGCAACAAGGCCTGTGAAAAGGGGGCTTGCAACTAGGCAGCCTGTCAGCAGGGGACAGAACTGGGGGCCATATGCCTCTCTTCTTCTCCCTTCTGTCACCAAGTCTGCTGCCTCATCCTTCTGTCAGGGGACACTTCAATGATGAACATGTTTTAAACAGTTTTGTTTACCTAGAAACAGTCTTTCTATGAAGGCGTTTTCATTAGACACAGTAATCATCTTTTCTTTTGAGCTATTCACACTTGTACGTATTCACCCTGAACAAGTGCACAATGTTGAGGTGCTCCACTATATGATTTACATGGATAGGAGGATTCTAAGGACTGCGCTCCTATCACGAGAAAAATAAAAAGGGTTAATGTTTCTTGGCAGTATTTTAATTCCATGACCAGTCTACTAATGTATTATAATTTATTTTCAAGAAAATTAATTTTATAAGAATCATAATAAATTATTTAGTAAATTGCACCAAATTATACAAAATTCTACAAATATATTATGTTTTCATTTATGTATGTTGATATATATATATATATATATATATATATATATGTATTATGAATAGCATACTTACAAAGTTATAGTTACAGTATATTTCTTCTGATACTACTTTATTGATTATAACAACAATAATTGTGGAAAACTGGAAAACGTGGAATATGTCATAATTAATTCAATCTCCATGTTTAAAATACTGTGCTATGCACATACAAAAAACAACTACAATTATCTACAGTACAAAATGTATATTTGCAATAGACATTTAAAATAGACAATAAAAATAGTATTATGAGTCATAACTTTTTAAAATCTCTATTTAATATTAAAAAATACACTACAATAGAAGGATTTCAAAAATATGTGATATAATAACACATATTTTCTTTATCATATTTGCTGGTTGTGTTCTTGTATTTTGTATTGGCATTTAAATATATATATTTATATATATATATATATTCATTGTTTGCAGTGTCATCTATACTGCAAATAAAGAAATGCTAGTTATTCCTGTAGCATTCTTTGTTATTGTACTAATTCTGAAATAGTAATGGGGTTGAAATGCAATCTGGAACCAAGTAGTTCTTTAATATTTGTACTATGATTTAGAGATAATTTATATTTTACAGGCAATAATATTCATTAAATAAAATACTTGTGTTACACATATTTTTTTTCATTTACATTGAGAATTACCTTTAACTCATCTGTATCATATTTTTATTTTAAGTCTACTTCCACGACTGACATTTGAAAAGAAAAAAGCCTAGGTATACAGAAAATTCAATGACAGGTTTAATATAGAAACATATAGCAAAATATATTCAAACTAAAAATAATACAATCATATTAATGCAAATAAAAAATCATGATGTACAAAAAATAAATTACAAACTAATAAAATATAATGAAATATATTTAACAACACATATATTTAATAAGTAATAATATTGTATGTTTTAGAAGGTGCTTATTCAAATTTAGAAGACAAAATTGCAAGATTTGCTTTAGGTTCGTCATACTTATCATATGCAATGAAAGCGAGGAAGGTATAGGAATGATAATATATGATTATCATTAACCAATTAAGCATGTGATCCACTTGTGACCTGTATATATATATTCTAAGAAATGCTTTCAACTTGTTGCCTTGTGAATCAGAAAAGTTGCCACTCATTTGTTCTTCCAGCTATCCCTAAATAAATCTGAACCATTTACTAAAATGCTTATTTGCTGTGCTTGGAGTATACCTGGAAAAGTGGAAACTAGACAGTTATAATACACAATGGGCCTCCTTAAATTGTTCAAATTGTAGTTAGTGTTGCCTGTAATGTAGCCTGCAAAAGTTACTGATAATTAAATTGGCCACTTTTAGCTACTCACAATCTATTTGCGGGTTACAGGCTCAAAAATCCCTTCAGGCTGCCAAAAATTGTAAGCAGCAAAGACTTTGATCTTTCAATCCCTATAAAATTGTTACAATTCTCCAAGCCCGCAACTGCTTTCAAATCCGTAAATGGCAAATGGGTCAAAAAATATTACTAGAGAGGACTTCCAAGGGGGTTAAACACCTGTTCGTAACATTGCAAAAGCAAATATAAACACACCACAGTACTTTAAAATACAGGGGGCCTCATTCTATTATCGGCCGTAAAACAGCCGCAAAGCTGCGATTCCTTGCGGGGCTCCCGTTACCTTGCAATTCTAATAGACGGCGCAAGGATATCCCCTTACGGCCGGCCACATAACTTGCAACCGGCTGCAAGGTCTGAAAACTTTAATAGCAAATATAAATTCAAGACGGCACTGTAAAGCTCTGTAATTGCTAGGGATCATAATGGGGGACATGAGGATTAATAGCAACCCCCTCTCAAGCTTGCACATCAGCCCAAATCCGAGATTTCATTAACTGTTTATTTTCTGGCCGCAGCGTGGGCGGGTCTGAGGTGCTCCAAGCCCTCAGGACTTTGTCCACGGATATCTGACATAAATTAAAATAAAAATTATTTACGGATTTGAGTGTAGGGGAATGTTGTGCTATTAATGCTAACACCTACAATCACTTTATCGTCTCATCAGAGTGCAGGATGGCTTTATTATGGCTTTATTATGTGCTTAATTGTGTGCTTGCAGGACCTTTTTGCTGCAAGTAAGCTGCGGCTCGGTTTTAGCCTTGCAGAGAGGGTTCCCGGAGCAATTGAATAGCAACCGGGATTTTCTTGCGGCCGAAACTCTTGCGGCCGTTTAAGATCAAAGGCTTTCCTCCGGTGCGTGCGGCCGCAAGGGATAACAAGGCGCCGACCGCAAGCCTGCCGGAGTCCCCGGCCGGAGGGGAATAGAATAGGCAAATAGCCTGCGACCGGCCCTTGCGGCCCCGCATCTCCTACGGCCGATAATAGAATGAGGCCCAGGGAAAGCAATCTAAGGAATTAAAATTAATTGCCCAACAGTCTCAGGCTTGCAAAAATCTGCAGAAAAAAATTTAGTTTTATTTCTGTGGTATATCAATCCCGGTAATCAATATGTTAATACATATCATGGAACCCGCATGCACTAGACCAGTAGATTTATTCATTTTTATACATTTCAACATTTCTGGATTGCGAGTCAGATCGCAAATTGTACTTCTTAACACTAATGATTTGTAGTCTAAACTCCATGTTTTATTGATGTCATGATGACGGTCTCATTTACTATTGGCTCTGTCTAAGCTGCAAGTTAAGGGTTTGGCTCTGTCTAAGCAGTAAGTTTCGGTTCTTGCTTAATTGATAAAGACCAGGCCCTGAAGTGCTACATACAGTATAGAAGCATGATTTACGATTTTGGATTTCTGCCATGTACTTGCAGGCTTCATTAATTTTAATCGCTCTATAACTGTTGCAATTTTTGGAATTGAATAGGGCCCAATGTCTTTAGATTGTAAGTCTGCGAGTTTTCAATCTTGCAATGTGTTTTAGGGAAAGCTCTATGTACCCTGGATTCTAAGCTCAAAGACAGGGCCTCCATCTTTTGTAATATGTTAATTTTGTTTTGCCTTGATCACAACGTATGTATAGCGCTACGGAATATGTTGGCACGTTACAAAGAAACGATAATAATAAAATAATAATAATGTCAAGAAACTGTGCTCAAGAGAAGCTACTGTCTCATTATTTGTGCTATTATGAGATAATATTTTACTAGATATGTAAGCACACTTGCCAAACTAGCATACCGCTTATGAGGTGCAGCAGTATTTTTCATTACAATTTTTGTGTAGTAATAAACAACATTTTATTACTAATTAGTGATGCAGCTGAAACTTTTAGAGAATAAGCACTGATATAGAAATTGTTAAGTAGATTGTAATTATTTTACTATTATGTTTTTGAAATTTCCAGCGTTCTGTAGTATAACAAGAGGAGTACAATAAATAGAAGGATCAAGACACACATAATTATATATGGCGATAAAGAAGGCTCTTCTTGTGACCTTTTAAAATCTAGACTAGATATGTAGAGACCAAAGTGATGTACTATTTGTGCATAGTGGTTTTGGTCTTACCAGCCATCAACAATAGGTGGTCTCTTTTGTAAATGTATCTTGTGGGTATCATAAGATTAGGTGGTAAGAAAAGCTATCATGGGTAGGAGTCTAATCAAATTAAAAGAAAATAAGTTTTTCAGTTTCAATAATTAGGTACAGCAATGGAAATATTCTATACATGGGCATGGAATGAGGAGGTAACAAAGGAGCAGACTGGATCATGAGACTCTCCTCATGGGCCACAACACACCATGCTGATCCACTTGGTATACATGGCAGATATGCTGGAGTGGGTTGCCAGTTCCAACTCAGTGGGCCACAGCATACAGATCCTGTGGTCTCCCATCCAAGTACTGACCAAGCCCAACCTTGCATGGCTTCAGGGTGGTGTGAACTCTTGGTTCCCTGACTGGGATCGAACCCAGGTTGCAGCGGTGAAAGCACTGAATCCTAACCACTGGACCACCAGGGTATCCTCTTCTTTTTTTCTTTTTTTTAAATAGTCTTACAAATTAAAGTGGCACAGCTTTTGATTGAATGAAAAAAATGTTTGTTTAAGATATATTTTTTTTTACTGTAGATAGAAAATGGTAATATAGAGTAGTGAAATTAACATTGGAAGCATTCATTGTGAATTGGAGTGAGGATAGTCACTTGATGACTTGATGAAAACACCAATTTTGATCAAAAAGTCTGAATAATTGAAGTTAGTGAATTAAAGAATGTATTATTTCATATGTTTGATAAGTGACAAGATTGCAAGTTATGAACATATAATAAAGATGTCAAAGCCCTTGCGATAAAACCTGAAAGAGAACAGGTTGTACATGGTTAAGTTGCTCAAAAAAAGCTAGAAAGCTAAAAGCATACATCATTGGATAAAATAAATATATTGCAGTACAGTTATAGAACGTGGCTGCAGACAATTATCCTTGAGGCTCCCAAAAACTCTCATAAGAATCTCCAGATCATAAATATGAACATAGGAATGCAAAAAATATCCACTGTAAAATACAGTATTTAATGTGTGCAATAAAAGAATGTGTGCATTTAAAATTAAAAAGAAGTAAAATGTATGTATTGCCCAAACAAATATGCATCCATCCTCCCCAAACATGCCTTGCATTGGATGGTTGGTTGCTGATAATGGTCCTTATAGCTTAAAGGTCCACGCCTTAAGAACGCTGGCTTGATCTATCAATTAGGCAGTGACCATCATTAAAATTCTTTTTTTTTTTTTTTTTTCATAAATACATTTTAATGATCACTATTGAAATGGCAAAGAAGAGGGATAGCATCTTTTAAGTGTAGAGTGATCCTCCCACGCTTTTATACCTCTAAATGCTTATTCTAATACATTCCCACCGCATATGGAAGGATCAGCCAACTTTTCCACAACCTTTCCAACATTATGGGGAAATCTGGCAGTCAAACATATTCGTAGTAACAGGGACTAGGTACCTCTTTTGCATGAATTTAAGGTATAACTCCCTGTATAAATTATTTATAAAAGGTTTTTTATTGATCTTACGGCGCTTTCCCCTTTTATCCTCTCCTTTTGAACCCTTTTCTGTTTTTTTTTTTTATTTTGATCACATAACATACATACGATTACCCAACAAATGCAAGCAACCAGGTACAACATAGCGGTCCGCAATCGAAATAGACATATCTATAGACACAATATACCAATATTTAATTCTAAAGAAGGTAAATAATAGGAAATGTTTTCCTTTATCTCTGGGCTAAATGAGAGCGTTTGTAAATCTATCAATCATCCATAGACATCAACTTCAATTATATCTTTTTCCATGTTCCCCATTAATATTCTTCCATATACTGCTCCCAGATAGTCCAATTAAAAGTGTTTATTTTCTTGGACTGTTCATATGTATTTTCTTTCATCAGGTCTTTATTGTAATTGATTTTATTAATAATCTCTTTCCACTTAGGAATTTCCAATTTGTTCCAATATTTAACTACCATTGCTTTAATGATCAATAATATATGAGATATCAAAAATGTATTACTAGGAAAATATGTATCTATCCCTATATGGAATAATATCAACTCCGGGGAACACGGACATCTTGTCCCTGCGATTATTGTCAAGTATCCACAACATTCTTCCCAGAATTTCCTTATCTTATCATATTCCCACCACATATGTTGTGTATTGCCTTCTTTACCACAACCTTTCCAGCATAAAGATGATTTTTGGGAATCAAACTTTTTCATGGTTGTTGGTACTATATACCACTTTTGTGTTAATTTAAAATACAATTCTCTATACATGGTATTAATAGAAGATTTCTTTATTATCCTTAAGGCCCTTAACCATTCTTGCTCATTATAGTCTATATTGAGGTTATATTCCCAGTCTTTTATACTCTTAGTTTTCCCAAATTTCATAAGTTTAATCCTACTTTTGCTAATTTTTGATACCAGATGATTCACCTGACCTTTAATCATAATTGTTTCCAAGTCGTACAATTTATCTATTTTATCATATATAAATCCCTTTTGTTTCATTTTTTCTAGCAATATTCCATAATTTATCCATGAAAAGGATTTTGATACGCCTTTCTCCTGAAGTTCCCTTTGCTTTAATAGACTGCCTGCTGGGTATAGATCGGCTATATACAAAATTGATGCTTTTTTCAGTAAATTTACTTCTAAATTAAATGATTCATCTCTTAATATATCTATAGGTGTAATAGCGGAAGGTATATGAAATAGCTCTGCTCTGATTTTACTTTTCCCCCAGAATTTTATAATAGATCTTATACCTTCTGGTAATTTATCCCATATTGTTTCTTTTCCATTAAATTTCCCCAGCAATGTTCTTATTGGGGTAATTCCCACAAGATCTTCCTCGATGATTTTCCATCCTATTATCCTATGTTGTAAGTTCATATTAATTATATGAGATATTGCTATATTTTCACTAATTCTTTTCATATCTGGAGATCCCATACCTCCCAGATCAAACTTTTTATTTGTTATAGTTTTTTAACTCTCACTTTTTTCCCTGCATAAATAAATGTATCTATTATTTGCTGAGTTATTTTAATGATATATTCCAGAACTTTCTCCGGGACACAACTCATTAAATATGTTATTTTGGGGACGATACTCATATTAACTATGGCTATTCTAGCTGACCAGGAGAATCTTGTTGTATTCCAATCATATAATAGTATTCTAATCTGTTTCAATATTTCTGTTATATTATTTACTATAATTTTATTATTTTGGAAACTAAATTTAATACCTAAATGAGTGACATATTTAGTATTCCAATTAAATGCATATAATTTCTTTAATTTATTTAATGTATCTTGCTCTATATATTTATGTATAATATCTGATTTCAAAGGATTTATTTTGAAATACGAAACTCTACCAAAGTCTGTTAGCAAATGTTGTAAATTGGCACATGAACTTATTGGATCTGTTAATGTTAACATGATATCGTCCGCTAATAACATTATTTTATAATCGTTATTACCTATTTTTATACCTTTGATATTTTCAGCTTTCCTTATTAATGATGCTAATGGTTCCATAAATAACAAAAAAAGCAATGGGGAAAGGGGGCATCCCTGTCGTGTTCTGTTGCTGATCCCAAACTTCTCTGTTTCGAAGTTTGTACCTGCAATATAAGCTGTTGTATCCTTATAAATAGCTTTAATTGTTTTAGAAGCAAAATTTGTGAACCCAAACTTCTGTAATACTGCGTTCATAAATTCCCAACTAACCCTGTCAAATGCTTTTTCTGCATCCAATGACAGGATTAGTGTGGGGATCCTTCTTTTCCGAATGGAGAACATTAAATCAATTAGACGTCTGGTGTTATCTGATGCCTGACGGCCTTGTACAAAGCCCGATTGATCAAAATGTATCAACTTTGGAATAATTTTATTTAATCTGTTAGCCATGATTTTTGTATATATTTTTAGATCTATATTAATAAGTGATATAGGGCGATAACTAGTTACTTCTTCTGGATTTTTCCCCGGTTTTAATATGTTAATTATTTTAGCTTCTGATAGTTCTGACGGCATTTTTCCATGATCTTTAATCTCATTAAACATATTTTGCAAATGTTCACCAATTTCATTTTGAAACATTTAAAAATATAAATGGTCGAAGCCGTCTGGACCTGGGGCTTTATTAACTTTTGCTTTATTAATTACTTCCTCTATTTCTTTCAAAGAGATATCTTGGTCTAAAAATCTTTGATCTTCTTCTTGTAATTTTGGTAAGGTTACTTCACTCAAAAATGTATTTATCTCTTCTTGGTTTTTTAAATGTGGAATTACTATTTATATTATATAATGAACTGTAAAACATCTTCATAATATCGCATATTTTATCAGGGTGAGTATACAGAACATTGTCTGGACCTCTTAAACTATATATTTTATTTTGATTTTTTTGTCTTTTTAGTTTATTGGCCAGATATTTACCTGTTTTGTTACCCATTAGAAAATTGGTTTGTTGAAATTTCCACATCAGAGAATCAACATGGTTTTGTAATATTTTATTTATTTGGGCTTTCTTTTTAGCAATCTGCTCTGATCTTTCCACCGATGGGTTCACTCTATTTTCTCTTGTTAGTTTCTCCAAATCTATATACAATAGTCTCAAGGGTTTCCCCCTTTCCCTATGCATTACTGCCATCCGTGATATCATTTGACCTCTTATAACTGATTTATATGCACACCAAAGCATGGAGGGTGAGTCTACAGTATTTTTATTAATTTTGAAAAATTCCTTTGTTTCCTTTTTTAAGAATTCCATAGTTTGTTCATTCTTAAATAAGATCGGGTCTAACTTCCATTTTTTTTTATTTTTACTTCTCTTTTCTTCTTTTAAATTAATGCATACCATTGAATGATCTGACCATGTAGCAGTAGTTATTTCTATATCCTTAATTTGTCTTATTGTGTGTATATCTGTTAGCAAATAATCTAATCTTGAGTAGGAATTAAAACGATTTGAAAAAAATGTATAATCCCTCTCGTATGGATGTAATAATCTCCATGCGTCAAAAAGGTCGTCGTTAGATACTATTTTTCCAAAATCTTTAGAAGTTTTTTTAATCTGATTTTCAGAATTTTTTTTTATTGTTCCTGTTCTGTCTATTTGTGGATCTAACATCATATTAAAATCCCCTCCAATTATTAATTGTCCCTTTCTAATTTTTGATGGTGAATTTAGTCCATTGACATTATGAGTTATTATTTTAACCATTATTTATAGTTATTGCATTTACCTTCCACTTTTGTGTCCATGTATCTAATTCCATCTCGCCTCTCGCCAGTAGTTGAACCTGAGCCATCCGCAATCCCGCAATGAATCCGCAATGAATTTCATTCATTCGTACTTCCTTACAAACCTTGGGCATGTTCTTCTTTGGACTTAAACTAAGTCCAAGTTTACTTATTCCTATATTATTTCCCTCCTTTTTGATATAATATTTAAGGGCTATCATGCCGATTTTAGGAAATGTTAGGAGTTTTAATAAACTTACTAGTTTATTAGTTGGGAGATCATGTATTCTTGTTTCCCTATTATTTTCCATTATTAATTATTATTTTATCTTTGTGTATTGTTTTTAATTTCCCCTTCCTCTCATTTACCCCTCTTTACTTCCTTTGATCTTATGCTCAACTCAACTCTATAGAGGAGTATATGGAAACATTTCCTTAGCCTCAGAGACCATAGTATTCCCCCGTGATATATTTTATTTGATACCAACCTCCAGTATTAAATTTATGGATATGTTTGATATTATATAAAGCTAACATTGAATTTATCCCTGTTTTTCCTTAGCTTTTTTTTTTTTTTTTTTTATCCTCCTATTTCTTTCTTTCTTTCTCTCTCCTTTCTCTTATCTCTCTTTCTTCCCTCCCCTTTCTTTTCTTTTTTTTTTATATTATATCTCTTTTCTTTTCGCTCCTTGTCTAGACTGAACCTTCCTAACTCCTCAATCATCATCCCCCTCATATCTCTTAAAAAATAAATACCTTTACTTTTCTTCTTTAATTGATTTCTATCCGATCTTTTACCCAAGTGTAGTGATTAAATTTTTTATAGATTTCCTCTTTAACCTTTTACCATAAAGTAACAAAATACCTAGATTTCCCCCTATATATAGCTATCTCCAAGAGGGAGTCCATACCATTTACTCTAGTTATTATATTCTACTCTGACTATGACTTTACTGTTGACCACTATCCTAGTAGTGATGTTCCCAGATTTCCCCTTTTTCCTTTTTCTTTTCCTCTCTCTTTTCCTCCTTTACTCCCCGAGGAATGATATGGACTCCTCCATTACAAATAGCTTTCAAAATACAAACATAAATACACAAAAAAAAAAAAAAAAATAATTATATTTCCATAGCGTGTTAATAAACCAATCTTAGAAATCTTACTACTTTATGTTTTTTTTTTCCTTTTTTTTCCTTTTCTTTCCTCTTCCCTTTTCTTTTTTTTTTCTTTTCTTTGGTGTTTATTAATCTATTTAATTTTTAAATATATCCGAAAAGTGCATATTAATAAGGTGCTTAGTTCCCCACCATTGTGTCCGTGTTCTCTCAAAAATTTACATCATGATTATGAATTTATTCTAGCAGTAATCACTATTTTACAAGAAACTAGTAATTAATTCTAAATTCACTAAATTCGTGTTATAATTCCTTCTACAACCTTTTTATATATCACTAATGAACCTATTCAAAAAAATTTTTTTTTTTTTTACTCCTATGTGTATTATTGTGCTTCATCTTCTATTTGTGAACTTCTATATCTCTGTAAAGTGCATACAAATAAAGTGCTTATATTTCACCCCCTTAGTATAAATAATCTCATAGAGGATATTTATATCCTGTCCCCTGTATGCTGAAACCATTGATATTGAACATATTATTTATGTGAACCATCCCGAAGAAAAGGTATATTTAAAAAAAAACAATTTTCAATATATCAATATACATTCTAAATTTCTTGTGGGGCCATTCTACAATTTTTACTCCTTTGTGTATTTAAGGTGCTTCGTATTCTAATATTTATATAAAGTGCATATAGCTAAAGTGCCTATATTTAACCACCATATTATAGATAATCTCTTGTGAAGTGTTTATATCCTTTCCCCTGTATGCTATAGCCATCACTACTAATCATATTATGTTTATGAACCAACCCAAAAGGAAAATATGTTAAAAAACAGTGATAGATGCATCAATATATAGTCCAAATTTCTTATAAAGTCTTTTCCTCTCTTCCTTATCCTCTGTTATTTTACGACCCATTCAGGGTTCTTTAAATTTAGTTCTGTATGGATTTTAGGAAGAGTAGAAAGATCCACTTCTATATTCCATTTTTGTAGCAGCAACAGTCCTTCTTTAACAGAGTCTATTTTGTTCCATATATTGTCTTTCATTATATATAGTCCCATAGGATTTTTCCATCTGTATTTAATTTCTGCTTTCCTTAAACTTTGGGTTATAGCCATATATTCTCTTCTTTTATTCAGTGTATATAGACAGATCAGGGAATATTTTTATTTGATCATATGGAGCATCCAACGGTCTTTTTGTAGAGTTAGCTTTGATTATTTCATCTCTATGAAGAGGAGATTGAAGATTGACTATAACATCTCTTGGCATATTTTTGTCTAATCCTCTAGGAAGGGGAATCCTGTAAATATTTTCTATTTTAGTATCATCTTTAGGTGTTTGAATTGTAAAATTATTAAATAGATCTTTAATATATCCTGGCAGATCTTTTTCCAGTATATTTTCATTTATTCCCCTTATTCTTACATTTTTTTTCCTTAATCTATCTTCCATAAGATTTATCTTCATATTTAATTCTTCTATTTTGTATTCCAAATTATTTGTGTATTTCAGTAGTGCATTATTATCCATGATTAATTTATCACCTTTAATTTCCAGTTCATTTATTCTTTTACTTATTTCTTTAACTGAATTTGTGTTTTCTACCATCTGTTTTGTTAGTTCCATCGTGATCTTTTCTTGGAAATCATATAAAAGGTCTTTCATTTTTGAATATGTTAATGGTTCCTCTTGTAGCTTTTCAGTATCTTCTAGGGGAGATTGTACTATTTTCTTTGGGGAGGGATTTACAGATTGTTCCAGAAAGGAGGATTCTGATTGTGTTATTTCTAATGTATGAATTTTTTGTTTTGGCGAAAAAAATTGATTTGTTTCTGGAGCACCTATCTTCTTCTCCTTGCTTTTTATTTTCATGGCGTTTGAAGGTTTCTTATTTGCCATTTTATTATTTTTGGGATATAATCCAGTGGATTTTTGTTTTAATCTTCTCCACTTATCTTTTTATACAGTCCTTTTATTTTACTTGTCTTATTTAATTTGTATTGGTTGTATCACCTTTTATATTGTCTTAGAGGGGTACTTATAAATCTTCACCCTTGGCCTCTTGTCTCTTACGTATTTTCGTAAAGCTTATTGTTTTACCTTATCCCTTTCTCCTCTACTCCCTCAACATAGTTTTATTTTCGTTCTCTTTTATATATATATATTTTTTTTTTTTACCCCACTTTTAGCTTACTAGCGGGTTCTAGTTGTTTCTGGCCTTTCCTCCTCAATTCGGTAATCCTGGGGCATAATATGCCTCTTACGATCGCTTCAGCTTTTGTTTTTTGTTTTTTAGGCCTTGTATCTTCTTAAATCTTGTTAGTTTGTTCAAACTTTATCTCCCGCGATTCTATCGCATAGATCTCTCACCTTGGCGCGTCTTCTCGCGTCTTCTCGCGGGATCTTCACGGGGACTGTCTCCGTCCTCCGACTTCTTCCCAAACTCGGCTTAATAAACTTTTGGGCTTTTGGCCTCACTTTTATCCCTGCTAGTAGCCTTGAGCCTTGGGGTTTTGTCTTTTTCTTTTTATGACATAAGGGGAGAAGGGGAGATAGGAAGGGTAACTCTATAAACACAGTACATATTATTTGTTTTTTAAAGCTTTACTTAGCTGCATTGTGTTGGGAAAGTCCTTCTCGAGGCTTCAAGGGCATCTGTGTAGTGTCTGTATCCTTGGATTGGGTATGGACTCAGGGCGACCGCTGTTAAATGTACATGACCTCCCAGCTCTCCTACCACCAGCTCATCTCCGATCTGGTGTGTGTTCCACTTCCGGTACCGCCCCCATCTCAGCCAGGATTCCCCCATCATTAAAATTCTTATTCAATGATTTAGAAAAGCGAAATTCAGTGTTAAACTAATTTTCAAACATCAGCTTCAAACCTTCTTTTGAGCTGCTTGTATCAAGGAATGTGAGCAACTGATTGGAAGGTGATCCTAAATAGTCAGACACAAGCTTATGTTTAGACAGAAGCAGATGCTGTTAACTTGTTGACTTGGGGCCCTATTCAATTGCAAGCCCGTATAACCTGACATTTTGCCTGCTGGTTACAATTTCTTTACATATCTAGATGTATTCAATTGACTCAAGCCCGCATTTACAGACCTGAAGGCTAAACCCGTAAACCATTCCCACGGTTGCAAGCTGTTTGTGGGCTGGAATACATGGCGTTTATAGTTACTTTCCAATCTCGTAATTACAGTGTGCTCCACAGCCCTTGGAGCCAATAGAAAATAGGTTAATGGACAATGATTGACAGGGAGAGATAATAGAGCTGTGATCTTGACACCCCTGCGTTGTAGATTTTCACAAATTAGCAGTCAGGTCCCGGAGCTGGTGGTTTTGGTTTTAGAGAGTGAGAGTAGGAGATTTTGGAGAGCAGGTTATTGAGATTTTATTGATTTATATTTCTAATAGACTTATTTTACACTTAATACATCCAAACACATATTAACAGATAACACATACTATACATAAACATAGAGTAATAACACACATAGATACACACATAGATAGGTCACTACATCCAGACAACCCTACCCCCCACCCTATACCCTAACATATAACAAATACACATAAAACATATATATTGTTTCCATCACAAATATATAAATATACACTTATTTTCAGTCATCCTTATTTTACTTTTGGGATTAATATGGAGGGTGGAGAGAGGTGGAGAGAAGTGGGGAGGAGAAGAGGACAAGAGAAGAGGAGGAGAGAGAGATGGCCCTGAGGAGAGTGGGGGGAGAGGAGTGGAAGAGAGGTGAATGGAGAGGAGTTGAGGAGAGAGGAGTGGAGGGGAGAGGAATGGAGGCGAGATGAGTGGAGGCGGGGAGAGTGGAGGCGAGGAGAGTGGAGGCGAGGAGAGTGGAGGAGAGAGGTAGAGGGGTGGACCGATTTGCCTATAGTGATAGGCACTCCCAGCACAGGGTCAGAGGGGTAGGGACCTGATCCCAGGGGGGGTGGTTGTGTGGATAAGGAGGAAGCACAGGATCCCCGTCCACAGTCAGGAGGGCAAGAGGCTGGTGGCAGTCACAGGGACCCTAACTACAGGCATGAGGAGATGGTAGTCCTCCTCCGTGCCATCTGTGACTGCCCCACTATCCTCCCTTGTGGTGGGGGGGGGTTAGACCCAGGACAAGGTCCTTTGCCTGGAAGGCGGTAACGGCCGCAGTCCCAGCAGTGGGCTTGGCAGAAAGGGATGTGATGTCTGAAAAGCATCGCTTTGATGGTGTCTGGGCCAAGGTGAAGAGGATGATGGACAAGGAGAAGAGTGCAGCAACAGCAACAAGTGGTCTGTCAAGTACAATGAGTGGGAGAGGGTGCTCAAGGAGATGCTGAGCCAGGTACCAGTCGCTGGAGCTCCAGGCCTGGTGGCCCAACAGGATCCATCCTCCATGTCAGGTGAATATCAGATACACCAACATGCCACCACATGTACATCACACACACATAGAAAACACACAACACATGTAACTGTTGACCAACAATGACACTGACATTCAGGTGTCATTAAATCCATGAAGCTGACAAATCACTGTCATTAGTGGGCACAACACGAGTAATAAACTAATAGAGAGGCCATGTATGGGTATGCCCACTGCAGAGGATGCAGAGAAAGACTGCAGAAGGAAACAAGATGATGTTATGAGCAAATAAAAATCAAGCTCATAATTCAAATAATTGATCACATCTAGCAAATAATAGCTACACATAGCAGAAATTAGGTGAAATATCCAGGTTCAAAACAACAAGATAGTTATGAAAAAACAGAAACCAATGTATCATTCAACATATTTAACACATATACCATTCTTCTCTCTTTTACAGCTGCAGGAGGACTGGGTGCAGAGGAGAAGGCAAGGAGAGGATCCGAGGGCCCAGGATATGAGGAGGAGGAGGACCAATTCATCTGGGCAGTGGGATCACCTGCTGGATCTTCGGCCACACCCATGGCATTGGACCCCACTGCCCCCCTCCTACAACAACTTTCCACCACCACCTCCTCCTCACAGCAGAGCTACAACCTGGCTCCCACCACCACCAAGCACCCCACCACCACAAGTGATACAGGCTCCAGCCGGGCCCCAGACCCTCCCCACTGGGCCACCACCATCGCCGACTCCTCACCCAGCCATGCCCACACAAAGCGGACCTCCATCCAAAGGTCCGCCATTGGAAGTGGGTGGGGGGTGGGAGATGCTGGTTCTGATGCGTCAGCTGGTGGAGAGTAATCAGGGCATCCAGACCAGTATTTCCTCCAACCAGGCCTCCACAGACAGCAGCCTGCAGAGGATCTACAAGGAGGTGAGGAGGTTTTACCTCATGGTGGAGTCCTACCTGGCCAGGCTGCTACATTTGTGGGATAACCAGGGCACGCTTATCCAACTGAGCGATCTGGTTCCCAGAACCCCCACCTCCACCCCAAAGGCCCACCCCGCACATCGGCAGCCTGGCCTCACCTCCCTCACTGCCTATGCCACTTCTGGTGCCGATGCATCATGGGGGGATGTCTCCCCTTGCAACGCCCCCCCCCCCCCAACTAGGGAGAAGGCGTGTGGCAATGTGGTGTTGGGGTCCTGTGGCAAGGCGGAGGAGGATGTAGGGGCTGCACATATTTTTTGAACTTCTCAACAGCACTCCTCAGTGACAATATATTGGTCCACATGTTAACATAATCTAGCCTGGCTACAGAGTATAGGATCATGGTCTGTGTGATGGTGATATTTTGTAAGCAGATAACGATTTACATCACATGGTCCATGAGGAATGCCTTCACTATATTTTTTTTAAGCTTTATTCTTTATTCATTTTATTTATTTTTTTTTATTTTAAGCACAATTCAGATCCCTGAAAGGCATTGTCTTCATCTGCAAGCATTGTTAAATATATGAAGCAATTGTAATACAGTGGCTCTCAGATAGACATTCCATCAATGACATCACCTCCGAAAAATGTAGCTCACACTATATTAATTAAATCATAAATCCAGATTTATAAGACATGATTATTGTTAGCATTAATTTAGACCAATACAGCTATGGCTGTGGACTTGCAAAGTCTCACAATGGCCTGTTAATCAAAGCCAGCATTAATGCATGCACTAGTGAAGCATGTTATCCTCTCCTCAATATCAATAATACAACAGATACTTGTGTCTGGTGTAAGGAACACTAATTATGGCTGGTGACCTTTGTGTCCTCTCCATACTAATAGGTAGGTTTTCCGCACTTATGATATCATGAGAATCCTTTAAAATATGATAACACCTGTATACCAGATGAATGTGATATCAATGTTGCTAAAAAATATCAGATGGAGATGGTGATAGTACTCTTGGACCATTGGCTGTGGTCACAGCTAAACATTCATTGTGAGATGACACATCATTATTAATGGTCATGGCTAGTGATTTATCATGACAACTATCTAATGGTTAGTAATGCTTGCAGATGAAGATCAGGTAATTTGGTATATTGTTACAGTTACAGTTAGAGAGGACCTTGGGTGCAAAACATCATTATATAGTCATGAGTTTTAAGAAACAAGATAATATACAGCTGTATGGTCATGAAGCCCGAAAAATATCTGCGGGGGGGGGGGGGAGGGATAATTCAACTCTACTCCCAGATCAGGATGCAGGGGATCTACCAGGACCCTGCTGTGGGGGGAGGGGGGGGGCATTGCTGCAGTTTCCCTCAAAATCTTTTTTTTAATTTCTTATCTTAAATTCTTAATGCCCCTGTCCCCCCAATATAATTAAAAATGATAAGTATATGTATATATATATATATATATATATATATATATATATATATATATATATATGTGTGTAAATTATGTGTCAACGCTTTCATGGGAAAGCTCTATAGCATCTAGTGACCAAATTCAGTAATGCATGATTACATTTAATTGTACTATTTTTTTGTGTCCGCTATTCATTTAAGCCAAAGGGATATGACCATTGCAATACATGATGCAAGTATGCTGCTTGCAAATGGTTTACAATGCTGCAACAACGCCTCTGTCTAAGACCTGGTCCTGGAACATAATACCCATTAATTTAAAGTTTGGCTTGCTGACTGTCAGAGATCTAAACAATCAGTGTGCCAGCTACCTAAAGGAACTTATGGCCTCATACTTTGTAACAGGTGTCTTCAATCAGGAATTGCATCACTCCTAAACGGACCAAGACTTTGTTTTGTATCAACTGGTACTACAGCTTTTGGTCATAAAGCTGCAGTTCTTATGGGCTCTTCTCATAATAGCCAAATAGTCCCCAATATTGAATACCTTAATTTTAGTGTAGATACAGGTTTCTACAGAGGCAAGTACTTTAGTGGTAATTGTTACTTTTTTCTGTTCTATAGACATATTTCTGTCATTTAAAGAAATTATTGAGATTTATAAAAAAGTACATTACTAATGAGATGAATATATGTTTGTAAGGAAATGTCTCATTCATACACAAAAATAAAAAAATTTAGACAAATTACATTTTGGCAGGACAATTCAACCAGGCTGGCCAGTCCTCTACAGATAATTTTGAATATGTTCAGAATTTTCCCATCCAATCAAATGCATCTAAGTGGTCTCTGTAGAACTGGATTTATAGACAACTTCTAGCTTTTAAAGGTCTGATGGGTGATACAGTATGTTGTATTATACACGGAGGCCCAGTAATTTTGTTGCTGTTCATAATGTGTATAATGATATATATTTGCTGACAAGAGTGAAGCCTTTGTGGGCACATTTGCATGTCCCTGCCATGGCTCCCAGAATGCAGTGTAATAACTGTATTTCTCGAAATTCTAGGCATGAAACAAGTTTTTTAACTTGCTTTAGACGCTCAAATGTATAATTTATTTACATATATACAGTATCTCACAAAAGTACATCCCTCACATTTTTGTAAATATTTTATTATATCTTTTCATGTGCTGTCCCTCAAAATAACTCAACACACAGCCATTAATGTCTAAACCATTGGCAACAAAAGTGAGCATATCCCTAAGTGGAACTGTCCAAATCGGGCCTAAAGTGTCAATATTTTGTGTGGCCACCATTATTTTCCAGCACTGCCTTAACCCTCCTGGACATGGAGTTCACCAGAGCTTTACAAGTTGCCACTGGAGTCCTCTTTCACTCCTCCATGATGACATCACAGAGCTGGTGGATGTGAGAGACCTTGCACTCCTACACCTTCCGTTTGAGGATGCCCCACAGATGCTCAATAGGGTTTAGGTCTGGTGACATGCTTTACCTTCAGCTTCTTTAGTAGGGCAGTGGTCGTCTTGGAGGTGTGTTTGGAGTCGTTATCATGTTGGAGTTCTGCCCTGTGGCCCAGTATCCGAAGGGCGGGGATCATGCTCTGCTTCAGTATGTCACAGTTCATGTTGGCATTCATGGTTCCCTCAATGAAGTGTAGCTCCCCAGTGCCGGCAGCACTCATTCAGGCCCAGACCATGACACTCCCACCACCAAAAGTATACATCGGTACTGAGGAAAGGTAGTTATAATAATCCCTAAATGACATATAAATGGATCAGGCACAAAGAACACAAAAACATTAATAAAGATGAACTGAGATGAAACCCTAAGTTTGAACGTAAACAGTGATGCAGAGAGAGTTGAGGCAGCATCTGACATCATCGGGTACATCAACACAACATATTATAGAAAACATATATACACATATAGACATATGTCCAGTTAATTAACTGAGAGTTGTGGTAGGAGCCCTATCACACATCCCCTTTATAAACCCCTCCTCACTCATCACTCACCTGCTCTCCATTTTCATGTCAGTCGCTGGTCTCGTGTGCAGTCGCTGGTCTCATGTCCACGCCGGTCGTTCCTCCATTGCTGTGGCTCAGCCGCCGGTTAGCGGGAGCTGCGCTGTTTCTGTGCAGCTCCTCCTACTTGCCCTCTGTCCCTGCTCTTGCCTCCCCTTCCTTCTCCCCTCTTTGCCCCTTGTCCTCATCCTGTCTGTTTGTCCTTCTCTGCTCCTCATGGCTCTCCTTTATGCCTCCTTTTCCCTTCTGCACCACTTCACCTTTCGCGCTTCCCTGCCTATTTCGTCTGATCTTACCTGCTGTTTTTTGGCCTTCTCTAGCAAACACATGGCTGGTGAGACTCCAGCCTCACTATGGAGTGTCCGGTCGCCTAGCAACGCCTAGCAACACCCAAAGTTCTATTAACTCTTTCGTGATTTCCAAAGCTTCAGCGCCAAATTCAAATTTGAAATACCCACTTCTGCAGTTTTTAATCCTACTTCTTAATACTATCTCCAATTTCATTTTTCCTAAATTACATCACCTTCCCTTTTCACTTACTTTTATTTTCTTCTACAGAAGTGATGTGTATTAGCAGTTATGTGTATATTCTACTCTAAAGCTCACTCTCATTGCTGTATCCAAGCAGTCCTGACTATTTTCTGCTTCAGAGCTGACTCCATTTGCTCTATCCCAGCAGTGCTGTGCATTTTTAATCCAAAAATCACTCAATTTGCTGTATCCCAGCAATGCTGCATATTTTATAATCCAAGACTCACTCTCGCTGCTCTATCCCAGCAGTGCTGTAAATTTTCAACTTCAGAGCTCACTCTCGCCATTCTAACCCAGCAGTGCTGTGTAATTTCTACTGTAGAGCTTGCTCTCACTGCTGTACCCAGCAGCGCTATGTATTTTGTAATCCAGAGCTCACCCTCATTGCTGTATGCCAGCAGTCCTGCGTATTTTCTACTTCAGAGCTCACTTAATTTGCTGTATCCCAGCAATGCTGTGCTTTTGTTAAATCCAGAGCACACTCTCACTGCTCTATCCCAGCAGTGCCGTGTATTTTCATCTCTAGAGCTCACCCTCATTGTTGTATCCCAGCAGTCCTATATATTTTATACTTCAGAGCTCACTTAATTTGCTGTATCCCAGCAATGCCATGCATTTTCTAACACAGAACCCACTCTCACTGCTCCATCCCAGCAGTGCTGAGCATTTTCAACTTCAGAGCTCCCTCCCACTGTTCTTTCCCGGCAGTGCTGTGTATTTTCTACTTTAGAGCTTACTCTCATTCCTGTACCCAGCAGCGCTACGTATTTCATACTCCAGAACTCACCCTCATTGCTAGATCCCAGAGCTCACTCTCACTGCTCTATCCCAGCAGTACTGTGCATTTTCTAATCCAGAGTGCACTCTCACCGCTCTATCTCAGCAGTGCCATGCACTTTCTAATGCAGAGCCCACTCTCACTGCTCTATCCCAGCAATGCTGTGTATTTTCTAATCCAGAGTTCCCTCTCACTGCTCTATCCCAGCAGTACTGTGCATTTTCTAATCCAGAGTTTACGCTCACCGCTCTATCCCATCAGTGCCATGCACTTTCTAATCCAGAGCCCCCTCTCACAACTCTATCCCAGCAGTGCTGTGCATTTTCTAATCCAGAGCCACTCTCACTGCTGTATCCCGACAGTGCTGTGTATTTTCTACTTTAGAGCTTACTCTCACTCTTGTACCGAGCAGCGCTACGTATTTCATACTCCATAACTCACCCTCATTGCTAGATCCCAGAGCTCACTCTCACTGCTCTATCCCAGCAGTACTGTGCATTTTTTAATCCAGAGTGCATTCTCACTGCTGTATCCCAACAGTGCCGTGCATTCCTAATCCAGAGCTCACTCTCACTGCTGTATCCCAGCAGTGCTGTGCATTTTCTTATCAAGAGCTCACTTTCTCTCCTCTAACTAAGCAGTGCTGTTTATTTTCTAATCCAGAGTTCACTCTCACTGCTGTATCCCAGCAGTGCTGTGCATGTTCTAATCCAGAGCTCACTCCCGCTGCTCTCCCCCTCCAAATCCTTATCATCTAGACTTAAAGATACGGCTCCACAAATACAAATGTCCTTGTATCTCTCATTCCCAAAGTTCTACAGTTTGTTCTGTCTCAGTCCTCAAGCCAGATCCTTCTTAAAGAGACAGTACACTATTATAATCCTTTACTCCATTCTTACTATGTTACCATTCCACTGTCACTAATTCAGCATTAACTGCCATCATAACCTCTTAATTCTTACTCTCAAGATTAAAGGAAGATGCCCTTACTCCAAATCCCCTCGTATCTTGCATTTCAAAGGTTTTTACCCTATATCAGTCACTATATTCAAGCTAGATTATCACTACACTTTCAGCCATATTCACTATCATTATTTAATTTACTGTCGATGTCCCTTTACTTCCGTATTCACGCTCCTATTCCTTCAACCACCGTAAGGATCTCGCCGTAACTATTACTATCCATTCACACACCATATATTGACTTCTATAATGGAAATTGTCTCATGCTTGCTCGAAGTTCATCTTTTTACCTACGTGCACATTTTAAGACCTTCCTTCGAATCATTAAGTCGTTTTTAATCTAGAAGTCGTTTTTATTGTCATACCCATTCAATCTCAAATCAAGTCATGGATCTCAGAGCTCATAGCTCCAAGTCGCTAAGCCATCATCGGGCACTGATCATACTACTTCCTCATGACAAACTCTGACCCCGTTCTTTCATTTCAGACTATTGTACTCATTAATCATCTCCTTCAATGACATAGGAGATAACAAAACCATTTCCCAAGAAGATGCGTCAGTGAAATCAAAGGACACCATCTGGCGGATCCCACTCTTTCCAATGTTTAGAGCCTTCCTTCTCAGGCAACTTCATCTCCTGGAAGTCCACCATCAGTGGCCAAGCGTCTCATTATCCATCACTGCTGCCACCAAATTGGCCTATGGGTTCACAAAACCAAGCAAGATCACAATCTCACCTTCGCAACCAGGTATCTCACTAGTCAAGACTTCACTCTTGTTGATCATCACTGCACCCATAACATTTTTTCTAGACTAGTCGCCCTCCCTTGTCATCACCTAGTATCTCACTCACAATCTCTCCAGTCCTGCATCCACTTCCCGCACTCTCTAACACTCTACCTCAAACACCGATTCGGACACCCTTCAATAAGCATCTCACCACATTACCCATTTCACTGTTATTACTTCAGTATTAACCTCTATCTTGAACCTAGTAAATTCTTACTCTATAGACGTAAAGGAATAGTTCCTCAATCACGAATCTCCTTGTATCGTTCATTCCAGGGTTCTGTGCCTTTTACGTCACTGTCCTCAAGCCAGATTATCATCACGCTTGTCCTCCTTCGAGGTATATTCTCTATCATTACTCATTCACCATTGGTGTCCCCTTACTTCTATATTATCTCCATGATTTCCTTATTTACCGCAAAGACTTCACTTCCCATTCCCCATTAGTATACTAGTCACATGTTCTATATTGACCTAGACACTCCATCATGGCACTGTTAATTAAATCTTCCTTTAAGCACATCATTCAACCTTCATGCTCCTTCAGATGCACATTTTGAGACCCTCTTTCAAATCGCTTACCTTAAGAAGTTGTTTCTATAATCAGACCTATTCAATCTCAAATCAAGTCACAGATCCCAGAGCACATAGCTCCAATTTGCTAAGCCATCCTCCGGCTCCGATCATGCTACTTCCTCATGACAATCACTAACCTATTCCTTCACCTCAGTCTATTCTAGCCATTAATCATGGCCCTTACTCATCTTCCATCATGACGTAGGGGATAGCAAAATCATTTTCCAAGAAATGTCTTTGTGATAGCAAACTCAAAAAACCCTGTCTAGCCGATCTCAATCTTTCCAGGCGCAGGAGGAAGATGGCCTAAATAGGTCTTAGTTACAACGAGCTGTGGAGAACTTCTAGAGATGGAAACAGAAAGGACCCGAACTCAATGTCTAAAGCTGTAAGGAAAAACTAAGGGAACATGGAGGATCTTTCATGAGGTTATTGGAGCCCAACTTAACTTCTAAAGCTGTAAGGGTACTTCCAATACCAACATTTATATAATTATCACTGAGGAAGCCGTCAGCAAAACGTCGAGACGGGTTTGATGAAGTGTATTTACACATTAATATCATCTCCAACACCTCAAAGAAAGTGGAGACATAATTTTTGTGCACCAACCTATTAAAGTTTTTATAGGTTTTAAATCTTTTAGCGTTTGTTTTTACTTTGTTTTATCCGTTGTCTATGACATACACCAAAGACGGACTACTGTGTATATTTTATCTGCGGCATTCTATGAATAAAACCTGTTTATCAACCCTGGTTTCCATCTCATTGATTTGGGGTGCATTTGAAGAATCCATGGCTGTTTAGACACTATCATTACAGCAAAACAGCGACATCAACAGGTGGCCATATCCACAGTAATAGTCTACCTCACTGCCACTGGGATCTTTGCACTGTGAGAACAGATCTGAATGGCAACCAGCCAATTGATAGATACATAGCATCTATCTATCTGTCCGCCATCAGTACAGTGTATATTTAAATAAAATTTCTACATAAGAGAGACCAACATTGAGAGCTTCAGACCAAGCATTACCCCATAACATTGGGACTACTGAAGGGATCGTGCCACCTTTGCATTTCCGGCGCAGATAGCCTTCCTTCGACCGTCCCGCACTTAATGCAGAATAATGGTATCCAATATCCACCTCCTGCCAGAAAGTCATGGCTGCATAGGATCCTCCAAGCAGCCGGACCCGCTCAACCCACCGCTCCAAGACCAGATGACCAGTTCAGTCAGTTACAGAGATTAAATCTGTGGACATAGATTGATAATTTTTTTAAAGCTTATTCAAAAATACAAATCATTTATGACTCCACGACCAGCATCTTCATGGTTGTTTTTCCTCCTCTCCACCTGTTAAAATATTCATTCTTTCACGCATGACCACCCCTTCCCTTTCTTCCAGGTTACTCATCTAATTACTCATCAGTGACTTATTCCAAAAATCTTCTCAACCCTTTGCCATGATCCTTTTGGGCTTAGTGCTTCACCACCCATCACTGCTGCCACCCCGACCTTCCACAGGTTCCTGAGATCAAGCGATTCACAATCTCCCATTCACAAACTACTACCTTCATTCACTGTAAGAATCTTTCGTACCAGACTTAGCTACAATCCCTCTCCTATTCTGGGCACTATTTCTGTATTGGGGCAGCCTTATCAGCTTCCAAAAAACAATACGCCAGTGCACGTAATCAAGGCCATAGGCCGATGGAGTTTTAGTGTTTCAGTAGTCACATTCTCTACCAACCAACGGAAGTCCTGTAAGGCTTCCAAACCTGAATCAGGAAATCTTCCAGCCGATTCTTGGCCCTCTAAGCAGGCAGAGAAAGTGTAGCTTTGGCCATACCAACAGCTACTCAGGAAGAGGGATCCGACCACAAATGTTCAGTTAATTAACTGAGAGTTGTGGGAGGAGACCTATCCTACATACGCTTTATAAACCCCTCCTGACTCATCACTTACCTGCTTGCCATTTTCATGTCACCCAACCCCCTCTCCCTGCTTTTTATCATTTATTCTATCCCTTGGCCCTCTAAGCAGGCTGAGAAAGCGTAGATTTGGCAACACCACCAGCTACTCATGGAGAGGGATTCAACCACAAATGTGTATATATGTTTGGTCTGGGCCTGCATGAGTGCTGCCGGCACTTGGGAGCTACAGTTCATTGAGGGAACCATGAATGCCAACATGTACTGTGACATACTGAAGCAGAGCATGATCCCCTCCCTTTGGAGACTGGGCCGCAGGGCAGTATGCCAACATTATAATGATCCCAAACACACCTCTAAGATGACCACTGCCTTGCTAAAGAAGCTGAAGGTAAAGGTGATGGACTGGCCAAAAATGTCTCCAGACCTAAACCCTATTGAGCATCTGTGGGGCATCCTCAAATGGAAGGTGGGGGAGTGCAAGGTCTCTAACATCCACCAGCTCTGTGATGCCAATTTGGAGGAGTGGAAGAGGACTCCAGTGGCAACATGTGAAGCTCTGGTGAACTCCATGTCCATGAGGGTTAAGGCAGTGCTGGAAATTAATGGTGGCCACACAAAATATTGAGACTTTGGGCCCAATTTGGACATTTCCACTTAGGGTGTACTCACTTTTGTTGCCAACGGTTTAGACATTAATGGCTGTGTGTTAAATTATTTTGAGGGGACAGAAAATTTACACTGTTATACAGGCTGTACACTTACTACTTTACATTGTAACAGAGTGTCATTTAGTGTTGTCACATGAAAAAATAGAATAAATATTCCCCAAAAATGCGAGGGGTGTACTCACTTTTGTGAGATACTGTATATCTGTATATATATCACATATTATAATTGTCTAACTGCGAGTTGTCGTCACACTTGCGGCCTTGCAGGATGACAACTCGCAGTTTGACAACATGCTCCCTCCTTCCCCACATCATCCTCCTCCTCACCCCTTATCATCCTCCTCCCTCCCCGTTATCCTCCTTCTTCCCCCCCCCCCCCTCTCCTTACTCTGATGTGAGCACCTCCTGCTTCTCTCCCCAGCAGCATGTCTTCTTCCTGTGAGCGTCCGGCATATGTTAATGACATCCCGCAGGGGCCTCTCACCTCTGCTGTTCACTTAAGGTGGATTCCTATATATTGAAGCATACATGCACTTTTTCTCTGCTATGTGTAAATTATCTCCTGCAGTGCTACTGTAATAAGAGATTCAGTATCCCATCAGATCCTGTATCCACTGGGACCAGCATTCAGACAAAGTCCCACCCCTGCCTCTCTCCTCTTCTGTTCACTTAAGGTGGATTACAATATATTAAAAGCATACATGCACTTTTTCCCTGCTATGTGTAAATTATTATATAAGTTGTGAGCATACGAGTTGTTGCTAACGCTTGCGGGCCAAAGACGCTCCTTGCCAGCAACTGCGACCCTCGCAAACTTTACGTCGGAACGCAAAAAACATACGACACATGTTACCACACATTACGACCTCGCAAAAATCGTCTGCAACCCGCGAACATGAAAAAATTAAAAGCACAATAAATACACATAACACATACATAAAAAGCTTACCTACAGCAAGAGGGGGCATCCAGGACCTCAAAAAATGAAGTTACACCTCAAAAGAGTTTAGACACTCAAAAATTCTCTAAGCGAGAGAAAAAATGGCCGCCGAACAAAACGAAAACGAGGCTACAGCACTGTAAACACGCAAAACAGCACAAGAAACACGCGAAACACCACAAAAGACCTACGGATATTCCGCAAAGACGCATACCACACATTACCCGCCATATTACAACAATGCGGAAGTACACAACTACGCTAACGGTTTGGTCTCGTGCACGCACACTATTACACCACACACATTCATCACGCTTACACAGCACCTCCACACCACTAATGCTTCAGCAACATCAAAACAGATTGTCAGCTCTTCAACACAATGCTTCCTGCATATATTACTTAAAAATAGGTAAAGTATACTAATTTATTAATGTATTATTATACACCAAACAGCATTAGCTCATTTACAATTTCATTGCCGTCATTTTTTGACGGGCAATTCGCTAGTATATATATAATGTATGTCTATATGCCAACTTATTATATATATACTAGCGACTTGCTCGTCAAAAAATTACGGCAAGAAAATTGTAAGCCAGGGAATGCTGTTTGCCACACAATGTAAGGCTTTTGCCCTTCAGCACTCATTGCGAGCCTCTCCCATGATGAACTTTTGGTCGTCTGAGCACCTTCTGCGCTCATTGCGAGCCTCTCCCCTCGTGTACTTTTGCTCCTCTGAGCACTCTGGGCATTCATAGTGAGCTCCGCGCTGAGCGCCTTTGGCAAAGCGAGTCTCTCCTCTGCTCTGTTTTTTTTTTATATAAATATATATTTTATAATAATTAATTAATTAACTAAATAATAAATTAATATAGTTTACCTATTTGTAATCAATATATCCAGAAATCAATATGCTGAAGAGCTAACAATCGCTGTTGTTTTTCTGCAGCATACACTGTACATTTTGACTGGTGATCTGAGGAGAAAATGTCAGCAATATGGCAAGTGTGCAGTGTAAATAGGCTGCGTGAGTGAGGCTAAACCGTTTGTTTAGTTGGTAATGTGGTATTTTAGAATGGTAATGTTATTAGTTGCAAGTTAGTGTTGTAAAATGGCGGCCATTGTGTATGTGTTACACAGGTCTCAAGCATTTTCCATCCTTCCTAATAGTGTATTTTGTACCTCGTACCTTCCTGGCTAAAAGTTGTATGTGCTTGGCGGTGTTTTGCTTGTTTAGGGTTCGTGTAGCCTTGTTTTTTCCAGCTGTCATATTTTCACTCGCTTAGGCAGTTTTCGAGTGGCGAAACTCTGCAAATTCAGTTTAAATTTGCGTGCAACCTCACTCCCAGATATCCTGGCTGTCTCCCCGTGCTGTGTATGATGTTTTTGGTATGTGTTGTGTTTTTGGATGTGCGCGTTTCAGCCGTTATGTTGGTATTTTTTGCGGATCATATTTTATTTTCTCTAAGTGGCGGTTTCCTTTTCAAAGTGTTAAGGGCCGTAATTTTTTCAGGCGATTTTTTTTTAAGTGCTACGGGTCTCACGGTGTGAATAGTGTTTTTAAGTTTTCTGTTGATCTGTAATCCCGCGGGTCGTAGGTATGATGCTTAAGTCGTTGGGAGGTCATAGGGATAAGCGCCCATGGCGCTTATCTCCACCAGTGCAGTGAGCGCCTTTGGCGCTCTCTGCCTCAGTCGTACGGGGTCGTAGGGAGGATCGCCTACGGCGATCATCTCCAACAATGCAAGGAGCGCCTTTGGCTCTCCTTACCTGCCCACAACCAAGGCCCTCGCTTTGAGAACTATATAACTATATATTTGCACTGCTGAGGACTATATATGTGATATATATATATATGAATATATATATTTTTTTATTTTTTTATTTTTTATAAATTATGGGTCAAAGCTTTCATGGGAAAGACATACTGCTCCATAGCCCTCTAGTGACCAGATCTGGTAATGCATGATTAACTTTAGTTTTGCTATTTTTTGTGTCCCTTATTTAATCTGTGGGGGGGGGGATTTGTCCAATTTGTCAAACTTACAAATATGCAATTAAAAATATCATTTTTAATGGTTATTTCTGAGTAATATCAATTCCATGACTGTAGGGGTTAATACATATCATGAAACCCACATGGAATAGAACAGATGTTCTAATGCATTTTATAGTGTGCTTCAGTGCTCAATTGGAAGCCCAATTGGCGAATATTACTTATTAGCTCTCATTAATTCGTAGCCTCCAATTGCAGATTACATTTAACTTCCATGTGTTAGTGACATCATGATGACAGACTCGTTTACTATTGGCTGTATCTAAGAAGTAAATTATGGGCATACTTAAATATTGCAAGATCATATGATCACGCCCCCTGAAATCCTACTTAAAAAAACATTGTTTACGCGTGGAGGCTCTGCAATGAGCGATGAAGGTGCTCAGACGACCAAAAACCTTACATTGTGTGCCAAATAGCATTCCCAGCCTTACAATTTTATTGACCGTCATTTTTTGACGGGCAAGTCGCTAGTATGTAAATAAAAGCAAGTCTAATAAAATAGAGTTAACTGAATAAATATCTACACAAGTCATATCCATACAATCTGTTTAATCTTTAGCTAAAAGTTTACCTCTTTCCATGGAAGAATGAATTCCTTGTTCACAAGTTCCACTCACATTTTGTTGCTAATAAAAAGAAGGATGTAAATACTATTAAGTACAAAGCAGACTGCTGCCTAATTGTTTCATAGCAATTACAGATTATATGGAGCCATTTGTTGTGCAGAAACAGTTCTTTCCAAGACACCAGCTCCCTTTACCTTGAAATTTTATTGGTGTAAGAATTTCATGCACCATATGTTGGAATATGAGACGAGCTTCAATTGAGCAAACAACTTTCTGATATATAAGTGAATGATAACCTGATTTTAAATGTGTTTATCTAATGAGATAGTAACTATAATTTACAGGGCACATAAAAATTCCCACTGTTACTCATCGTACACCTTTGGCTACAAAAAGGTTGATGCAGTGAAATATGCTAATGAATATCATCTTGGTTTTTAGCAAGTCAGTAATAAAATTTGCATTTGATATTGTGCACAGTAAACTGGGTTATTAGCCTTGAAAATGAGTCTCATAAAATTTAAATATAGGCTTAAATCATATTAACTGTCCTGTAGGTTTTCCAAGAGGCTTTAAGCATTGTGTTTTGTTTCTATAGTGTTGAAAATGCAGATGTCATTTTGCCTTCAGGGGGTGTCCCAAAATGATCCATGTGAGCCTACAGGATATCTTATGCTTTTGGAAACTGGTCTTATTTTCAAGAATAGGGAACATAACTCAGGAAACAAGACATTTAGATGTACTATCTAAATATTTAACAAAAGCATTGACTCTGTTGCTCCTCATGATGCACATTAGGAATGGTTCCAGCTGCAGCATCAATTAACCTTGTCACTGCTGAAAAAGTATCCCAGTGCTTTGAGGCTGAAGCCACCGTGAGTGGTTGAATTTACACTGAAAATAAGTCAGAATCCACATTTTACTAAATATTTGTATTATTTAGCAGATAAACATTAAGAATTCAATTTACATACCATGGGCATTGTTATCAGTTTGGTAGATCATACATTTTATAGGATAATAGTAAATATTTGATATATTGGTCTACTTTACTTGGCGGTATTGTTCAGAATGGAGTAGGCCTGGAACAAACAACTGGAAGCACCTACTGTTTACCCATTAGCCAGTAGTTGAACTTCTGCAAGAGGCTTCTAGAAGACAGGATGCTTACAGCTGGTCCCCAGTAGGCTCAATATTTATTGGCTTTAATGTCTAATATGTGAATGTAGTAGTTCTACTCAACTAATGAACTAAAGCAATTCTGTAAGTGCTGATCCATTAAAAAAAACTACAGTAAAATCACAATAGTATGTAAAAATGTTTTTAAAAATATGTTTACATAATTAAATAAAGCAAGATTGAAAATGTATGTTGTTAAAATATTTTTGCCTTTTAATACAATTAATGTGTGATCTACACATTCTATCAGCCTTATTAAATTGCGATCCGGCAAATTGAATAGGGCTCTATATAAGCACAGAGCATATTTTTTTACAGGAGTTTTTAGTTAGTGATGACCTTGCTTTTGGGTAGAAGTTCACTAACTAAAAACTTCTGTAAAAAATATGCTAAGTGCTTATATAGAGCCCTATTCAATTGGCCGAATCGCAATTTAATAAGGCTGTATTTTTTTAGGAAGATTTTTTATGGAATTTATTCTGCTCTCCAAAAATGAGATTTTTACTGTAATTTGACTGTGTTTGACTCTATCACTACTTTCTTGGATTACCCTTCAATCTTGCATTACTCCCTTTCTCAAAGGCCCTCTAGTCCATACATCATAATCAGGTCAGTAAGTATTTCCTTGTAAGTTTTGTATATTAGTCCATGCACCATTTTAGTTGCCCTTCTATGAATAGCTTCTAGTTTGTTGCTATCCTTTATAAAAATAAAAATAAAAATCTCCAGAACTGGACACCGTGTAGTAGTGATGGTTTGACATGGCCAGCTTTTTAAAGGCCCAGTAACTGTAAAATAATCAAAAAACTGAATAAGGAGGTGAGGTTAAAAAAAAAGACAACATTTTGCCACAAAGTAATGTTATCAGCCTTGCGATTTGGCCAAATGAAAAGGGCTCTATTTAAGCACACAGCATATTTATTTTACAGACATTTTTAGTTAGTAAACTTCTATCTAAAAGCAAAGTCTTCACTAACTAAAAACGTCTGTAAAAATATATGCTCTAGTCTTTGCATATATAGAACCCTTTTAAATTGGCTGAATCACAGTTTAATAAGGCTGTATATCTTCTTTTGTCCTAAATGGGTTTTTTTGGCCTAAATTAGTAATTTTGAATTTCTCAATGTTAAATTTTAGATCCCACATATTTGATGCATGCTACTAGTTTTATTAAATAATTATGAATTTTACTTACGCCTTTTGGAATGTCTACCCTGTTACATATTCTTTTGCCCTCTGGTAATATCACTAATAATAATATCAAACAAAAGGGGTGCCAGTAACAAACTCTTTGGCACTCTGCTGGTAAACATCCCTAACTCTGACTGTATGCCAATTACTATGACTCTTTGACTCCTATGCTTCGGCCAGTGTCTTATCCACTGAAGTGTTAGAATCTTTTCACAGACTATGAAGTTTACAATTTAGTTTATTGCGTAGGACAGTGTCAAATGCTCTTCTAAATAGATAAGCTACATCAACTGCTCCAACCTGGTCTATCACTTTTGTTAAATAATCAATTAGATAAGTCTGACATCATCTCCCAGCAGTAAAACAATCCTGCCTATGATCTTGTAAATCATTAGACTTTATGTATTCAATCATTCTTTCTTTCAAAAGTGCTACCACTAGTTTGCTTAATATTAGTGTCAAACTTACTGGCCTGTAGCTACTTGACGCTTCTTTACAATCCTTTTCGGTGTAGTGGTACAACATTAGCAGTTTTCCAGTCATTTGGAACTATTGCTAATTTGGAACTACTCCTGAGGATTACGATTGATTAAAACGTTTTGTAAATGGTGTGAAAAGTATTGATCAATGCTTCTTAACTTTGGACAATTTTTTGTTCAATTTTAATTTCTATAATGCTAATAAAACCTCATCTTCTGAAAAAGCGCATGTGTTAATTATTTCTATCACTTAATGCAGCATGCATCACTGGAATTTCAGCCTATCCAAGGTCCACTGAAAAAACAGAGACGAATTATTAATTCGGGCATTTTGCCATGTCCCTGTCTTCCTCTTTCTTAAGTCTATCTATTCCTCCCTTAACTTTAGGAATTTATTGCATGTCAAAAAATGCCAGCTTTTTAAAAATCTAAGACTTTTTGTATGGTTAGACACAGACTTTACTTGAATACTAAACCATAAAAATTTTTATACGAAACCCTGAATTTTATAATCATATAAACCAATGTGGTATGTAAATAAATTAACACAAAGATATGACGGACATTAGAACAACTTAGATTGATGTGGTTTGTTATTTATAAGTAAAATATGGTCAACAGAAGGTTTGACTATATCTGATTATGCAGAAATCTAAGGAAGGTACATTTGTTCATAAATATAATGATGAACACTCCCTATGTATATATACCAGTTATTTAGAAGGGCAGTCATTTAAACTTAATAGTACCAGCGCAGTTTACTCACTCACAAGATATGCATTTGTATATATTCATTAGAGTATAACATTTGTGTAAGAGCTAAGCAAATTATACAGAAGCATGAACAGCTTTAGACCATCAATTTTCCATTGTAAAATGTAAGCAGAAAAGTACAGAATATTGCATGATACTGTAATAAATGAAAAAATGTATATATATTTTTAATTGCAAAATGTACACATTGTGGCTGACAAATTATTGAGAAACTAAAAACAGACAAAATATGTCTGTCTCCAACAATTTGCTACGTTTTATTGAACCAGACACACTTTTCTGGCAACTTTCAAACCTTTTAGATGGCACAAGCCAACCTTACTGCCAACTGCTTTATTGCAATATGTTTGTTGTGTTCAAACAAAAGCAATGCTTGTTTTTTTCGGTTCAATGCATATTGCCCAAGTGTAAAGTCAATTACAGGAAACACAATGCCTGGGACACAAGAAAAAGTAATCTCTTGAATTGTGTGGCAAGTATAAGGTGTTGGCAGTTGAAATCATTGGCTAGTCCTAGGGCCTTATTCAATTGCAATTACAGGCTGTATGTCTGCGGGCTCGAAATTTGCTACAATTACAGAGAGATTCAATTGTAAAAGCCGAAACCGTTAACCATGCAATCATAAATAGCATTTTAGAGCGTGATCATGATCAATTAAGCAAGCCCGTAACCACCGATTTCGAAACAGCCAATAGTAAATGAGACTGCCATCATTACGTCAGTAAAACATGGAGGTTACACTTCAATCAATTAGCATTTAGAAGTGGTCAGATATGTGGTCAGACTCGCAATTTGGCAATGTACAAAATAATAAAAATGAATGGCCATACTGTTTTGGTTGGCCTGATATCTATTAATTCCTTGATTCCTGGGATCAATATAACACGAAAATAAAACATAAGAAAAATCAGTTTTTATTGCAGATTTGCGCGCTTGAGACTGTTTTGCAATTAATTCTAATGTCTTTCATCACTTTCCCCTTCTTTTAAATTGCAGTATTGATTTTTTATTTGCATTAATAGTCCTACGATCAGGTGTTTAACCCCCTTGTGAGTCCTATCTGGTTCTCGTAGGATTTTCTTCTACATTTGACATTTACGGGTGTGAGACCATTTGCAGGCTTGAGGAATTGTAGCAATTGAATAGTGATTTGCAATTTTAGCAATTGTAACATTTGTGGGATTGAAAGATCAAAAACTTAAATGGGTTGGAAGTTACGATTTTGACAACCTCAGTGATTTTCAGCCTGTAACCGTGTAGTTTGTTTGCAGCTCGCGAAAAGACGCCAATTGAATAGCAAATTAGTTTACAGGCTACATTACAGTCTCCATTCGGGTAACAGTTTGGAGTCCTGCAAATTATATACACATCAAGGAAATTTTTGTTTTTATAAAGATTTAAAAACTAACTCACAAAATTATGTTTTAAATCTCACAAAACCTCACCAAAAAAAAAAAAATCAATAGACAAAAAATGTACCCTTTAAATACTGCGGGCCTCATTCAATTGCGATTTGGCCAATTGAATAGGGCTCTAAATAAGCACATAGCATATATTTTTTTAAGAAGTTTTTAGTTAGTGAGCTTCTATTTAAAAGCAAGGTCTTTACTAAATAAAAGCTTCTTAAAAAAAATGCTATGTGCTTATTTAGAGCCCTATTCAATTGGCCAAATCGTAATTGAATGAGGCTCTAAATGCGCTTGGAAAAAAGAGTGCCAAATTTAGAAGAGGTACTAAAACTGAGAACATTTTTAGTTATTTGATAACATGGAAAAATATTTCAAAAATGCGGGATGTATGAATCGTTTAAAATGAAACCACATTAGCATAAGATAATCAAATTTATATATTTTTTTTTAAAAAGCCTCCTGAAAACAGCAGAAAATAAGTGGACCCTTGTGCCATTGTGCCATTTATTTTATACTAATGATATACATAAAAAATATTGCTATATTATTTAAAGGGAATTTAGGTTATGGATTATATTTATTTATATATATATATATATATATATATATATATATATATATATATATATATATATATATATATAAATAGTACATTTGTGTTTACATTTATTTGAATGTCTAATACAAATTAAAACATTTGTTTCCTGCAGGGACATGCAAATGTGCCCACAAATGCTTTGCTCTTGCAATCCATAACCATTTTAAACATGGCTTCCTTTAAGCACAGCTTTTTTGCAAAGCTCAGGATACATATGGGTGTGTATTTATTATTTGTATGTGTTTATTATACAAATAATGAACACCTTAATTAATCTACCTGTCAATTTTTCTTTGACATCAGCATCCTTTAACAGGAAGCTTTCATGTTATGTGCCACAATTCACACTTTCCCGTGGAAATGAAGAACACCCATGTTTCAAACTATCATGCATTATTAATCAACAGAGAGCTTCAAGTCACAGCTGATGAAGCACAAACCAACTAAATGTTTTTCTGAACGCCATTGAAAACTTTCAAGAAAGCATTATTTTAGGCTGTGAAAAAATACATATGCATTTCCTACATATTGTTATCAAAATTACAAGACAATGGGGGAGTTTACTAAGCACTTTCTCACCTGAGATGAAGTGAGAAGATCTGAGAAAACGTGGGCTGTTTTTCCCAATTGGAAATACTACATAGTAAACCAGGATATAACATGACATGAACTTGAGATGCTTAATAAATTAGAAAGTAAATTATGTATCAAGTGACTAAAATATTGCCTAGTCAATAGAGAATTGCAACATAATGTAAAAAAATGAAGAACTGCATAATAATAAAGACCTTATTCTAGCATTTGTTGCTAGGAATTTTGATGCTGTGCAACTTTTTTTGGTTCATCATTTTGACATAAGGCATTTCAAAATGATGTCACTTTTGTCTCTGTCATTGAAAACCTAAATTGCATTATTTAATCTCTTGTATTTCTTTTTCCTCGCAAACAAAAGCAGTTAAAATGTTTCCAGCGTTTCCAGTGCAGTACTAGAAGCCGTCACTCTGGAGGTCTGTGGAAGCTACACACACATTTGGCCGATGTTTTCCAAAAGACAAGAGCTGTTATCGTTGAAAATATAGTGAGAGAGAGAGAGGTTGAACTATACTGCCTGCCACTGTTGGACCATTAGTATGGAAATGAGGCATGTGTGTGACAGGTGGCCTTACAACCAACACAATTAACTTTCTCCATTAGCCGGCGCACTGACAAAACAGATGCAGCATCAATAAGCAAAAACTACACAAACACTGAATAAGAATGACAACTTGCACACCCCTATTATTTTCCAAGGAGGAGAAGCATAAATCCCACAATTAAATGTGTTAAGTTCCCTTTGCCCCCCACCCCGCCCTTTCGTAGACGTCGTTTTGGGGAATGTGAACACAGAGATTAATGACTCGACATTAATTATACTTTCTGCATTGTGGTAAATAAAGAGACACAGTAAAGCTAATAAAATTGTAGGGTTGTTTTGCTTCATTTATATTGGGAAGAGAAACAATGCAAATGTGAAAAGGGAATAAAAGTAGAAGACTATTTTTGGAAACAGTAAGATAACATGAGTACCTTCTGTACTGTTAGATTATTGATGTTATATATATATATATATATATATATATATATATATATATATATATATGTAAAGGATAAAGACAGAAGTGGATAATTATCCAAATTTCTATCCTTATTTGTAACACACACATATACGTGAAAACACCTCTTTATATATATAATGGTTAGATCTTTCCAGAAGTGTAATGTGTCCATATCACAAACACACTTATATAAATACATTCAAAAAATGTGTATATATATATATATATATATATATATATATATATATATATATAATAGTTAATAAGCATCTAAAGTGCATCTCCTCTCCTGATTTACTATGTACTATTTCCTATGGGGAAAAACGGGCTTTCTCATATTATCTCAGCTCTTCTCACCTCATCTCAGGTGACAAAGGGCTTAGTAAATTCACCCAAGATAAATAGATAGATGGATAGATAGATACCACACTATAAATACAATTAATAGGGTACTTTTTCTATAGACACCACATGCAAAATAAGAATAATATACACTCATTTTGAAAACTAATTTTGCTAATGTTTGGGGGAAAAATAAACATATTATTTGATGTAATAATGTATTATATAATTTTTGGAAAAAGAGAGAAAAATGTGCACACTTACACCCTTCCATCGTGCTGTGTTATGTCACACTAAGCCCTTCACTGCTACGCTCACAATGCAATGTTTTGCTGCTGCCATGTGATGACTGTCTGCAAGTGTAAGCGAATGGATAATGGATCGAATGTTTGTCAGCTGTAAAGTCGAGCCATCTGCATACGCTTTTGCAGATTCACAACAAATGAGTAATGCAAATCTCACTGATTTGCTGGGAGTCCTTCTTGTTCAGACTGTACATCTCTAACATTAAGCTTTACACTGAAATTGTTCCATTTGATCTCTATTACCGTTGTAATTCCAAGGAGCACAAAGGTAATTGTATCAATGTGATCCGTATATAGAAAGTACATTTTTTAACTTTTCAATTAGAGACAGATGTTTAAATCCTGTAGTCATATAAAATATACTGTTTTGAAAATATGATTATTAAAAAAGGCAAAATGTTTTTATAATTAAAAAAATAATAATAATACATCCTTCAGTTTATTATATTTTACGCTGAAGTGGAAGCTGGCATTTTAGTTTCTACTGATCTACTTACTCGAGTGGCTGGAGAATTTGAAAGCACAGGAAGCTTTTATCATCACAGTGGAAATGTGAAAACTAAAAATATCAGTGTTTTCAGTAGGTCTAATGGAAGGTTCATTAATTTACAATATGCAACCAGCCAGAAGGAAGCTCCAAGAATTAACCCAGTACAGGAAATGGAAGTCTGCAGTAAAGAATAATCACATATATCGTTGTGAGCATTACAAGAAGTTGCTAACGCTTGCAGGCTCACGCAGCGAGTCTGCCGCAGTTGCAGGCAATGTGCGCCAAAGGGGCTCATTGCGCTGGTGGAGATGAACGCCATAGGCGCTCATCCCTACAACCCCCTACCACTTTCGTACCGCAAATGCGGCCCCTCGTGAAGCGAGGGGCCGCATTTGCGGAGCTAGAGGCCCCCACATCACCTGCAATGAGCCCAAGACTCATTGCACACCGCAAATGCCCACAAAACACCCAATGACTAAATACGGACTTACACTACAAATATGAGCCGCGGGACTTAAAAAAAAAATGTGCGGACTTACAGAAAAAAAAATACGACCCGCGGGACTTAGAAAAAATACATTACGGACTCGCAAAAATACGACCTTAATGGACAACCCGTGCACAGCCGAAAACATAAAAAAAATTCAAAATACACACCAAACACAAAAAAAATGTATCCACAGCGTAGGCGTTCATCCCTACAACCCTGCAAGACTTAGGCAGTGAGCGCCGAAGACGCTCTCTTCGCTGGTGGAGATGATCGCTGTAGGCGTTCATCCCTACGACCCCAAAACGACTTAGGCATCATCCCTACGACCCGAGGGACTACAGATCAACAGAAATCTCAATAATCCAATTTAAAGTGCGAGCCCTGTAGCAGTTTGAAAAAATTGCGTTACAAAAATACGGCCCGTAACACTTGGCAAAAATCGGGACCACAGAAAAAATCCAGACCCCGCAAAAATACTAATTTAACGGACGAACCGCGGCACTCGAGAAACAAAAAAATAAACACAAATATGTCACAAATTAACTTGAAAAGTAAATTTGAGGCATATTTCGCCTTTTTCCACGAACGAAAATTGCGAGAAATAAAATGACAGCCAAAAAAATTAAAACAAGGCTAAAGGAGACCGAAGCGCGCAAATCACTGCAAGGCACGTACAAGTTAGCCAGGAACGACCTCGGAGTCGCGGGGCTAAAAAACTGACCTCATAAAAAAATAAAAATAAAAGCACACCCACACAAAGCACGGGGGGAACGTCAGGACGCCTGGAAGTGAGGTTGCACTCCACGTTAAGCCGAATTTGACGAGTTTCGGCACTCCAAAATCGGCTAAGCAAAGAAAAAAATGACGGCCGAAACAAATGAAAACGAGGCTAAAGGAGACCGAGGCGCGCAAATCACAGCCAGGCATGTACGAGTTAGCCAGGAACGTAAGAGATACAAAATATGCCATTACAACGAACGGAAAATGCTCCCCAGCCATGTAACACATAGAAAAAAACTGCCATTTTACAACAATAACTTGCACATAATAACATTACGATTCTAAGACAAACGGTACACAAACAGTTTGGCCTCGCGCATGCAGCCTATTTACACTGCACACTTGGCACATTGATGACACTTTCTCCTCAGGTGATCAACAGTCCAATTGTACATTTTTCTGATGCAGGAAAATCCAAAGAGATTGTTAGCTCTTCAGGATATTTATTGCTGCATATTAAATATAAATAGGTAAAGTATATTCATTTATTAATTCACTGTACTAAATTTTTTTATATTTTACACTGTACTTATATATCTGTCTTCACTATCAGCGCCAAAAGTGATCGTTGCAAAGGAGGAAACTTGAAGTATACGAGGGGAAAGGCTCGCAATGAGCGTCAAAGGTCCTCAGAGGAACAAAAGCTTACATTGGCCCTCATTCAATTGCGATTTGGACAATTCAATAGTGCTCTAAATAAGCAGATAATATATTTTTTTTAATACGTTTTTAGTTAGGGAAAACCTTGTTTGTGGATAGATGTTTACCAACTAAAAACTTCTTTAAAAAAATATGTGATGTGCTTATTTAGACCTCTATTGAATTGGCAAAATTGCAATTGAATGAGGGCCATAGTTTGGCAAACAGCATTGCCATGGCTTTAAATGTTATTGCCGTCATTTTTGACGGGCAAGTCGCTAGTTCTATATAAAAATTAAATATTTAAAGTTTGTGTTTTTTGTCATTATCAAGTTTAGTTGTTCAAAGAACCATATAGAAAAAAAATGGGATTGCAATGGTCCTTTAGACAGTTTTTAAATATACAGACACAGGGCCTCATTCTATTGCTACATTTTGGAGATCTGGATTCGCAAATGCTGATCGCTAGCTACGTTGCTATTCAATTACCGTATGTTTGCGTGCTCTGACCGGGTTACTAGCTACAATTCCTTGCAATTTCGTCAATCGCAGCTTACTTCCCTCAAAACCTTTGATCTTTTGCGGCCGCGAGAGTTGCGGGCACAAAATATCCCTAATCGCTATTCAATTGCTCCGATTACCCTTCCGTCAAGCCCGTAAATGGCTAAACACGAAGCACAGCTTAACTTGTACTGAGGTGTCGCAAAGTGCTTAATTACTAATGGTAGCACTTAAGCAAATAAAAAAGCAATCCAGCACTGTAAATGAAAGGGAACACAATGGATGGCATTAGAATTAAAAGCACAACATAATCAAGCTTGCACATCACCAAAATAGAATAATGTATTACATGTATATTTTCCGTCAGAAGTCCTACGGACTTCAACCTCCAAGCCCGTAGAACTTTGGCATCCAACCTCAATTTTTTCTCTAAGTCCCACGGGTAAATAACGAGTTACGGGCTTGGAGGTCATTCAAGCCTGTAGCACTTTGGACAGAAATTAAACATGAAATAAAGTATTTGATTTTGGCGATGTGCAAGCTTGAGAATGTTGTGCTTTTAATACTAGAGCCCCCCATTGTGTTCCCCATCAATTACAGTGCTTCACAGTGAATTTATTTTTGCATTTATAGTGCTCTGAGTTTGCGGGGTTGAGACACTAATTACGGCCTTATGTTCAAGCTCGCTAATGCTTACTGACGGTAGCATGGTTTGCGATCAGCGGGAAGGAGGGCTGACTTGCGCGCTTGACCAATTGAATAGCAGCGTAAACGTAGGGCAACCCGATCGCAGCAAATCGACGATTTGCAATTGAGTTACGGCCCCTAATTGAATGAGGCCCACAGTAATGTAAATGTAAATAACATCTCTAACCTCATTAATTCCAATTTCAGCAACAATGCTAATTTAGTGGTGGCTCTTAAAAGTACTATAAAAATGTGTGTTGGTTTACAGAAATTTTACAAAAGGATTTGATTATAAAACAATTTACAAAATTCTAAGTGTTGTGTGACTATGTACAAATTTGCCATGGAGTTTTTAATATCTTTATAACATTACTCATTTCTGGTCCTTGCATGACAAACAGCAGAAGTATATAAAGTATAATAAAATGCAAAAAAAAAAAAGATAAATACATGTTGGTGAATACACACACATATGATACATACACATTTTATTTATAGAGGGGAACATTTAATAAGCATATAAAGTGCATCTCTTGCTATCTCGTGATTTACTGAAAGCAGGAAAAGCTCTTGCCACAGTGAATGATGCAAGGGCCCTACTTCTAGGCCAGTGAGAGTGAATGGACATTGTTTCTCATCCAATTATCTGTACATTGGTTATCTGCTCCATTATTCCTTACCCCTCTCTTCACTGATAACTGAAAACACACACCCTCATGATTCAGGTCTGATATACGGTAGTTATGCAACAAACACAAAATGGATTTCTGTATGTACAAAACAAAGTCTTCGAATTTCCTAAAATGATTTATGCTCATGACTTACAGAGCTGGTAATATTGTTAGTTTGGTATATACTTGATAAATAAATGTCTATTTTGTCCTTTAAATCTATTCAGAGATTTCACTAAGGAAATACCATTTAATCAACAGAGCCTTATCTACAAAATAATGTCCAATCTCAGGGTCTGTAAGGTAAACAAACACAGCAATGGCTTCCTTCACCATAAATGCAAACCAATAACATCGCTGTGCTCACACTTACAACTGCATCACGGTCAACTAAAAATGACCTTAATCTGTGCCTTGAGATGTCCAATTTGACTGTAAGTCAATCTGTATTAATGCCATTGTTTCAAAAATCTAAATTCAGATTTTAAATAATGGTCCCAAATTCACTCGCAGTTCATCCATGTCTGTTACACCTAGACAGAATTTAAACAAGAAATCCTAAAAATCCCAAATTCTCACTCTGCATTTACGTGTTATTAATCCTTGTAAACCATACTCACATTTTTCTTGTTTGTTGTTCATCAATATACCATGCAGTTGTTGTTCTACTGTTGCTCCTCCTCTGATCAGTGCTGATAAGAATTATGTCTTTTACAGGCCAGCTCTGGCAGTTATAGCTCTGACTGCATTATGACATCATAAAACTTAACAGTTCTGTGTACAGCTGGTACCCAAGCAACAGGCATCAGGCAGCACAAGATGGATATCAGTAATATTGATATCAGGAACCCCCTGGTTAGCCTCTGCTAATTACCCTTGAGCCCTCACCAAGCTATTACCTTTTGAGGGTCTTCGTGATCCTGTAGGCAGTTACCCCAAACCATTTGTAGATGGTTTGTTAATTTGGCCTAATTGGCACCTGGGTTATATAAACTAGTCAATTACTGGTCCTCTTTAATTCCTCAGTGCTCCTGACTATTTGTCTGCTGTGTAATTGGTCATCTGGCCAATTGTGACACTTGTTCTGATGCCCGGCTGTCTGCATTGCTGTGACACTTGTCCTGAGGCCTGGTTACTTGTGTACTCAGTCATTTGGCTACCTGTGATAACCGCCTTGCTGCCTGGCTACCTGCATTGCCTTCTATCAGTCCTGCTGCCTGAGTGTCTACATTGCTATGACACATATCTTGAGGACTGGATGTCATCTGCACTGCTACCATCTGCAATTTTGTGCTGTTCCATAGTATCTACCAATGCCTGCAATATCCAGTTTCTCCAGTCTTGTTTGAATTTTCAGGAGCTCTTATTCTACTTCCAATATTGGTACTACTACTAAGAATTCTATTGTAGTAGTGATTAGAGAGGAGTCTTGGACTCACCCTTTGGTTTCAAATGTGTTTCCTGAGTACGGTAATTAAAACAAACTCATTCATCTGTGTGAAATTCTCCTAGTAACGTTTCTCCCTCAAATATAAAGTATTCATGCTTCAGCTCTGAGTAGTGATGTAACAAACACAAAATGGATTCCTGTAATTATAAAAATATAAAAATTCAAATTTTCCACAAAAAATGCTTTAGCTCATGGCTTACAGAGCTGATAATATTGTTAGCTTGTTACATACTAGTAATCACATTTTGCTAGGGAATGTTAAATCATTCAGATAAATGTGTTAAAATGTGCTTTTAGCCTCACTGAGACAGTTCCCCAGCATTTCCATTAAGATATACTGTAACTGTGGGAGGTAGTGCCATTTGTTCAATAAAGATATGTCATGCAAAGAAGATTACAAAGAAGGCAAACCTTATTCTTCTGTTATATATATAAATAAATTAAATCCATATTAGAAAATGCTAATCTCAGCGGCACAGGGGTTAATTTATGTGACATGGAGGACCTCCATGATGGGGGTTAACATTTAGCTACCACAGAGGTCCTTAAAGTAGGGGGTTCATTTTTAGATGCCATGGGGGTTTCTATGGACCACAAAGGTTATACTTAGATGGGGATTTCCCAGGATGATAGGGAATATCATGTGGGAAGTGGAAATCCCCAGAGTTCCCCTGCCTACTCACTATGAGCCAGGGGAAATCCTAGGGTATCCCTTGGTACATAGCAGGTATTGGGAGAATTCTGGGGATCTCTGGGCTCATAGACTGTAGTGGGTCATGTGCAGAGGTGTTATAAAACAGACCAGACTGATATACTGTAGGATATTTCTCTCTGTGAAGCTAAAATAAGTTGCTCTCAGAGTGGGTTATAGAACTAACTATTAAAGTTAGTTTTTTCTCTGGTTGAGTGCCTCTATTCTTGTTTGGTGTCACAAACCTGCTGCATAATTTTTTATATTATTTAATCCCTTCCTTGGCATGGGAAGAAGTTTATATAGATAGATATGGGAAAGGGGGATGTTATGGTTAGTGTGGTGTGTTCATGTAGTGGGTACCATTCAGCAGCATTGCTATGGAGACTACTGAACTTCAGACTTAGAGTCACCAACAATGAGAGGCAGTTTCAGGAGAGGAGGTAAATAATGGCTCCCTAGCATATGAAAGTGAAACTCCCACCGTTACAGTTTCTTTCTGCTATATGTCAGATTGTAACAGTGCCTAAAAGTGATGTAATATTACCCTGAATAAAGAAGCAGTTGAGTGTCCTCTAAGATTGTATTTGTGTATACAGTGCACAATGCCATGGTATACAAACAAACAATCAACATTGCAAATGGTTTGTTTTACTCTTTCTATTACTAATGAATTATATATAAGTAATAAACTTTTGATGAGTTTTATAAATTGCTTTTACCGTTACTTTGTAAGGATAGGTCTGTGCGGAAGATTCACTAAGCTTTGTGAAGTTCTTGGCGTGATCAATGAGCTCTATTATCTATGAGGAAAATTGCTATTGCAGCCTTTGGAATTTCCTTCGACAGCTTTGTGAATCTTTCTTTATAAATAATTTTGACCGCTAATAAGATAAATTACTGTTGATCATTAATTTCTGTTTTTGCAAAGAGATAAGATATTCTGCTTTGTTGAATCCTATTAGGGTTGCTTTTACATGAAGATTTTTCAGCCCTGCAGGAGATGCTGTTTTACCTAAAGTGCTAAGGGTTTTCAACATGTAGGTGTTAATGAGGTGTCTTGTTGCAACAGAGATCACTTGGGACACCTCCAGGGAATACGGCATATATAGCAGAGGTCTGCTGCTAGAGTTCATTAGTAATCATCTGGAGGTGGGAATCCATGTTGTTACTTTAATAAACGTAATTAATTACTACTGAATGAGAGGCAATAATGTCATGTTGAACTGCAGTTAACTGCACATCTCCTAAAGCAAACTGATTTGATTGGCAGCTTTTTCAGTAAAACCTGTTTGTACTTCAACATTAAACAGAATGGTCAAGTGTAGTACTGACCGGGCTTCTCAATGTTTTGCTATATATTGTTGTTAATAACAAAGACTTATAATTGATTAAAATGACTTTAGAAAGCAAAATAAAATTAAAAATGTTTACATTTTTAAAGTTTTATTTGCAACAATTCTTTCCTGTGAGGTTCCATTTTCTTTTCTGACCTGATTCTGTCTGCTACTCTCTAATGAGGTGTGTGTCCTTGTAAACCAGTGGAAGTGTTTTAATGACAGTGTTAGCAGCCATATTCCCCTTGTGCAGAAGAAGCTTTCTATGTTCTCAAACTCTCCTCCCATCTCAAGAAGATGATAAACAGAAACCAAAGGTGTAGAGTCCACAGCAGCATAATTCAGAGGTGGAGCTACCGCCAGTGCAATCGGTGCAAGGCACTGAGGCCCCTGGCCTCTCAGGGATCCCTGCTGACCTCCCGTGGCCCCTGTGGACCTCCTGCGGATCTCTGCTGCTTCCCTCAGCCCCCTGTGTCCCCTTGGCCCCCTGGGGCCTCCCTCAGCACCTATTTATAAAGGTGTATATACAGTGGATATAAAAAGTCTACACACCCCTGTTAAAATGTCAGGTTTCTGTGCTGTTAAAAAATGAGACAAGGATAAATCATTTCAGAATTTTTCAGAACTCAATTGAAAAACAAACTGAAATCTTTTAGGTGGAGGGAAGAAAAATAAAAAATAAAAATAATGTGGTTGCATAAGTCTACACGCCCTCTTATAACTGGGGATGTAGCTGTGTTCAGAATTAAGCAATCACATTCCAAATCATGTTAAATAGGAGTCAGCATACACCTGCCATCATTTAAAGTGCCTCTGATTAACCCCAAATAAAGTTCAGCTGCTCTAGTTGGTCTTTCCTAAAAATGTCTTAGTCACATCCCACAGCAAAAGCCATGGTCCACAGAGAGCTTCCACAGCATCAGAGGGATCTCATTGTTAAAAGGTATCAGTCAGGAGAAGGGTACAAAATAATTTCCAAGGTATTAGATATACCATGGAACACAGTGAAGACAGTCATCATCAAGTGGAGAAAATATGGCACAACAGTGACATTACCAAGAACTGGAGCTCCCTCCAAAATTGATGAAAAGAAAAGAAGAAAACTGGTCTGGGAGGCTACCAAGAGGCCTACAGCAACATTAAAGGAGCTGCAGGAATATCTGGCACGTACTGGCTGTGTGGTACATGTGACAACAATCTCCCGTATTCTTCATATGTCTGGGCTATGGGGTAGAGTGGCAAGACAAAAGCCTTTTCTTACGAAGAAAAACATGCAAGACAGGCTACATTTTGCAAAAACACATCTGAAGTGTCCCAAAAACATGTGGGAAAAGGTGTTATGGTCTGATGAAACCAAGGTTGAACTTTTTGGCCATAATTCCAAAAGATATGTTTGGCGCAAAAACAACACTGCACATTACCAAAAGAACACCATACCCACAGTGAAGCATGGTGGTGGCAGCATCATGCTTTTGGGCTCTTTTTCTTTAGCTGGAACTGGGGCCTTAAGTTAAGATAGAGGGAATTATGAACAGTTCCAAATACCAGTCAATATTGGCACAAAACCTTCAGGCTTCTGCTAGAAAGCTGAACATGAAGAGGAACTTCATCTTTCAGCATTACAACGACCCAAAGCATACATCCAAATCAACAAAGGAATGGCTTCACCAGAAGAAGATTAAAGTTTTGGAATGGCCCAGCCAGAGCCCAGACCTGAATCCGATTTAAAATCTGTGGGGTGATCTGAAGAAGGCTGTGCACAGGAGATGCCCTCGCAATCTGACAGATTTGGAGTATTTTTGCAAAGAAAAGTGGGCAAATCTTGCCAAGTCAAAATGTGCCATGCTGATAGACTCATGCCCAAAATTATATATACTATGTAAGTTGATGTTGGAGGGGTTCGGGAAATGCAGGAGGTGGAGGGGGGGGGGGGGGGGAATTTTCTTTTTGCACCGGGACCCCTTTGCATTAGCTCCACCACTGGCATAATTGCAGGTAAAACATAATAGTATTCAAGGCTGTTTTGGTTTTTTTATTTTAAAAAACTGCATATTTTCAAGAGCAGTTACTCAAAAGGGTATTTTAGACATAAACAGCCTTATTAAATTGCGATTCGGCCAATTGAATAGGACTCTATATAAGCAAAGAGCATATTTTTTTACAGAAGTTTTTAGTTAGTGAACTTCTATCCAAAAGCAAGGTCTTCACTAACTAAAAACTTCTGTAAAAAAATATGCTCTGTGCTTATATAGAGCCCTATTCAATTTGCAGAATCGTAATTTAATAAGGCTGAAAGTGGTTCTTTAAAAGTTAATCTTGTTGTTACATCTATGGTATTTTACCAAAACCGTTAATTAACAAGATTTAGACCAATTGGGATTGTATCATCCAAATTCACTAAGAATGGCTGTGATGGATCGCTGAAATGATGCTCTCAGTAAATCTCTACCCACTGTTTTACTTTTCATTGGTAGTGAATACTATTGCACATGCTCTATTATCAATATAAAAGAAAATAATGATTTAATCATGCACAGGCGCGGCTTAATGTGCTTGTAAATCTACCATGTTCAACATATTATACAATGTTTATTTGCTATATTACATTTCCATGTAGATACATTAAGTGGAGGTATTTATTATTAAAAGGCTGTGACAGTAGTTTTCTACACTGTGGTTTATAGCCTCTACAATTTTGTGAGTCTCATGGAACAAATATACATTGGGATGAATTTACTAATCATCTGTAGTGTATCTCACATTATCTCCTGATTTACTATGTGCTATATATGAGGAAAAGCAGCCCTTCTCAAGTTATCTAAGCTCTTCTCATTCAGGTAAGAAAGTGCTTAATAAATTCCCACCATTGACTATGGCCCTCATTCAATTGCGATTTGGTCAATTGATTGGTGGTCTAAATAAGCACATAGCATATTTTTTTTAAATAAGTTTTTAGTTAGTGAAAATCTTGCTTTTGAATAGATGCTCACTAAATTAAAACTTCTTTAAAAAATATATGTTATGTGCTTATTTTGAGCCCTATTCAATTGGCCAAATTGCAATTGAATGAGGGCCTAGGTATGTTAATTTTTCGATATGTTCAATATCTACCCTGGCTGTTTATAAAATCACTCTGAAACAAAATAGAGGAATTTACTAAGCACTTTCTCACCTGAGATAAGGAGAGGAGAGCTGGGATAACATGAGAAGGATAGTTTTCCCACTTGGAAATAGTGCATAAGAACTTAAGATACACTTGAGTTGCTTTGTAAATTTAAAGGTCACTGTAGTGGTCCAGGTTTCAGTATTTTAAGTAGTTAAATATGTTTAAACAATGTTTCAATGTATTGTAGTTAAAAATAAGTTGATCTTTTGTGTGCAAACGTATAATGAATATAGCTATTTTTTCTGTGTGTTTAACAAATTTCCTTGTACTTCATCAAAGCTGTGCAACATTGAGGCAGCTGCAGCAAAAGTGGGACACTAGTTCATTTCAGTGCATGTTCCTAACAAAATGATCAACTTTTTGACAATAAATTTAAATTTTGTTTATACTCATCATTACTACTTAAAAGTTATACCGTGGATATTTAAGTTACCCATACTCACAATAATATATCCAGTAGATTTTTGTATTCCTCAGCTGAATCCTTTGTGCTTAATAGATTTTTTTGTCTCTGATATACTACATAATTTCTTATTATTTAGAACCAATTTTTTATATTTAACCATTGACACCTATCCTCTAGTAAAATGTTAACAGCCTTATTAAATTGCGATTCGGCCAATTGAATAGGGCTCTATATAAGCACATAGCATATTTTTTTTACAGAAGTTTTTAGTTAGTGAACTTCTATCCAAAAGCAAGGTATTCACTAACTAAAAACTTCCGTAAAAAAATATGCTCTGTGCTTATACAGAGCCCTTTAGAATTTGCTGAATTGCAATTTAATAAGCCTGTTAGTTCCCTGCGTATCAAAGTAAAGTAATTTGATTAATTTTAGGTCCATTGTACTCACTCTATCCTGCCTAAGGTTAATAGTGAAAGTTGTAGGTGTGAATGTAAACCTATTTCAAACTAGATTCTCACTAGTTTGAATGTACATTTCTCAGATTGTTAGCATTCACAAGAGCAGGTCCCTACCATCTTCCTTTATTAATGTATGTGAACTAATGTGCTGGCTTGTCTTATTTTTATTGTTTTAAAACTGTATAATATTTTATCATTCTGTTTATTGTACCTCTAGAGCTAAAGAATCTACCAATGAAATATAAACATATTAATGTAATGTACTTTGATGTTGGTGCCTATGCATTCTGAAGAAATATTTGCATTCCTGGTTTTATTATTATTTCACTAAAGTACCTTATATGTATATAAGAGCTGAATCTGTGACTTTGAATCTTAGTCCACATATGGAATGGATATACTGTATGACGCGGAGGCTGCACAGGCTTTCTGGGTCAGCATGTAGCGTTGCGTGACCCAGCGGAGCCTGTGAGGCCTGTCAGCCAATCAGCTGCGTCGGGGGCGTGTCGGTCATTCGCGTTTCGCGCCATTTCACAGCAGCGCGGTCTCCCGACTGAAATCCCACACAACCCACCCTGTTAATTTGGTTTGTAAAAATGTAAGATGTAATTATTATATAAAAAAAAAAGAGATGTCTTTTGTATTGGAGAAGTGGCAAAAAAAATTATATTTTGATAATTTAGGGCTTGGCGGGTGGCGAGTTGCCCGGCCCACTGGCCTAAGTGGGCGTTGCCCCTACCTCACAGGGCATGCTTAAGATAAGCATTGGGGCTTGGGGCATGGCTCAAAGCGTGAGGTCACTGTCCGTGGCCGGGCTCCTCCCCCGGTAAAAGATTAAAAATAGTTCATGTAAATAAAGTTAAGTGTTGTTGTTTACAATTGTTATAATAAAGCTGTGGCCCGTTGTTCTCCCAATTTCAGTCGTCGTGTCTTTTATTTATCACCCTAGCCTAAATGGATCATGCATGGGTCATGAAATCACTACATGGTGACACAAGTGCATGCTCACATCCTGCACCCAATATAATGAACTGCATCCTAGTCTTAAAGTGACTCAGTGAAGGTTTAAAATATAGTATGCGTTTAAACCATGACTAAAAGCTAGTACCAAAATATATTGTATTTTTTTAAGTTCACCTGGGCAACTATCCCTTTGTAGAAAATTAACAAAGTCAAAAATATTTCACCTAAAGAATAACCAATTAACCTGATACTGCATATAACTGCAGTGAGTTAACATATGAATTGCAGGTTGGTTGGTGCTGATTAGACCCCCCCCCCCCCCCCCCCCCACACACACACACACACACACTTCACACTGTGCAGCTAATATGTTAAGAAAATGAGACAATATCAGGGTTACTCATCAAACTGTGAACTTCAGGTTCACCTTTCATGAGGCCACCACATAAACATTTGGTCAAACATAAACATATACATTTTCACTATAAATAGAAAAAGTGGCCATATATAGTATTGTGATTGTCTACCTTGAAGATCACCTTAATATCATTCCCCATAGCCCAGATATATTCAGTCACTGTATTTGTATCTACCACTTCTACTGGAAGACTCTTCCATCAGTCTACTAAAAGTACTATTCACTATTCCTACATTTTCTACATTCTAATTTCAAATGATGACCTCTTGTTAATAATACACCTGAACTTTATTTAATTCCGAGATGTCAGAATGTCAAAGTAAACTCTTTGGGCTTCATTCAATTGCGATTTGGCCAATTGAATAGGGGTCTAAATAAGCACATAGCATATTTTTTTTAAAGAAGTTTTTAGTTAGTAAAAACCTTGATTTTGGATAGATGCTTGCTAACTAAAAACTTATTTAAAAAAAATATGTTATGTGCTTATTTAGTCCCCTATTCAATTGGCCAAATTGCAATTGAATGAGGGGCTTACTAACTAAAAACGTCTTTAAAAAAATATGCTATGTGCTTATTTAGAGCCCTATTCAATTGGCCAAATTGCAATTGAATGAAGGCCTTTATGTATTACTAGCGAATTGCCCGTTAAAAAATTACGGCAATAGAATTGTGAGTCAAGGAATGGTGTTTGGCACACAAATTAAGTGTTTTGAGAATATACTTTACCTCTTTGTAATTAATATATGCAGCAAGCAATGGTGTCAAGAGCTAACAATCTGTTTTGATGTTCCTGCAGCATACAATGTAGATTTGCAGTGTTGTTGAGCTGAGGTGTAAGTGTCAGCAATGTGTGCAGTGTGTAGCGTAAATTGGCGGTGTGTGCGAGGGGAGGCTGTATGTGTAGCTGGGTACTTCCGCATTGTGTAAGTTAGTGTTGTAAAATGGCAGCGAATGTGTATGTGCTAGGCGGGTTTGGCTTATTTTGCATCCTTGCTAATGGTGTATGTTGTAGGTTGTATGGGTTTAGTAAAAGTCGTATGTGCGTGCCGGTGTTTTGCGGCTTTAGGGGTCGTGTAGCCTTGTTTTCGTCTTTGTTGGCTGACATTTTTTCTCTCGCTTAGGGGATTTTCGAGTGTCTAAACTTTTTTAATTCTACTCAAATCAAGGTGTAACCTGTCTTGCAGATGTCCTGGGTGTCCCCCCTTGCTATGGATAATTAAATTTTTTGGTGTGTATTTTGTGTTTTTTTAATGTTTTAAGTCCCGCGGCTCGTATTTGTAGTGTAAGTCCGTATTTAGTGATTGGGTGTTTTGTGGGCATTTGCGGTGTGCAATGAGTCTTGGGCTCATTGCAGGCGATGTGGGAGCCTCCACCTCCTCAAATGCGGCCCCTCGCATCACGAGGGGCCGCATTTGCGGTACGAAAGTGGTAGGGGGTCGTGGGGATAAGCGCCATAGGCGCTCATCTCCACCAGCGCAAGGAGCACCTTTGCTTCGTTAGCAACGGGTTTTGCCAAGCCCGCCTGCTGACAACTATATATGTGATTGTATTACAAAATTGTATTTGGAACAAACAGGTCAGCACAACAGTATAAAACCTGAAGTCACCCCTTTAAAAGGTATGTAAGCAGTTTGAAACATTGAGGGCCCCTGTGTCAGTACGTCTCCTTTTCCTTACCATTTACAACAATTGTTAAATCTCAGAACGTTATACTGTTGATGTTTATTGTGCCTTGCGTTGGCAAGACACTACAAACATCTGTACTTTTTCTTGCTTTTTACTGCAATTACTTAGTGAGCCAGCTGATTTCCATACCTCTAGCTAGGCCTTACAAGCCAAATGACAGAATCCAACACAACTTCTCTTTTACAGTGTCACAAAACAAATGGCTTAATGGCAGCTGTAGAAACGTCATTAGAAATAGAGGAATATTTTAACCAGTTGCTCTATAAAATCTGCTGGATGGAACTGTAAAAATTAAGCTGAAACAATAAATGAATGTATAAAAACAAAGGTGGGATACGGCTTGAATATGACTAGTGATAACCATTGTATTAGGGGCTTGTTAGACTTGTACATGTGGGTTAGGGGAAGAAAGTAATTTAAGTAAACAAACCAGGACTTTCTGTTGTTCCTTTGTGGCACTTGTTCCGCCATGTTTTAGTAGCCTCATAAACCTGCCCCATTCAGTGAATGTGATTGCCCTGATCAATAGCCATGACAATAGTCAGTTACTTTACTGCTATAAAAAGAGTTTAATGATTAAGAGGGCAAGCCATGGCTCCCGGACACACACACAAACAAAGAAACATTCCAGAACAACCATGAAACAGTCTTGATTCAAAATGTTCTTTTGTGCACATCAAGAGAGAGTAGCATAAACATCTGCATTTTCCAGCCATACCTCCCACCAAGCGTATAGTTAATATGTGATTAATTAAAATGGTCACACTCAGGCCTTCCCACTCCTACTGTACTTTTTCATCACAGAACACACTTTGGATGTTTTTCAAAAATTCACCTAAATCCGTTTCTGGTAGCAGTAAAACAAACCAGCCCGTTGGAGATAATGCCTATAATGGTTAGCGATAAACATAAGAGCACTCTGTTTCCGGATAATAGGGAAGATTGTACTGGCACAGAAATATTTTAATATTTTAGGTCAAAATATTAAAATAATAAAGTATAAGAACCTAAAATTGTATATATATATATATATATATATATATATATATATATATATATATATATATATATATATATATATATATATATATAAAAGCACCAGGAACGATAAAAATATAGTTTTATCCTAAGTGGGCAGCACTGGGGTAAATATCTCTTAATTTCAAAAAGTATATACACGGCTAATTGCATCAATACTAAATAAGGATAAGGCTGAATGTTTTCTGTTGGGATTAAAATTTAATGTATCTGGCAAATAACAGAATACACCAGCATCAGATCTGACATACCCGAGGTAAGGTCATAATGAAATAAAAAGTATCCTGAAAAAGACCCTTCTAAGAGATGCAGTAAAGGTTAATTAGTTTATCATGAAAGAACTTTATATGTAATATAAAAAATGGAAAATGGAAAAAAATGTGCTGCAACATTAATTTACTAGCTGTTAAACATAAGAATATAATTTCCTCTTGAAATGTCAGCCAGTGGAAAAGTATGCAGTTTTAACTTTAAAAGTAAAAGTGGTTACAGTATTTAAATATGCATAAAATGATTGCTTTAAAGACAATAATTTTAGAAGAAATGTTCCTTTTAAGTGTAAATTTAAATGTTTAATTACATACAGTACAGAAATTGTTACCTGATGTGCAAAGAATACCATCTTTCATATAGACAAATCATGAGCTTTAAGGCTTAACATAGCTCGGTTATCAGTGTACCTGACAGAGATTGCTGCATCAACTATAAATGCTATTTTGTAGCAAAAAATCCAATAATTTTTTTTAATAAAAAGATATTCACAGGGGCTAGGAAATACTAAGGAATGGATTTACTAAAGTGGCGATTAGGTAAAGACTGTTTTCCAGTAACCTCTGGAAGAGTGAAATGAACAGTATTCAGTAAACTATGTTCTCCTTTGGTTTGCTGTCTCATTGATACCTGTTCTTATTTTAGCTATAATTATTGTATTACATTATAACTGTAATAGTATTGTATAATTATATTTATAAAACAGTACCAACTATCCTCTATTTAATTTAGAAAAATATTAATATGACAACGGCTCTTGCCAATTTGATATTTTATTTTATTGCTAGCTAATTGCCTATTCATGTATCAATTACTAATATTAAAGCTGTATGCATTTAGTTGTACCAGAAATTGGAGGTCTAAATCATGATTCCTTAATTCATTTGATCCAATATTTTAATGATGGGGGGAAATTACTAAGTATTTTCTCACCTGAGATGAGGGGGGATTTACTAAAGAATCTTGGTTGTGTAGGCTGGTGCGATAGTCCATGGTAACCTCCGATCCAGCATCTCAGTTCATTGTGCGATTTACAATGTAAAAGCTAGCCTTATGTGGTTGCAGAGTAAAAATGGTATCTATATTATGACAAAGAGACATGTTCTAGGGGGCAGGATATGAGCCAAGGAGAGGCCTCCAAGGCCTTCTTGTTCACCTTTAATGATCTACATCTAATGTAGGTATAATTAAAGACTGTAGCAAATATCAACATTTACAACAAAGTCTGCAAAGATTAAATGGTCGGAATTTTTTAGTGTCAGTTTGTATAATTGGTACTACATTAGTACATTCAATATTCCCAGACTACTGAGAGGTCTGCTTAAGGCAGGAAATTAATAAAGGTGAGAAGTTTCTTGTAGTGATGTGAGACTTCTAGAAGTTACATGCAATTTATTTTTTATTTTTTTCTAGACAGCTTTCACCTTGGTGACTGCTGTAGAATGGGGATGCAGACTTAATTGACAAGGAACCTCATTCAATTGAGCAATTGTAAGTTACTGGAACCCATAATGAAGGCCGTAAGTTAATTTGCTATTCAATTGGCGTCTTTTTGCAGCCCGGAAAACTGTTTACATGTTACAGGCTTGAAATCCTTGCAGTTGTTAAACCCAGAATTTACAGCTTCCCAAAGCTTTTGATTTTTCACGTCCTCAAGAGTTACGATCAATAAAATCACGAATCGCTATTCAATTGCTCCAATTAGGCAAGCCCGCAAATGTTTTCACACCCGTAAATGGCAAATGTAGAAGAAAATCCTACGAGTGCTAGAGAGGACCCGCAAAGGGGGTTTATCCCCTGTCCGCAGCACTGTAAATGCAAATAAAAAATCAATACTGCACTGTAAATAATGGGGAAAGAGATTATAGACATTAGAATTAATTGCACAACAGTCTCAAACCCGCAAATCGGCAATAAAAAAATAATTTTATTTTATGTTTCATTTCGGGGTTATATCGATCTCGGGAATCATTGAGTTAATACATATCAGGCCACCCACATGGACTACAACAGTATTGGCATTCATTTTTATTATTTTGAACATTTTTGGATTGCGAGTCCCATTGCATATGGGACCTCTAAACGCTAATTGATTGACACGTAACCGCCATGTTTTACTGCCATAATGATAACGGTCTCATTTACTATTGGCTGTTTTTAAATGGGAGGTTAGGGTCTTGCTTAATTGATCATATGCCCGCCTTGAACTGCTACGCACGAGTGCATGGTTTACAGCTTTGGCGTTCGGGCCATAACTTGCGGGCTTGTTCAATTGAATAGCACCGGAATCAGAGACAAACAGGAGCCCGCAGCACACCTGCAGACATATGGCCTGTATCCCGGGAAATGCAGGCTTTTAATTGAATGAGGCTCAAGGTGTGTACATTTCCAGTCTTTACCCTAATCAGCTGTCTTTTGCCTGCTATTTCTTGAGACCACACGCTGTCTTTTGCTATTATTTCTCTAGGATGAAAGTAAGTAATATCTCTCCTGGAGTACTGAACATGGTTCTGGATTTGTTTGCTGTTCACAGGTAGTAAAGATATTCTGACTGCATTACCTGTGCACAGTAAGGAAGTACTTCAACCTTTCCTTGAATATGGGTTGGTAATATTGGTGCTAGCATGCTCAACAGCACCACGTGGGACTCCAGGACTGGCAATGCCTACTCAAGGAGATGTCTTCAAAATATGTCATTAAGTCAGGCCTATGTATTTCATAAAAAAACAAATATAAACAAGAAGGTGCCTCTCCCACTATAGTGATATTCAGCACTGTGAGCTTCAACCCCATGATAGCAATGTATTTTTTTATTATCTGTCATTTATATAGCGCCAACACATAATATTGGTCCTGTTAGTCAATTCCATCAGTATCTTTCTCCTCACTATACTGTCAGTTCTGCACTTGGAAACCATTTGGAAACAAAAAAGTAATCCAAGCTCTCTGGATGGGATCTTTATTAAGCCCCCCCTGCAGTTGGAGATCAACTGTTAGTTGTTAATATGAAACCGCTATCGACATCACCCACTATAATTTTGCATGTTGTGCCTTTTGCACGGAAGATGAGATGGGAAATGTATTGCCACTGTATTTAAAGAAACAATTATTTCAAACCCTTTATCTGTTCTATGTGATCTTTATAAGGTTCCCTGATTACATTGAAGGATGTTGGAGTACCAATAAAACTTAAGGTCTAGACAATGTGTTTTTAGTTTTACAAAACTCATAAGATAACTTAATTTTCTCCAGATCTAATGCATCAGTCTGTATTTTGGACTACCCGAATACTGTGAATCACACCAAAATATATAATGCAAGACACTACCAGTGCTATATATTAGAAAGTATATTACTGATGTTTTAATGGACTTCATTGTGAATGTGTTATATACCTTGATGGTTTGGACAAATACTTTGGGATTTAAAGAGTAAGAAACATCAAACAAACTTTTCCATCCTGATCCTGATTCATATTGTGGGGAAGAATGGGAGAATTGGGTGTTTATACAGGGGATTAAACTCCTGCTGTTCTGTCTACATCTGAAGACACTGGTGGGCATCAAGTCATTGATATTTATTGCTTACATGTAAGCTTGAGTTCCCTGAAAGGGATAGGACATGAAGGAGTGTTCTGTAAGTATTCCCATATCTACCACCTGCAATGAGCTAGAAGTGCAAACAAAGTGGAGCACAGGGAGCTCCTCATGCTGCCTTACCATTGTGTTCTGATAAGCAATAACTATATAATTCATTTTTCCAAACAACCCTGCATCAAATTGCAAATATTGAACACCACCCAGAAGTAGAAAAGTATTTCCCTTGTTGGAGTATGCTGTTGCAGTGTTTAATACATACACTTTTTGACTTGATGCAGGAACTTGTTCCTGAAATTTTGACCAACTAGCATTCCATCAGATGAAATACATTGATTTTATATATATTTGTGCTACCAGCCGCACAATATTAAGAGTTATAGTGTCTCTACATACTTCACCTTGTCATAAGTAGGAATCCTGACCTATTGGGAAAATATGGCGAAAAGGTGAATGACGGTATGACGGATATGGAATTCATATATTTGTCAGGAATTAATTTAAAGAGCAGGTTTTAAATATCACTAAAGACTTACAGCCATATTAAATTGTGATTCAACCAATTGAATAGGGCTCTATATAAGCACAGAGCATATTTTGTTACAGAAGTTTTTAGTTAGTTAAGACCTTGCTTTTGGATAGAAGTTCACTAAAAACTAAAAACTTCTGTAAAAAAAAAATGCTATGTGCTTATATAGAGCCCTATTCAATTGGCCGAATCGCAAGTTAATAAGGCTGGTAGTCATGAACACATGGGGCCTCATTCAATTGTGATTTGGCCAATTGAATAGAGCTCTATATACGCACATAGCATATTTTTTTTAAAGAAGTTTTTAGTTAGTGAAGACTTTGCTTTTGGATAGAAGTTTACTAACTAAAAACTTCTGTAAAAAAAATATGCTCTGTGCTTATATAGAGCCTTATTCAAATGTCCGAATCGCAATTGAATGAGGCCCATGCAGCTTTGCAGCACAGTCGGAGAAGTGAATGAATGCAAATTGTAGCCTCAAAGCTATTACCACATTAATAACAAACATATAAAGTCACTGGTGTGATGAAGTTTACATGGTCATTGTGAAGTTGTTGCTATCTGGTTGTTGATTAGAATTAGTTATATACTTTACAGCAGCGTGGTTGCTAGGAAACGGCTGTTTAATTTCTCCTATTGTTTTAACAAAAGGTTAAATGAGTATCCACAGTATGTAATAATCATATATAGAGCTAATCATATATAGAGCAGGCAGCTTTTTTTAATGTGTCAGGTCCTCTGGAGAGACATCTACGATTACAGATATACTCATGATAAAAATGTTCCTGATTCAAAAGTCTCCCACTGAGAGGTAAATGACACCAGCATTATATGAACACTATATTATGAATTATTGCTTAATTGATTTTAATTCAAGTCATTTTAAAAATGACAGATGACATCACAACAACTTAGTGAATATGTGCAGACTAGACTGGGCCTCATAACTATACAAAAGGGATAAACAAGATGATAACATATACACAGCAGCTCCACCCCTATGATGCTACACTAGGGGTGGAGTCAAACGCAATATGATTCCCAAATGGGAAAATTCAACGTTATGTTAAAATTGTAATAAACTAAACACAGTGGTCCTCATTCAATTGCGATTTGGGCAATTGAATAGTGCTCTAAATAAGCACATAACATATTTTTTTTAAATAAGTTTTTAGTTAGTGAAAACCTTGCTTTTGGATAGATGTTTAGTAACTAAAAACTTCTTTCAAAAAAATATGTTATGTGCTTATTTAGACCCCTATTCAATTGGCCAAATTGCAATTGAATGAGGGCCAGTGCATGCTATGCCAAAATCTTGAAGTAATAGCAATATTTCATATAACAATACACTTGTTATTTAATAAAGATCAATACAGCTGTTATTAGAGGGACCTGACATATAGTTTTTTTGTGATATATTTTAAATGTCATTTGCATGTCACTGCCCAGAATCCTTAGCTAAAATTAAACATGTTGTTTAATGAGACATTCTGAGGGAAAAGCAGGTCTCCTGACCAGAACTGGATCTACCCTTTTGGAGCCCCTAGGCAGTGAAGTGGATGAGCCCCTGTGAGTGAGTATGCAAAGTATGCACTGGCCCTTTATTGCCTTTTCTGTGTGTGTAAGTTCCTTTTCCTGTTGTAACTCTCTTGTTCTAGGTAGTTACCCCCTAGTAGCCAGTCTACGAACTGCAGTATTTAATTTATTTTAAGCCAGAAACCTTCTTTTTTTTTTAAAGTGGTGCCCCTCCCCTGAGCTGCTGCCTAGTTGACCTAATGGGTAAACGGGCCATGCTCCTGTCCTGCTTGAGACATATAAGTATACTTAGAAATATATTTTATTTATTTCTGCTAAAACATCACATAAAGCAAAACTGTTGTTTTTGTTTTGTTTTTCCTTCCTACCTAGATGGCTTAATTTAAGTTGACACTAATAGTAATGGAAATATTTTGGAACTAAATTACAGTTTTTGAAGCTTGAAGATTATTCCAGAGGAACAGGCCCAATAAAGTCTCTCTCTTTAAAGCTCAGGAAAGGGAATAAGCTTAAAAGAGTGAAAATGCAATGGATATTCATACAATGACATAAATATAAAAAAGCAGATAGAAAATGGTTTAAGATTTTAGAGCAAGTAGAATTATTCCCCCAACAGTGATTTAAATGTGTCTAAAATCTGACTAAAATAATTTATAATTGCAAAATGATTTCTAAAAGGACAAGTTCCACTTAAAATATTTTTTTTTTATATTAAAAGGCTATATTAACTATGGGCCTCATTTAATTGCGATTTGGCCAATAGAATAGGGCTCTATTTAGGCACAGAGCATATTTTTTTACAGAAGTTTTTAGTTAGTGAACTTCTATCCAAATGCAAGGTCTTCACTAACTAAAAACTTCTGTAAAAAAATATGCTGTGTGCTTATATAGAGCCCTATTCAATTGGCCGAATCACAATTGAATGAGGCCCTATGTGTGTACAAGTTATGAAACCTGTCTACTCCTCCATATTTGTGGAGAGTGGAAGCTTACATTTTAACTTTCATTTTTGTCACTGAGCTCTGTGAGTTGATTGAGTTAAAACTTCAAGAACCAATCAAACTGCAGCTCTGCCAAAAACAGTACATTCTTATATATGAACTGCACCCTAATGTAATGTTGCATAACATGTAATTAAAAGATAATAACAATAACTACATTTTGACCATATTCACTTTGGGACAACCTATTTTAAAGTATCACTGTGGACTACTTTTCTATGGTATTTTAAATAACTAAACCTGATAATAGACAACATGTTTTATAAAATAAACAAACAAAAAAAGAACATATCCATTTATTTTTCTCTTTCATATTCTATTGTTTTTTTTCCATGTGGGATTTAATTTTATTTGCTATATACAAATTTTCAGCCTTATTAAATTGCGATTTGGCCAATTGAATATGCCTCTATATAAGCACAGAGCATATTTTTTTACAGAAGTTTTTAGTTAGTGAATTTCTATACAAAAGCAAGGTCTTCACTAACTAAAAACTTCTGTAAAAAAATATGCTCTGTGCTTATATAGAGCCCTATTCAATGGGCTGAATCGCAATTTAATAAGGCTGCTAATTTGTAATGCATTTTATGTATGTTTATATTGAAAATACCACTGGGACAACATTCACTAAGCTTTGCAGGGGCTGCAATGGCAATTTAACCATAGAATATAGCCATTGTAGCATCAGCAAACTATGTTGCAGACCCTATGATGCGTAGTAAATGTTGACCTATATTTCCATGCGGAAACTCACATGAACGTAGTTCTTATTCTGTGACAAATACTGTACATACCTATTACTGTAAGTGCTCAAATTAATAATTAAGGTCCTAAGATAGAAAACTTAGTGGAACCATTTTACTTATAGCTACTATCATTCTTGTTTCTGTTTTTTTTTTTTTTTTTAAATACTGAAAAACTGATCTGAACATACAATTTCACATTTTTGACCATTTATAGGTCTGTTAATTGGGCACGCAAGAATCCCAAGGAACACGCAAAAGTATATAGATATTAATAATCACTTTTATCATTGATTTTGATGTGCCAAAGTAAAGCAACGTTCCAGCTGCTATTTCTAATGAACTTCATGATCAAATAAGAACTTGCTAATTAGTAAGTTAATGAGGACAAGTTCATATAAATGTTGAAGTCAGTAATTTTATTTTTCAAAGAAATCTTAAAAAGAAGCAAGATCACAAGTCGTGGCTAGAATAGTATTTGTATGCATAGTTTCTTTGACTGATTACTAAGTGAGAAAGTGATCCAACAGAGGAGATGTACTGTAATTAGAAGTATGTTCACCTTTTTTATTCATGCTGCAAAAAAGTGTTACCTGAAATAAATTGAACATATTTAATTAAAACATTACTTACAGACAAATCTCACACATTCTGAGTCTATGTGTGTTTTGTGTACTTGAACCCATGGTTATGAGAAGCAGATAACTGAAGCCTGTCATCAATATAATGGTTGTCAGTGTGCGTCATGTTACGATGTCGGTCACGCTGGTCCGGCCGATAAGGCCGCAACTGCAAGCCTCACAAAGCGAGGTGAGTCATCACGGAACTGCAAAGACCTCAAAAACACAACAAATATGCCTCAAATTAACTTACACACTCCCACACCGCACAGTGGGGGAGCCAGGGAGCCTGTGAGTGAGGTTGCAAGTTAATTTGAGGCATATTTAGCGTTTTTTCACCAATGAAAACCTAAGCGAGAAAAAAAATGGCTGGTGAAAAAACGCAACACAAAAAATAAACGAGGCAGAAGGACGTAAAACTAGCCCCAAGGACACAAAACTAACCCCAAGGATGTAAAAACTGCTCAGAGGGCCCATAGCCTCGCATTATGTGGCAAACACTAATGCCAGGCTTACTATTTCACTCCCGTCACTTTTGTCAGGCAATTTACTATTGTCAAATATTGGGGACTTTTTCCTTCTCCGCCTCGGCCTTGCAAAGCTTAATGAATTTATCTCTATGAGCTTTTGTAGCACAACATCTACATCATAATATTATGCACACAATGATTTTATTATTCTGTTCTAGATTCATTAATTACTGAAGTACCTGCAAGTTCTCACTTGTGCAGTGAATTTTGAGTATATTGAATATTAAATATTCAGTATGAAATTAATATGACTGAATAGCTGCAGCTGTACTACCAAAATGAGAACATGTCTGGAAATTGTCCTGACATTACTGCAAAGATGTATTTCCACAGTATTAGAAGTACGTTTTTACTTTTGCTGCACTCATTTTTGTAAAAACAATTAGGTAATACATTTTATATGCATTCTCTGGGTCCCTAATCAGCATGTTTAGTATAGGTAGCCCAAAAACTAAATTTGAAAGAGTACAATCAAATTCATCTCTATAGGCTGCCTAGTATATATAATATTCAGGAGTGCTGGAGAAGGAGATACTGAAATTCTAAATGATTTCTAAGGCACATTCTTCTAGACTCATTATTCTTTATAAGGTCTGTGAAGCAGATTGTTGAAGGCTGCAATGGCTATTTCCTAAAAGCTAAATTACCATTGCAGCTCTTCACAGTTCTCCAAAGCCCCTAGATCTTAGTGAATCTACCCCATTGTGTAGTCTAAGCACCCTGAGATGGAAATACCATTTTTAGTAAAAATTGTACTATTATTTTTTCACTACGTAACAGAAACATATTTGTGTAATCGTATTTATAGTGAATAAAATAAATAAAAGTAAATAATAAGTTAATTCTTCTTTGGAAAGTGCAAGTAAAAGTATAATAGCTGTCAGGGAGTTAATCAACTTAATAAAGGATAGCAAACATTTATTGTTAAGAAAATAATGATAATAATTCAAAGAAAATTACCTGATAACTGTTCTTGCCCTTTTTCTTTCTGTTTTTTTTTTTTTTTTTATATGTCCCTTTTCTGTACAAGTGCTATAGAGGATTACTTTTTTTAATGTTTGACATGGAATTTTATACTCAGCTTTGTATCATGTGCATATTATTTACATTTTGTATGTTTTTCCAAACTAAAGAAAATATACTAGGGTAATGCAGCAAGCCCCCCCCCCCCCCCAAGCTGTGACAACAATAAAATATATACACAATCATTTAAAAACAGGGAGGGAGGGAGGGGAACTACTATCTCCTGGGAGGACTCACAAGTGACCAATGGCGGGAGAACACCCCTACTTATACCCTCCCACTAAGTACCACCCACAACCTACATCATCTACCCCTAGCACTCAGCCCAGTCAAAAGCCCCCTCCCTTAATTCTTTCCCCAGGGGCTGCCTTGACCTAAGCATAAGTGACATAGGTCCGAATAATTTTTAACATAACCATCACCCACGAATTTATGACAAGACACATAGTAATTGGGTATAACCAAGCCACAGCTTTATTAATAATTTAACAATGTAACCATATAACAAGAGGTAGCTGCACAACCTTACACGGAAGGAGCTCACCACCCAGCCAGAGGGCCAACGTAACCTTGTGTCCAAAGGACCTCTAGCAACAACCACTCACCGGAAACCTAACCAGCTAATGAGCTTACCCCTAGGGTGAAGCAGCACCCCCGCCACCCACAAGCCCACTGGTTTCAGCACCGCCAAAATACGCCATGGCCACATTAAGGGAATAGTTAAACAATGATAGCCCAACTTCGTTTAGATGCACCCCATCTTTCAGGAAATATGCTTTGTTTTCAGCAATCTCCAAGTCCTTATGCCTGATAGAACCCCCCCCCCCCCTTTTCTCCTTACAAACGAGGACATTATTTTGTTGACTCTGCACCTAGCCTTATCCAAATGATTGTGATCCTTAGCCCCTCTCCAATGCAGCCTAGGAGTCATTTAAGACCAAATAATAAGTAGCCCCGGAAATAACTCTAAAAGTCTTAACACATCCCTTTTCATTAGTATTTTAAGATCTTTCATAGGGATGAAACCCAAATCATTCCCTCCTGCATGAAGTACCAAAAGGTCAGGAGCCGGAACCTGCCTGGCCAGACCCACTACTGTCAATAACGCTTGTTCACCCCCCTGATGCCAAACCACTTCACTAACACCACCTCCTCCGGGAAACTCAACTGACAATCATTTTCTCTGATGCCTGCTGCCCTTCTTGCCCAATAAATGAAGGAGTGTCCCACAATCCATAAATGTAAAGGTTGCCCTGAAAAAACAAATACAAGGAACACATTTCAATTTTGATTAACGATTGTTTAAAACTAAACCACATATGGTCCACATCTTTATATATATATATATATATATATATATATATATATATCACTGCCTGGAACCGTAACCAACCATCTCCCCTATACTTCTATACTCCATAAGTCGAACGCGATCGGGGTCAGTTCAACATCAGCCAGTGGCGTTTCTTCCCTAAAACGTGACCATTGTTCCCCAGACAGAGCATCTGCTATAACGTTTTTCCCTCCCATAATGTGGGCAGACCTCATCAGTATATTATATTGCAGACATTTCAATACCAATTGCCGCACTAATCTCACTACTGGCAGCGGATAGGCAGTGATTGAATTGCCTGCACCACACTCAGATTATCACACCTAAAAACGACATGTTGATTTCTCAGCCTTTTCCCCCCACAACATAACTACCACCACAATTGGGAACAACTCTAAAAACGACAAGTCATTCGAAATTTTATCTCCTCTCCATGCAACTTGCCAACATTCTGCGCACCAATGTCCCCCAAAGTATACCCCAAAACCTATGTAACCTGATGCATCAGTAAATTACTCTAATACCTCGTTAGAAACCGGATTCCTTAGCATTAATGTTTTCCCATTGAAATTCTGCAAAAACAAATCCCAAACTCTTAAGTCTGCCCTGTGCTCCTCCAGTATTCTTATATGATGATGAGGCTGCCTGACCCCCGCTGTGGCTAAGGATAACCTCCTTGCAAATATTCGTCCCATGGGTATAATGCGACAAGCAAAATTTAACTTTCCTAACAAAGCACAAAAGACTGCAAAACTTGCAACTTAACTTTGTTTGCTGACATAACTTCCTGTACTGCCCGCCTTAAATCTACTACCTTCTCCCATGGTAAACTGCACTCAAATGCCACAGAATCAATGTTTATACCCAGGAATTTCAATGCCTGACATGTGCCAACTGACTTTTCTTCTGCCAACGGGATACCAAACTCCCTTCTAATACCTGAAATTCCTGAAATAAACTCGAACAATCCTGAGAGTCAAATGAACCAATAAATAAAAAATCATCAAGATAATGAACAACCAAAGGCAAATCTGACCTACGACAAATTACCCAATATAAAAAAAAGTGCTGAATTTCTCAAAATATGAACATGATATTGCACAACCCATTGGTAAACATAAGTCCACAAAGTAACTGTTCTGAACATGACACCCCAAGAGATGATGCGAGTACGGATGTATTGGCAGCAATCTAAATGCAGATTTAATATCCACCTTAGCTAACCAAGCGCCTCTACCTGCACCCCTGATCAACTTAACTGCTTTCTTTACTGATGAGTACTTAACAGACACTGAATCCTTGTCAATACCATCATTTACCGACATGCCCTTAGGATATGACAAATGGTGAATTAATCTAAATTCACCTACCTCTTTCTTGAGAACTAAGCCAAGCGGAGAAATCCTCAAATTATGTAATGGGACCGAATCAAAAGGATCTGCCAGTCTACCTTTTTGGACCTCCCCCAACAACTTGTCCCAAACCAACTGACACCACTCCCTTGCGGATTTCAAGTTAGGCTGCTTCCCCAACGGCTCAATATCCATTGCTGGAATCTCAAAACCTACCGAAAAACCTTGCTCTAACAGCCGTGCATCCTCCTCCCTCCCAGGGATTCTAGCATATAGTTGTAGCCACTCCACCATCTTTCCTAACTGCACCTGACTCTTCCCCTTTCCCAGCCTGTTCCCCTCCTTTCTGACTTCCAAATCTTTTTGAAGCAACGAAAAAGAGGATGTCCTCACATTCAGAGCATTTGTGCTTAAACTTACATAAAGCCCCCCTAGAACATGCACCTTCAACGTAAGCAAAGCAAAACCCTTTTTTACCACCTGCCCTACCTTCGGAGTCATGACACCCCCTGGACGTAAAGGGGTAACTACCTTAAGCCAACTCCCCATGTCCCTATCGTCCCATTGCATACAAGGCCTAACTGCCATCCTCTGCCTAAACTTCTCATCATACTGCCACCACGCTACACCCCTGTACGTCCTGTGTATACCTTCGATCTCATCTAGGTAGCAGAACAGGGAGGAGCAACACTCAGGAAATGTCTCCCCTACTATGCTTGCAAATATGACATACGCCTCTAACCAGTTACCAAACGTTTTGGGGATTTTTCTATACCTTCTCCTTCTATCCTCCTCCTCTTTCTTTGTGTCGTCTTTCTTGTCGTCATGTTTAAATTCAGTGAAACTTCTATGAACTCCCTGTCCATATTTTCTCTTTAATTTCTTTTGGGACATGTTCCCCAATAGGGCCTATGGAGCATACCGCTGACTTTTGCATTGCCGTATCTGCCACCTTTAACACTGACCACTTCCCCCGCTGGAGTCTTGGTTACTTCAACGTCCTTAACCCGTACCTCTAAGCACTGATCATCTTTTTCCCCAATGGAGGATGGCCCCCCGACTACCAACTGAGTGTTGCTACTTCCCACTTCTGGAGCCACCCACACGCTGCCTGGACCCAGATCCTTCCCACTTGCAAACTTAAACAACAGTCCAGTTAAACCTGCAACTTACTCCTGCACAATACCCCCAACAGCAACATTACCAGGTGTATTTGTGACACACTCACCACTTTGCCTCCTGTCAGTAGATAACGAAGGGGCAGTAACACCTGTAGTCGCTCCACTCCTATTGGTATGCTGGCCTCCCCTTGAGGATGGACGTGCTCCGCTCCTGCTGCCGCTCACTCCAACATCCTTTCCTCCACCTGAGGACGGACGCCAGTCTCTTTGTCAGTCTGTCCTGCGCCTGCGGATGGACGCCCTCTGTTGCTGCTGCCGACCTCTCTGTTATCCTTTCCTCCAACCGAGGATGGACGCCTTCCGCTCCTGCCGCCATCCCTCTCACCTCTTTCCCTCCTGGACGAGCCGTGTACCCTCCTGTCCTCACCGGCAGGCAGTGCGTGCTCCCTTTGGCTCCTCTCTCCAGGCCGGTATCTGTAACACACCTCTCCCTGCTCCTATCTCTATGATCATGCTCACCATACGCCCTTCTGTGCTCCACTGACCATCTCCCGAGCTGGGGAGGGCGTACTCCTAATCCTGCTGTCGATCGATGCAGACCTCCTATCTGACATTCTGTCCCACCTTGTGGCCTGCTGCACCTGTAATTAGAGAATCCTGCCGTCCTCCTTTCCTTACTGCCTCTACTGATATTTTCCACCAACTCCAGATGCCTGGGCTCCCTGCGTCCAGTGCAGGAGCTGGACGATTCTGTATCTGTTAATCAGCAAGGTTCCTGCTGCAGCGGCCGGTGCCTCGCATCTAAGTGTCCTGTAGATGTCTCATGGCGATCACTCCTTTTCCGTTGACCTGCCACATCAGAAGTCCCTTCTCCTGGATCACAGTGGGAAGATATAGAGCAGCACACAGACATTCCTCCTCCTGTTCCTCCTTCTGCCCCTCTACTATGCTGCCCCTTTTCTACTTCGCTGCCTTGCTCCCTCACCGCTGGCTCATGAGCTTGCTCTACCTCTGTCCCCATACTCCTAACTCCATCCTCCTCCTCCCCAGCTAGGCCTTCTCCCTCCGCTACACGAACATGACCCAGCTCCTCTTGCTGCCTCCTGCTGCTCTTCTTCCTGCTATCCCCTTTCCTACCACCTGTCAGCACTGCCTGCGCTCTCTTCTGCCTACAAATAGGTAAAGTATATTAATTTATTATTTAATTTATTTATTTAAAAAAAAAAAATATTTATATAAAAAAAAAAACAGAGCAGAGGAGACACTCCCTTTGCCAAAGGCGCTCAGCACAGCGCTCACAATGAGCACCGAGGGTGCTCAGAGGAGCAAAAGTACACAAGGGGAGAGGCTCGCAATGAGTGCTTAAGGTGCTCATTGCAAGCCTCGCGATGAGTGCTGAAGGTGCTCACACGACCAAAAGTACAAGAGGGGAGAGCCTCTCAATGAGCGCAGAAGGTACTCAGCGGACTAAAAGCCTTACATTGTGTGGCAAACAACATTACCTGCCTTACACTTTTATTGACGTCATTTTTTAACCTGCAAGTCGCTAGTATATATATATATATATATATATATATATATATATATATAGTATCTCACAAAAGTGAGTACACCCTCACATTTTTGTAAATATTTTATTATATCTTTTCCTGTGACAACACTAAAGAAATGACACCCTGTTGCAATTATGAAAGACTCAATTTGCATTAATATATTGTAGCAACAGACTAAAGAAAAAATACCACATAAATACAAATTTTATTGTTAAAAAAATTCAGGCAAACGCCCAATATAACATTATCAAACTTTTTCAAAAAAAGAGAAAAGAAGAAAAAGTAATAATATTTATATATATACCATGAGGCTGAGATATAGTAGGTATGACTGCTGTTAGCGACCCCTTACCAAGTATTAAGGTACTAAAAACCTTGTATGGCCTTTAATCTGTAAATGAGGTTAGCACAAGTCGAGTTGAAAAGAGCTGTGCTCCGCGTGTGTTGCTTATTTTCTACTTGGACCTCATTAATTCTCCTAACCACGTATTGTCCACCTTTGGTACTTACTCTGTGGCACATATGTGGTGGGGCTTAAGGTTCCGAACTAAAGAGACTAGGGGCACAACAGCCACAGTTTTTTGTGCTCTTCCAGTGTTACTATATATAACCATTATGCATTGATAACACCAACTTTTGCTGAAACAAGTGCCTCTAGTGCTGGACAACACTAACCTTCATATTCCATGATAGCAGTCTACCTTCAGCCTCAAACCTGACTCTCGACGCCCGTATCCCTGCGACAGTCACTCGACCGTATTCATCAGGGGAACTGGAGAGCTGCCGGCACTGGGGAGCTACAGTTCATTGAGGGAACCGTGAATGGCAACATGTACTGTGACATACTGAAGCAGAGCATGATTTCCTCCCTTCAGAGACTGGGCTGCAGGGCAGTATTCCAATATGATAACGACCCCAAACACACCTCCAAGACGACCATTGCCTTAGTAAAGAAGCTGAAGGTAAAGGTGATGGACTGGCCAAGCATGTCACCAGACCTAAATCCTATTGAGCATCTGCGGGGCATCCTTAAATGGAAGGTGGGGGAGTGCAAGGTCTCTAACATCCACCAGCTCCGTGATGTCATCATGGAGGAGTGAAAGAGGACTCAAGTGGCAACCTGTGAAGCTCTAGTGAACTCCATGCCCATGAGGTTTAAGGCAGTGCTGGAAAATAATGGTGGCCACACAAAATAGTGTACTCACTTTTGTTGCCAAACTTTTGTTGTGTGCTGATTTTTTTTGAGGGGACAAAAATTGTACACTGTTATACAGAATTTACATGTACTACTTTACATTGTAGCAGAGTGTCATTTCTTCAGTGTTGTCACATGAAAAGATATAATAAAATATGTACAAAAATGTGAGGGGTGTACTCACTTTTGTGAGATACTGTATATATATATATATATAACCTCGCACTGATGATAGATATTCAACTTGAAACAGCTGTATGTGAGTGACTTTCTGATTTGTGCAAAATCCGATCCTTTGCTTTGCTTTTAAAGCTATGGTACAGCGGGCATATGAATTTGAAGGAGCTACGTATACAGTAGCATTTTGGATTTAAGAGCAAAAATGCTTGTCTGCTCATTTGCATGTGTCCGCCCTGTGGCTCAGAATGCAGTACCAAAACTGTATTTCTGGGAATTGAGAGCGGTTAATAAGTTGTTAAACTTATTTTTAGACTTGCAGATGCGCTTACAAATGTATATATATATATATATATATATATATATATATATATATATATATATATATATACAGTATATATATATATATATATATATATATATATATATATATATATATATATATATATATATATATATATACACATCACTTGCATGGCATTAACCTTAGTTTTTTAAACTATAAAATTAGGCATGCTAACCTTTTTCCACTTTTCTTCAATGCATCTTTGAGCTACACAAATTATGGTAATTAATAATATGGCACTTATCCATCTTCTCCTCAATATATTGAAACAAAGCTGTAAATAGGTTCATTGGAACATGACTCACAATTACCTTATTTACGATATTAAACACAGGTGATCTTTCATGATCAGAAATGTAGAAAATCACTAATTTTCACTAAGCTTGAATATGCTTCTTCACACACTTTTTACGTGGTCTTTATCATTCAGTACTTTTAATAGTATTTCAATTTAAAAATAAAAAGTACATTTACAAAGGTAGCTACTAGAGGCTCTAGTGATTTTAAAACACTGTACCTATAATGATGCCCTACTGGATCGCTGCCTGTGAAGGGGCTTGTGTACTTCTTATTTACAAATGTTACTGTTGCACAGAAACTGATATTAACTTTTATCAGAATCAGCTAGCATTCCCTAATTCTTCTGAATGCTGGTGCTAAGACACTGTGATATATTTACTAAGTTACAAAATAATATAGACAAGAATCACAGTTATTTTGTCTTGCATTCGTGTTTCTTAAAAAGTTTGGATACACTGATGACCATGGGTTAAGTATTTCTCAATTTGGTTGAGCGAAGTTTAGTATTTCTTTATATTTGTTTTTATTTTTTATTTTCTCTTTTAACTTTCTTCTATTTTATTTGTTTATCTTTGTGTCTTAACAAAGCATTAGAAACAATCTTATTCCATTAAAGAATTCAAGAAGCTAGCAGAGCTTTATTTATAAACTAGCGACTTGCCCGTCAAAAAATTACGGCAATAAGATTGTAAGGCAGGTAATGGTGTTTGGTTGCGACATTAATTTTGTTGTTGTTCCGAGATCCTTGTGCGCTCATTGTGAGCCTCGCGCTGAGCGCCTTCGGCGCTCATTGCAAGGCTCTTGGTTGTTTGTGTGCTATGAGCAGCATTGGCGGTGGCTTTTTGTATGGTAATGAAATAATTAATAAATGAATAAATGAATATACTTTAGATATTTTGAAGTAATATATGCAGGAAGCATTGTGTTGAAGAGCTGACAATCTGTGTTCATGGTGCTGCAGCATACAATGTGTGTTTTCAGTGTTGTGGAGCTGCTGTGTAAGTGTCAGCAATGTGTGCAGTGTGTAGTGTAAATAGCGTGCGCAAGGAAAATGCGTTAGGGTAGCTGTGTACTTCCGCATTGTGTAAGTTAGTGTTGTAAAATGGCACCTAATGTGTGGTACGCGGCTGTGGCTGATTTTGCGTCCTTGTTGTTGGACCTCGTACTTCTTTTTGGGAAAATCAGTATGGGTTTCGTGGTGTTTCGCGTGTTTAGGGTCCAGTAGCCTCGTTTGCGTTTTTTTCAGCTGACATTTTTTCTGTTGCTTAGGGGATTTTCGGGTGTCTAAACTCTTGCATTTCTACTTAAATTGAGGTGTAACTTCACTTGCAGAGGTCGTGGGTGCCCCCCCCCCTTGCTGTGGGTAAGCTTTTTATGTGTTTGTTGTGTGTATTTATTGTGTTTTTAATGTTTTCATGTGGTCAGGTTTCGGGCGCTAAGGTCGTATTTTTGCGAGGTCATAATATTTTTTTTTCTAAGTCCTTTTTGTGGTCGAGGTGGGAGCATCCACCTCCGCAAATGCGGCCCCTTGCTTCGCGAGGGTCCGCATTTGCGGGCCAAAAGTCTGCAGTTGCTGGCAAGGAGCAACAACCTGCATACTCACAACTATTATATGTGATTGCGATATTATTAGACAACAGGTTGAGAATGTTAGATATGGAATACAAAGAAAAAGGAAAATCTGGAAAAGGCATATAGTATAGACAAATAGTTTTATATTCTATAACGAGTATAGAACCCATTAGAAATTATTTTGGAATATAGTATCTGTAATTTTTATGAATACCCTGTGTTATTATTATATTATAAAATATCAATACTATTACAATACAATTATTATAATAACTGTTGTTTTTATAAATTCTCAACATAGTGTATGGGACAAACACAAAAATAAGAATTTGTACCTCTAAAAACAAGAACTAGTTTAACGAAAGAGGAAGGAATTCCTTTTTAAATTGAGCCTCTTTATAACCATTGATTAAAATAATAAAATAAAGCAATGCCCACCTATTTTATTTCTATTTGGTTGGGTAATTAACTCTGCTTTACACCATAGAAATCTACTGAAAACTCCCATGAATTAAAATGATAATATTATAGTTTATTAGAAATAAAGTAAGATTGGTAGTTCATTGCACTCCACTGAGGAAGGAACTGGCAACCCACTCCAGTATATTTGCCAAGAAACCCTTATGGACACTAACACATCTGAGCATTTGCACATACTATTACATAGCACTACTCAGGTAATCTAAGGCCCCCTTGTTGCCCGAGAGAAATGAGTTGTCGTAGGCATGGGTTTTGGTGCCCTAGGCAAAAATATAACATTATTGCAAAGAAAGGGTAAAAAATAAAGGTTAACCTGTGTAGAAAACAGTGTTGTCACAATTTAGTTTATTCTGCATACTGGCAGATTGGGGAGTTTCATAGTCAAACCCCTACTAAAGTAATGGAGGCCAACGCTGAAATGGTACTGGTAGACATGAAGAGCCTGGTCTCTAAGTGTGATAATATCTATGTGGGTAGTATTTTGTCAAAATGAAAATGAACAATACTGACTGTCTTAGTATTTCTGCAGAAAAAAATGGATTTTTAATATAAATAACCTGCCAAATTATAGGTAATTTTCATCTTCCTATTTTTATCCCAGTTGTGTACTAAATAACTGTAACACGAGCGTCTTGTCTAACATCAATAATTGATAATTACATGGTGAGTGACAACATTTAGCAGAGCAATAAAAGCTGAATTTCTAGATGATTTAATACTCAGAGGATCCACATTTTACCAGGAGGGAGTGTAATATCAGACAGTGCTCCTCGCCACTGAGTGAAGTCTGCTAGGAAAATAATAATGTAATCAGCCCATTAGCAGCAAACCTGCTGGGCTCTCAGCACTGAAAGCTGCCAGTGGTTGAATTTCCCAGCATTTGGAGACGTTGTCTGTGTTCTGTGGGCTTGCTCATGTGTGCTATAGCTGTGTGAGGGGGAGTTTTCCTGCTGGGTGGGTTTCCTTTCCTTCTAGCCGCTGTGGGGAGGTGAGAGAGCTCCGTCAGGTCTCCCCCTTGATTCCCCATAAATACAATAGATTATCCAGCAGGTCCCTCTGCCAGGGAGCTTTACCCTCTCCCAACTCTCACACTGAGACATTTTTCCACATTTCCAGGATTATGGCCACTTTTACTTAGATCTATGTGTGCTGCATCCACATACAAAGAAGCACTTGGGGACGGGATTAGTAGGAATAGAAGAGATTCACATATGTCCAGTTCAAGCAATTGGTATTCAAAGCTTTACACTTTCAAATGCCACCAAGAGAGAGAAAAGGGTCTGAGCGCTCATTTTGCATTTCAGCACCCTTGTGAGGAGGGCTGTGTGCTTTATTTTTATTGGACTTTATAAAGCTGTGGTAACTGGGGACAAACAAAGTCTCCTATCTGTTTAATCCTGGATGACTCAGAAGCTCAAGGTCCACAGAGCTGCAAAGCCTCTGCACTTCATAAAAAAAAGGAAAACAAAACATTTATTTAAATGGGATGCTGGCGAAGATCACAGATAAACTAGAAAGGATGTTTTTCTGATGCCATTTTTATGAACTCTGTGCAGTCAGTATAGATTCCCACATGAGACTTGAACTTCAGTTTTAACTTGATTATTTGTTCAACATGGGCCTGTTATTTTTTCATGTCTATACCCTATTTATCGCCTCCATTAGAATAAAGGAGTAACTTGAAAAATATAATCAGCACTGTTTTTGACTTGAAAAAGTGAGATGCATCTCTTGGCAGCATGTTGAGTTAAATGGAATGTTTCTCCCAAAAAATGTATTACTCTGTACTGCAATACTTCTATTTTATATTTATATAGAAAGAAAGAGAGTAATTAGAACATTTAAGAGAAAATGAGCGAGTGAGGGAGAAGACAGGAAGGAGAGAGAAAGTGAGTGTTTGAAAGAAAGTGAGAATGTGAGTGACACAAAATGAACGAGAGAGCATGAAAGAAAGCAAGACAAGAGAGAGAGAGAGAGAGAGAGAGAGACAATAACAAAGAAGGAATGATGGCAAAATATCCCTAAGCTTTATAGGTATTCTGTAAATACTTGTGTTTATTGTATTATCATATACATAGAAACATAGATTTGAAGGCAGATAAGGACCAAAAAAAACATCTGGTCTGCCCATATCATATTCTAATTATTTTATGTATCTTGGGTTGAACAGATACCCCTTTTCCATCTAATATTTGACGGACATACTAGAGTTTCACTAAGCAGGGACTGATAAGTTGTTAAATGTAATATTCAATTGCATGATGATGCCTAGGTTTATGATAAAGCCCTTGACATCTTCAGATGTGAGATGCTGCTCTTCCTCTCTCTCTCTCAGACATAACTATACAGTAACCTGTCATTCAATACTCCTGGCAGGCCCGGACAGCCAGTATGTGCTGTCATTCCAGTCTTCTGTGCATCTCTTTCTCTCTCTCTCTCTCTCTCTCTCTCTCTCTATATATATATATATCAAATTACCTTGAAATTGATCAGATTGAGTAAACTGGTAGTTCTAAAGTTCTATACATTATATAACTTTCTTTTTAAGAGCTTTACCAATTTCTTAAAACTATCTTTTTCTACAAAATATATTTTTTAATTTTAAGGAAAGTAGTGTATTAAACTATAGTACAGTTACATATGGAAATAATATATGTAAAGAACCCTTTAAAATCACCATCTGTCTGATTGAAAAAAAACAATGGTCTGAAAGTGGCAGAATGTGGATATTAGATAAAAGCACAAACAATCATAACATATACAAACTTGCTTATTTACATCACAATAAAAAGCATGATTCTTCTTACACTGGTCTGTTATACTATAATGCAGCACACTGTGCTGTTCTCTCCTCCCAACAAGCTCAGGTAGACATACAGCCACATTATATTCCTCTAAAGTGTAAAAACGTAGCCTGTAACGTAGCTTGCAAGACTTATGGCTATTAAATGGTGTTCTTAAACCAGCCCGCCGAAGACTTGTGGGGTAGGAGCGAGAAAACCCTACGGAACATGAGAATTCGACTTGCGAGCTCGCAAGTAGTTTGATCCATCAAGCCCGGAACCGCTACATTCCAATCGCTCTATTAAATTGCATCCACACCCCTGGCGTTAAACCCCGTAATCCGCAAATGGAGCTAAGAAGCCAACAAGTGCTAGAAAGGACCTGCAAGGGGTAAATCCAAGTCATAGCACTTTAAATGCACATATACACACACTACTGTACTTTTATGAACAGGGAAAGTGATGTTAGGTCTTAGAATTAATAGCACAACATTCTCAAACTCGCAAATTGGTCCCCAAAAATAATTTATTCCATGTTTAATTTCAGTGTTATATCAATCCCGGCAATCAATGTGTTAATACATATAATGGAACTTGCATGTAATAGAATATCATATTTACAGCTTTATGAATATTGCATTATATCTGGAATGTGGGTCCGATCGTAACTCGTAATTGAACCCCATAAGACTTTGAAATCCAACCTCCATTTTTTTGTGACGTAGTTCTGACGATCACTGTTTCTATTGGCTCCATCTAAAACCGTAACTACGAGTTTAACTAAGTGATCACGTTCACGGCCACACATCCGACAAGCGAAAAATGGTTTACGGGTTTGCCTCTCAAGCCCGTAACTCGCAGCATGTTCTAATTTAATAGCACCGTAAAGCCACAACTTTTCAAGCTTGCAGACTTTGCGGGTCTCACGTTGCACATATGAGCTTCGAATTTAATGTGGCTATTAGTCTCCATACATATCTTTTTAGGTCTTGTTTGTGATATTAAGAGCAATGATGAAATGACTTCATATCACACCAGTTTCCCTAGATGAATTATTTCCTCTGTGTTTCTATTTGTCCCTAATCCCAGAATGTGACAGAAACCAATTGGGGTTTAAAAGTTCAAAAGGATCAGGGAGATGCTGCCATTGAATGCTATCCAGGGTCTTACGCACTATTTAGCCAGCCCTCCCCCTCCCAGCATTTGTTACAATTACTGATCTTTTCTGCCAATAATGACTCAACGCCAAGCTGATTTGATTTGTGCATATAACAGTGGACCATGCCTATTTTCATGATGTCTGTATATATACATCACGTTTAAGTCACCCTATACTGTATAACATATTGCAAAATAGAATGCATGTAAGTTAGTTAGAGGTTCTATAAAATATGCTATTATGTTTTTTATATATTCCAATCCTGTTAAATCATGTTGCTGAAGGAGTTAACAGGACTGCATATAGCTAGGCATAACAACTAATCATCTTAAAAGTTGTTTTTATCTTTAGAACTTTCTAAAAACATTTTACCCAGTTATGCGAAATAGCATAATATAAATATGATACTTTCCTTTAGCCCCTTGATTGTCAGAACTGTGTTTCTATTTACATAAAAATAGGAAAATACTAAATAATATACGCTGCAATACTTGATTTTCAGTAATTGGCTGCAAAACCTACCAGGGCTTATTTTAATTTTATTTATGGTTTGGGTATACTATAAAATTATTAAAAACCCTTCACTGCTGTGATTGGGGAAGGGAATGGCTTAAAAATAAATAAGTTATAATGGAGATCCTTGGGATTTCTCCCGGCTATCAGCCTTATTAACATTCAGCCAATTGAATAGGGCTCTATATAAGCATAGAGCATATTTTTTTTTACAGAAGATGTTGGTTAGTGAAGACCTTGCTTTTGGATAGAAGTTCACTAACTAAAAACTTCTGTAATAAAAATATGCTATGTGCTTATATAGAGCCCTATTCAATTGGCTGAATTGCAATTCAATAAGGATGTATGTTAGTAAGGGGTCCAAAAACTAATGTCACCCCTTCACAGGCACAACCGTAGCCCATTTCTTTGCCGTTATTGGCAAATTTTAATATTAATATGGATCTTAAACAAATTGAATTTAATAAAGAGGAATCAGCTCTTCACTGCCTCTACCATGGCATGGTAGTGAACGGGTGGGAATTACTTGTTATGCTGCCCAACTCAACTATCACCTTATTTAGTCTTATTTATTTTTATTTTTCCTAGTGGATCCTGAAATCCTAAACACAGCCAGGATCACAAAACATGCTCATGAGGGCCAAAACCTGGAGATGCATTGAACTGGTATTGTGATATATCACACTCAATCTTAGGTAACTCCCCCCCCACACACACACTTTTTGCCTTACCCTCTATTCGCCAGCATTTTTAGAATTACCAGTACTGTTATTTTATACCAATAATGGCTCATTACCGAATGGTAATTATGTTTATGTATAGAAGTTTTCCATTTCTATTGTAACTTTTATGTAATACTTTAGGCTTCTCCTTGGTCCTAATTTGAGTTTTGTTTTTGGCAGTAAGTTTGATGGTTTACAAATGATCCTTTGGTGGACCTGTATGAATGGGCGGATAGCTTTCTTACTTGTGAGTTTAGATTAGTAAGCAATCGTTTGCAGGCTTGCACTAATGGGAACTACACTACTAAACAGCTAATAGTTTCAAGCTATGTATGTCAGAGGTGGATTACTTTTTTTCTTGCTATGCATTATTTACTCTACACATTTTGATTTATTACAATATTAAAATATTAAATATTAAAATAAAATATTAAATATTAAAATATTGAATACTTACACTAGTTTGTAATGTTTACCTGTTAGCTTTTCTGGCTCAATCACAAAGCAAAGAGTAATATCTATTAATGTTAACAATAGAAAATTGACAATAATTGCTAACACTCATGGGGCTCTGAATCTACTATCTTCAGTGTAATCCATGCAAAAAAGACCAGGCATGCTCAACCCAGGAAGCATGCCCAAACTTTGTGTGTGTGATCTGGGAAAAGGATATGAGTGTGCCCGAGCTAGGTTATGTAAATGTGACTTATAGGAAGGCCATAATACTCTGGGTCTCTTGAAATAATGTTGTGTCTGCTCATTTCATTTAGGTAAACATGATCCCATCTAATTAAAGGCATCCTGCACTGTATAGAGGATGTACAAAATGACATTATAGACATCAACCAAGGACAATGGTGCGATAAATTCCTTATAACAATTTACACATAAATAAAAGCAAATATCTGCAGCATTGGTGCAGTGATTGTTAAGTTATTTTTTTGTGCATGGCATTGGAAAGTAAATGATACCATGCAGTATAACAAAATGTATATGTATACATAAAACAATTTTAAACAGGAAATAAATTGTCAGCTCCATCTTATTTATTTTTCACAGATTAAAAAATGAAGCACAAATCATTACATGAAATATCTTAACCTGGAAATTGTATTACATGACTTACATTTTCTAAAACTTGCTGCACTTGCAGCTTTCACAGTAAGCAATTGCCATTGCGGTCTTCACATTGATATTCCAGAAGTTAAGATTTTGAATTGTCATGTCTTTTGCTAATACAATATTTGCAATGCTATAGTTGACTTTATTTTATTTCTATTTTAGTATGAAGTTAAAATAACTAAATTAATGTATTATATTATTGGGTATTTTGTATTGAAAAAATGGTACCAGCTGAAGTTTGTAATAATATTTAACCTTTTTTTCTGCAAATGTATAATTGATTGAAAGGGAACTGCACATGTTATTGCTATTATATTGCTCATCATTTGGTGCAATATAACATATATTTGAATCATATTTGCAAGGTTTATCCCCACAGTGAACTTGTCAAGAAAATAGTGTACTTCACTTACATCTAAACAGTCTCCAGAGTAACAGCTCCTCGCCTTCTTGAACATCCCTCATTCTTTCTGTAACTGAAACAAGTCAAACACACGTTAGGACACACTACCAGTGTATTATGCTGCTCAGACACACAGCAGTATGAAGCCCCCCCATGTGGATGTGGCCTTAAATCACAGATGTGAGAAATGGCATCCTACATGAGAGTGAACAGAAAAAAAGTTGGCAGTTTCAGAAGGCGATAATCTGTTATCTTGGAGGCTTCACAAAAGTAAGTGAAGTGTATATTTTATAGTACAAATACATTAAGGGGATAACTTAAGGTGTCACCTTGTTAAAAAATTTATTTACAAAAATGTGCATAAAGAGTCACTTTAATTTCACCTTCCCAAATATAAGTTTTAGCTTCATTTGTTAAACTGAGATCCAAAATAAGTTTACCTTGAGTCATTTTTAGCAATGAATAAGTCTACACATTACCCTAGATCAGGGGTGGGCAAGTTCTGTCCTGGAGGGCCACATACACAATTGGATTTGAGGATATCCCTGCTGTGCACAGGTGAGTCAATCACTCCGGGCTTGTGTGTGGCCCCTCCAGGACCAAAATTTCCCACCCTGCCCTAGATTCATTAAATATTGCAGGGTCTGCTGATGACAGGAATAACATTTTTTTAACCCATGCAATATGCTGATGTTGCTGTATCTCCCTCTGATTGGCCAAAATGAATTATGAATTGGGTTTTACAGGAGTATTAACTCTCAAAATCAACTGCTAGCAATCTGAAAAGATTTAGCAAACTTTAGGGTAAGTTTATTAATGTTTATTTTGGTATTTTTTCATGCAAAAAATGTTTCATACACTACTGATTCTCCTCTATCAGATGCATTAATATTCCGTGAATCTTAGATGTGCCTTTAATAGGGTATTGCCACTAGAGGGACCCATCCAGCAGTGATGTAAATAATATTTGTGACATACTGAGGGAATTTACTAAGAGGACATGCACGATCTACTGCAGCACATAGTGCATTTGCGTTTCTCAGATTTGCAAGTGATTTACTAAAACTTGGGTATTATAATTTCTTGATGAGAAGCGATAATGTCCTATATAGCATTATGTATTCACTCCCTATCCATCCCTTTGTACATCTCAAAAGTAGTCCTGCATGTGTGTCATAGAGGTTAGGCATGCTCAGATTAACATCTCTTTTTGTTGGTGCAGGCACAATTGCATGTAAAAAAAACAGATGCTAAATGCAGATTAGATTTAATGCATGAACCATCAAAGGCGAAATCGTCTTTGGCAAACCCGACAAAATAATAACATCACCACCACATATTAATAACTTTAGGTTTTTTTCAGTCTATCAGCAATGTGATTTAAATTGATTAAAAACTAAAATGATAAAAATTGCTCAATTAATTTTATTCTGTTACAGGAGACATAAGAGTCATTTAGTAATTTCACACATTTTCTCTGTAGTTATAACTTGTGCTTGATTGCTTGGCTATATTGCACAATCTTTGTTTGTCAGGTACACATGTGCATGTTAATAATAATTAAGAGTGTATTGAAGATGTTTGTTCCATAATACCATAGAATATATTTCCTAAGTCAGACGGTAATGAAGTGGTACAGTGTTAGACTTGGAAAACACAGGAAACAAAGTGGAATGAAGTAACTGATCCCTCTTAGTTAGCTACTAACTTTATCACTGGTGGTCCAGTGGTTAGGATTCGGTGCTTTCACCTCTGTGACCTGAGCTTGATTCCTGTCATCGAACCAAGAGGTGACACCACCCTGAAGCCGAGCAGTGTTGGGCCTGGCTAGTACTTGGATATGAGACCAGCTAGAAATATCAGGAGCTGTATGCTGTGGCCCACCAGAGAAGGAACTGGCAACCCACTCCAGTATCTCTGCCATGAATACCCAGTGGATCAGAATAGTGTGTTACAGTCCATGAGGTCATGGAGAGTCGGACATGACTAAACAACGCAAAAAACAAATATATCACATATTACTCGACAAAGCCAGGTGCACATTCATTTTTGTTATTGTGGATTATTAAAATAATTTATTAACTATTATATGTCCTTTAGATTGTAAGTAGCGAGTTTTCAGTATTGTAGGGTGCTTTGGGAAAAAGCACTTTTTACAAAGACTCCAAGCTCAAAACAGGGCCCTTCATTTTTCAGTTGTTAATATTGTATTTTTCCTTGTTCTCTCCCTTTGTACAGCGCTACGGAATATGTCGGCGCATTACAAATAAACGATAATAATAAATACGTTTCACTTTGGGCATTTATTCTTTATATTTCTTATCCCTAAAGAGCGGTTATATCCACTGGAGCAAAATTTTGCGTTGCTAAGATAAATTGTTAATTTAAAAAGTACTAGAAAAAGTGACAAATGTCTCTTCTATATACTCTACCAAATATTTATTCAGGGATAAGCAAAAATCTGCAAAACAAACAGCAGAAAAATTAACAACAAAGCACATTGTGTAGGGTAAATAAAATTGTTAAATGTATGTATGTGGATATTTATACAAGAAAAGCAAACAAATAAATACCTCACTCTGAGATATGATATATCATTGCAAATGTCCCTGTTTATTTTATATAAATAATATGCACAGAGAGGTCTGTTAGAACATTTGTATGTCTACATGAAGGACATGGCACTTATTCTGTATCAATATGCAAATATATGTTATGTTTGTTATAAATCTGAAATATTCATTGTATGCTTTGCAATACAGATAAGCTATCATTGAGAAAATATCTGAATGTCAGTACACTGGTGGATCAGAAAGGCTGACTGACAGCTCAAAATTTCAAACTTCAATCATAGTTTAAAGTAGGGAATAGCATTTTTTTAAATACTATTCAACTGATAGAGCACTAGTGATTATCTACAGTTTTAAATTACACTATATTTGGAAGCGTCACTGTCACTTTAAGGGCATAAGCTCTTCTATTAAAGGTTTTGTCTGATCTGTAGAGAGCCATTAGATGTGGACTGCTGGATGTAGGACAGGTATAGTCTATAACCATTGCACCAATCAGTATGGTTTAATATTCCCTTAATGATAACTAAGTAACTTTGTATGATAATAGAATTAAAGTAGAATAATAACATTAATATTAGATGTAATATGGACAAGGTATATAATATAAAATTATACAATATCATAAATTAGCTCCTGGTTTCTATTATAATATATAAAAACATCTAATTGCTAGAGATGTGATGGATTAGTCTTACATATTGCTAGAGATGTGATGGTAAGCCTTGTTGCCACCTTGTAATATTGCTTGCTGTGATGGAAAGCAGACATCACACACTGCATTGTGGTCCCAATTTGTTGTATGATATTTGGAATAACTTTACCTGATAATTTGCATAACGTTTGTAGAAACCTTTTTTTATTTAACTTGTATATGCAATTATTCTTTACTGAATTAACTATTTCTGCTACCGTCTTAGGAGGTTGTGTCCTTGAGAGATTTCCATTTGTCCAGTTGGAAGAACTAACAGATTTACCTGCTATTTTTTCATTGTGTAGATAGATGCTTCCTCTGGATTCAAAGTATCCTCCTACCTCAGGAAGCAGATCAACAGAAACCAAATTGCTAGCTTCCATATTAGCAGAATTCACAGCAGATAAAACCTCTATTTAGATTTAAATTGAAACCTCACTGTGCTTAGATATATCCATCAACTTTTCTTATGGAGCCGCTCAGTACATATATGGGAGAGAAATTGAAATTCTGTATCTATGGTATATAGCAGGGGTGGGTAACAGGTGGCCCTGGGGCCACATGCATTTCTCAGGCACATCCCATGAGGCCCCCAGCTTATTCTCTGGAGTGGGAGAGCATGCCCCTCTTTAACAATACACATTGCATTATATCTCTCTAAAAGGAGCAAATAATACTCAGCTGTAGTACTGAATACTTATACTCATTATCTATACCTCATTTATCAATTAATTCCTTTCCTATAGCAATTTTAATATTTTGCATTGGATAAAAAAGGCTCTTTTATAAACTCAGGGGCTGCATATGAGGCTCTTCAAATGAAATAGGTTGTCCCTCACTGATGTATAACATTGACTTCTAGCAAACAGGAGGATCCAGCAAGTGACAATTCATGTATATGTGTGTATGTGTATGGAGATAGATATACAGACACTTGACAATTGATAATATGTAGATAGATGGATGGATGGATGGATGGGTAGGTAGGTAGGTAGGTAGGTGGATGGATAGATACGTTTTATCCAGCTGAATAAATATTATATATATATATATATATATATATATATATATATATATATATATATATATATATATATATATATATATATATATATATATATATATATATATATATATATACTGCCCACCCTGACTGGCAGTATTTTACTTTGAAACCATGTCATAGCAAAAATCTCATGATGAAAGAGAATTCCCACTCTTGACAGACACAGATTTGGGATTTTCTTTAGTGTAGCAGGGTCATTTTCATCAAAGCAGCTGTATTGTTGGAGGTCCTGCTCCCAGTCACTGCCCCACACTACCCCCTCCTCACCCAGCCTAATCCCCACACAGGATCAGGGAAAAAGACACAGGGAAACCTCAAGGTGAAGTTCATGGGTTTTACTAATTCTGTCTGTGAATATTTATTGTGAGCAACAACCTCTAAGCAAATGAAGGACACATAACAGGGATGTATGTGTGAAATTAGATTAGTGATGTCCTGTAAAGTCAGTGCTGCAGTAAGGGAAACTACATATGTGCATATGAGGCTGTATGGAATGGAGTTTAATTGTACACTTAAGAACATTTTTTGGAAGGGGATTTATAACTAACTAAAACATAGTAAGAGGAACTTATTAAGGGCTTTCTCACCTGAGAGGAGGTGAGAAGAAATTAGATGAGGGTGGGGCAAGATTTACTAAGCATCTCAAGTGCATTTCCTGACTTACTATGGGGAAAAACAGCCCTTCCATCAGAAAAGAAAGTGCTTAGTAAATGGTGATAGGGGCTGTTTTCCCCATAGAATAAAATACATAGTAAATCAGGAAATAACATGAAATGCCCTTGAAATGCTTAGTAAATGTCCCCCAGGATGTACATGATGACATTACAGACTGTTTAGATCAGCAATGAATAAGTGACATAAAAAAAAAAAAAAAATATATATATATATATACTATAAAAAAAAGCAATGATAATGAAAACAAAACATGTTTATTATTATTAATAATAATAAAATAATAACAACAATAATAATAATATGAATTAATTAATTAATATTAATAATAATATTAATAATATTGGTAGAGGCTCATATTTAATTCTAATTATTACTATAAAAACATAATTCATGTGAAGAATATTTCTGTCACCTTAAGTGTAAAAACTTTATTATTACTCAGTTTTGGAATATGTATTTATTTGCCAGTATTTCTTCTCAAATTAATTGTAACATAATGATCCAATAAAAAAGTCACAATTGTTTCTGGTCTTTTTGCAATATTATTTTGAAACAAACAAACTATTTTAAATAATCAAATAGTTTTAAATACTCCATAAATGTTGCAACTGTTTATGCTTTATATTTTATTTCCAAAAATCACTGCTAATTTTTACCCTATCCTGCAGTATATAATATACGATATTTTTATTGTCTTCTGAATTTAACTATTGAGAAAATTTGAGTATTTTGAGAAAATACCTATTCCTATATACGACTTCGTTGTATAATCAGCTCCCCTTCTGATATAATGTGCTGTCCATAATTAATACTACCGATAAGTGCAAAATACTTAACTTCCATTAATTCTTGCCAATATGAATTGGATGCTTTTGTGAAAATCTAAATATTTTTTAATTTCAGAAAACCTTATTTGTTTCAATGTGTTTAATAACTCACTATACCACAATAATATATTATCATGACAATAATCAGTAACCGACCTCTTTATTATCAACTAAATAATATAAGATCGAACTGACACAATCTATTACCAATATGTTAGGCAAACGAAAGTAATAATCTGTGACATTATTTTACAGCAATACAAACTGTGATGTTAACTGAGCAAGAAACTGATAATTATTTATTAACTCTCTTGATGCCAGAGGGGATCTACAGGGAATGTGGTGCTTTTCTATAGCCGGGAATGAGTTCATTAATCTCCTGTTTGCTGATATTCAAAAGCTTGTTTAAAGTAATGACTGAGATTATATATTTATATTATCAATACAATGTATAGTGTTTGCATATTATATACAGGGTTAATTTACATACATGAGTAATTCCATGAGTAGTTCAAAATATAATATTCTACATCACGATTACTGTAGTTTAAGAACTACTACTTTAGGAAATATGGGATGTGGCACCTTCATACAATTTTCATCATTTCAATGCAATTATAATTTAACTTTATATATAAATATATATAAATATATATATATATATATATATATATATATATATATATATATATATATATATAAAGTTAAATTATAAATGCATTTAAATTATGAAAAAGTTAAATTATAAATGCATTGAAAGTATGAAAATTGTATGTGTATATATATATATATATATATATATATATATATATATATATATATTAAGAAAATACAATTATTCTTTCCGTTTAATATAAAACATTTAACCTGGCATTATTGTTATACAGAAATACTGCATTAAATTTAATTTTGTTTCGTTCAAACGTTTAGCTTTTGTGAATATTGATATCTGTTTTATTAATAATAATTTTACTTTAAAATATTATGTGTTCATTAATATAGAAGGTATGTTGTCCCAGCAAATAAAAATACATATATGACATACGGTATATAACCAGTTATCACTATTGTATTATAAAGTATGACATTCTTACTTTCTTATTTTTTCCATGACTTGTCAGATATAACACAATTCAATATGATGTATATTATGTGTAGTATAGTATACATAATGTACCTCTGCTGTAATCAGAACAGACAATAACAATTCGTTGTAAACTGTTAAAAATTTGCATTGACGGATAAAGAGCAAACTGTGATATTAAATTAAATTTGATTACATTGTGGGTGATGTATTTTGTTTTCAACTTGCATGTTTTATTTTGATGCTATGCAACGAAATTATCGGGAAAATGTCAGATTTATAACAAGAATATTATTTAATTTGGTAGATAGATAGATACATATGTGAATAAATAGATAGATAGATAGATAGATAGATAGATAGATAGATAGATAGATAGATAGATAGATAGATAGATAGATAGATAGATAGATAGATAGATAGATAGACAATGGTCAGGCAGTGCATCTCCTGTGATTAGTATGTATATTGTACATATGCAAAGAGGGCTGCCCCTGGAGTGGACAGTGTGTTGTGAGTCTGTCAGTCAGAGGGTTTTGTGTTTCCCTGGCTCCTGATGGTCCATGGCTGAGGTGTCCCAGGGTGGCATCACAATGAATATGAATAAAAGCTCTTGCCTAATGGGACAGTCAAAGCGCACCGCCCTGAATAATGGCACGTCATCCTTACAAGACCATTATAGGAGGGCTTCTTTTGTCTGGCTCCTCTGAAGTAGCTCTATAAAAGCCCCTCTTTTCAGACTCAGTGTGTAGTTCACCCAAAGCTCTTGTTCAGTACCTGGAGCCAAGAGAGTAGGAAGAGAGAAGTCCTTACTCCTCAGCCAGAGAACCTGCTCTTATCTGACAGTCTCCAGTTTGTATGAGGAATTCCCAGACTGTGACAAATAAGATGAATTCTGACTCCAGCTCCATGTCCAGCAGAGCCTCCTCACCAGATATGGATGAAATGTACATGAGAGGCCATCATCATCATCATCACCATCTCCATGACAGCAGGCTGAATTCAGTGTCCTCCACCCAAAATGATATCCTGCAGAAGATGTCTGAAGAGATGCTCTCCAGACACAGCTCCAAAGAAGATGGTGAGAACAGCAAGTACAAACTCAAGAAACAGCTCTCTGAGCAAGACCTGCAGCAATTGAGACTGAAAATCAATGGCAGAGAGCGCAAGAGGATGCATGACCTAAACCTGGCCATGGATGGGCTGAGGGAAGTCATGCCCTATGCACATGGACCATCAGTCAGAAAACTATCCAAAATTGCCACCCTACTATTGGCCAGAAACTACATCCTGATGCTCACTAGCTCCCTGGAGGAAATGAAGAGGCTGGTGGGTGAGATCTATGGAGGGCATCATTCTGCATTTCATTGTGGCACAGTGGGACATGCTGCTGGTCACCCAGTGCACCCACCCAGCTCTGTGCATCAGGTGCACCCTATCCTGGGCAGTGCTTTATCATCTAATAACTCCTCTGGACTGTCTGCAGCCCTCCCAGGAATTGGCAGCATCAGACCCCCACACTCTCTACTCAAGACCCCTTCTACCCCACCTCTCCCAATTGGCAGCGGCTTCCAGCACTGGGCAGGTCTCCCATGCCCATGCACTATCTGTCAGATGCCACCACCACCCCAGCTTTCAGCACTAGCAAACAGGATCTCTGCAGAGGGCAAAGACTTACTGAAGTAATGCTCCCCTCATAGAGACTGCAGAACTGTCCTAATGAATTATATATAAATATAAATATATATATTGTGGTGATGCAGGAAGACTCAGACAAGAAGTCCCGTGTGCATGCATGCTTCTTTTATGTTCAACTCCACTCCATCACTTACTGTATAGAACTAATATTTTGTAAGGTAATGTTTAGTTGGTTTATTGTGACAATGCTCATGTCTAACTAAGATTGTCTGTTGTCATAATGTAAATATTTTCTGGGTAATGGATACAAAATAAGGTTGTCACAAACACATCCTGACTCTAAGGGACTGTACCATATCTCTGTATTTATTTTTCACCAGAAAACTAAAAAGAATGCATGCATGCTAAGAAGTGAGTCTTGTTATAACATATGCCTGGCTACCATGCAATTTTCCTTGTAACAAGGATTTTATTAGTGAATTCTTTGAAATCTGATATTTTTTGGTGGGTGTGTCTGTGACTTTGTAAACTTTAGAAGGAGATGTAAATATGACTAATCCCCATTATATGATTTACTTTCATACTGGTGTCCAGTGTGGATATGATTACCTAACTGGGGACTTCATAGACCTGCATCTACCTTTAATGCAGAGATCTAATCAGCGCATTAACCATATTAATGCTGGCCTGGTTTTGATAAATCTGCTGCATTAATGTGGATAACGGTCTAGGATTAAATGTTCATGCTGTACTTGTTTTTATTTTTTATGTTAGTCCCTGGGCATTTGCTTGAAACTATTTTGTTAGGCCTCAAAGACAGCGCGTGTCTTTATTTTTTATATATTCTTGATAACTATCGATATATTTATTATGAACCAGGGTTTCCTGGTGTGATTTCAAATAAAAAAACTGTTTGAAAACTATTTTTGTTTGCTCTTTATTCTTTGGAGTTCAGTGATAATTAATATTATTCTGAAACGAATATCTATCTATCTATCTATCTATCTATCTATCTATCTATCTATCTATCTATCTATCTATCTATCTATCTATCTGTCTGTCTGTCTATCTATCTGCTTATATGTCTATCTATCTATCTATCTATCTATCTATCTATCTTTATATATATATATATATATATATATATATATATATATATATATATATATATATATAATCTATCTATCGGTCTGTCTGTCTGTCTGCCCATCTATCTATCTATCTATCTATCTATCTATCTATCTATCTATCTATCTGTCTATCTATCTATCTATCTATCTATCTATCTATCTATCTATCTGTCTATCTATCTATCTCTATATATATATATATATATATATATATATATATATATATATATATATATATATATAATATCTATCGGTCTGTCTGTCTATCCATCTATCTATCTATCTATCTATCTTTATATATATATATATATATATATATATATATATATATATATATATATATATATTTATATATATATATATATATATATATATATATATATATATATATATGTATATATATATATTTATAATCTATCTATCTTTATCTATCTATCTATCTATCTATCTATCTATCTATCTATCCACATCTTAGTCAGAAGAGTGCTCTTTACACATAAATAAATGTACATTTTATACAATAAAGCGCAAATTGTATTATACAAAATAATAAAAATAAATTATTTGCGACAATGTACTGGAAACTACAGCACTGGACTATCATTTATTATATATTTTAGTAATTCTTTGTAAAATACATTTTGTTTCAATTAGTTTTTTTTGCAACAGATAATAATTTATTAATTACAACGTTTAAAAAGATTACAAGTAAGTAATACACAACAAGGTTATTATTACTATCGATAGTAAAACTGTAGGGTGCTATCTAAAGCATATATACCTAGCAATCTGCTACTAAAAACATACCATTATATACAATACATTCTAGATTGGGATCTTTAGAAAATAATTCTACTTTTAAAAGTTACAATTATCTGAGTAGAAACGATCAGTAAATAACCGAGATTGTTATCACTGGCCTTTTCTAATTGGACACTGACAGACTTATTAAATTGCGATTCGGTAAATTTAATAGGGCTCTATATAAGCACATAGCAAGGTCTTTACTAACTAAAAACTTATGTAAATAAAATATGCTGTGTGCTTATATAGAGCCCTTTTAAATTTACCGAATCGTAATTTAATAAGGCTGTGAGCATTGTGGAATTATACCTAGTGAAACGAGTACTGTGGACAGACAGACAGCAGTATATAGAGTTTAATAGGGGAAAACACTTTATTAAAGTCAATAGATACATGCAAATATGCCTACAATAACAGCTCTAATAACGCAAATCAGGTAGTAATTCATTCTATAAACATTGCTGTAAGGCTCTTCAATGTTTAATGAATGTTCATGTTAACTAATATATATTTTGAAACGATTGTGTATGTAATTCGCTAAATATGTCATTGCTTCCTAATACACAAAGATAACTTGTAATATAGTAACATCGAAAATATTAGTAATAACATGAGATATTAGTATTTCACTTTATTTTCAATAAGCTACACACATTACTGATGCCATATAGATCACAAACTTTTCTCAGCATTTTTTATCAGTAACTAGTCAACTCAATATTCTTACCAGTGAAAACTGAGTGCAATTTGTATAGTTATCAGCCTTATTAAATTGTGATTCGGTAAATGTAAAAGGCTCTATTTAACCACACAGCATATTTTATTTACAGAAGTTTTTAGTTTGTGAACTTCTATCCAAAAGCAAGGTCTTCACTAACTGAACACTTCTGTAAAAAATATGCTCTGTGCTTATATAGAGCCCTATTCAATTGGCCGAATCGCAATTTAATAAGGCTGTATGTCTGGTTTACACAAACTGCTCTAGTCCTATCCTATCACAACTTGTGTTTCAGCAACTATGAATTATAAACACTCATTCATGCACTGTACTGATTATATGAAATTACAATATATATCTGAATATAGTCTATCTTCTATAACTGTAGAAAATTGCAATGTATGTGTATTATAGATAGAACTATATATTATATATTATATATGTGTGTATAGTAGTTTTTTTTCAGGGCTCTTCAGTTTTTCCTACAGTGACACAAAGAAGCTCTAATGTGATAATCGCAGTTTGTATACACACTTTTTCAAATTCCTAATAAGAACCTCATTATAATATATAATTTAAGATTATTTACTGAAGGGAAAGAAAGCCATTAACATTTTATTAAGTTTTGTGTAAAAGATAAGACCTGCATGTCCGATGGTTCATTTAATGGTTAATCTAAAGTAAAATACAAATTCACCCTAATATAAAAGAGGTGCAAAAATGTTATTTAAAATAATAGTGAAGAAACACTACTGTACACTTTTGTGAATATCAAGAAAGTCTTACTAGATATACAACTTGAGAAATCTACCTTTTAGATTATGCAGTTATTGTAAAAACGATAGTATGAAAATCAAGAATATTTATAGTAAATATTATAATACATGAATATATTGTTACATATTTGTATACATATACAAACACATTTTCAAGTATGTTTCTTCTTTTATGGTAAGAAAAAGTTAAGTTTATATGTATTATATAGTTGATCTTTAGTTTACTTTCACTTTTCACCGAGCTCATGTTTAAGGTTTCGCCAGAAATATTCTAAATTGCTGTTTTATATTTCTATATTCCCTTTATAAGTACCACGAATGTTGGCAAATTTATTAATTTGCCAGTTTCTCGGTTTTTCCTTTTTCCTTTTTCTTACTTTAAATAGGAAGGTGTCTGGATAGTATTTTAGGAAAATTAAAAACAAGTGTCAAGTTCCTTAGGTTTCCATAAGCAACAGTAAAATCAAGAATGTTTTTTTTTAATCAAAAACACAAATAAAAATGTAAAGTTTTTCAGACACAGAATACACATATATTTCAAAACATCAAATAGGAATTATAGTATAATGCTATTATTTTATCATTTCTTTACAGCACATCTATTTTCCGAAACAGATTGCATCAACATGTAGAGTATTATTCTATATAATAAATGCAGAAATAAAATAGTTTTAGAAATGAACAAACATCAACTTTATATGTTTTCTTGTTGAGTTCTATACATTTTACAGCCTTATTAAATTGCGATTTTGCCAATTGAATAGGGACCTATTTAAGCACAGAGCATATTTTCTTTACAGAAGTTTTTCGTTGGTGAAGACCTTGCTTTTGGATAGAAGTTCACTAACTAAAAACTTCTGTAAAAAATATATACTCTGTGCTTATATAGAGCCCTTTAGAATTTGCCGAATTGCAATTTAATAAGGCTGTTAGTTTCTAAGAAAATCATAAAAAAAAAATAAAACAGACTGTCACTGATTTAGAAATGAGTAACTCAGTTAGTATTTAATCTAAATAAGCGCAAATAATGAGAAGAAAAAAATAACAATAACAGTAAATATATTATTTAAAAAATGCAATACAGTTCATATTAAAAAAATGCTTTGATATGTTTTTAATGCGACATATTAAAAAAAATATGTATAACAATACTAAAACTTGTACAAGTGTCTCTGTATTCTTAGTGTATTTGTCTTCTTATAAACTCTAATTCAGTGGAGTAAATTGTCAGAGATGTAAAAAACAGCATTTATTTGGGTGTGCAGCATATTAATTAGCAGATTAATAGTATTTAATAGTTATTCTCTTGGGTTTATTTCAGTGCAATTAACTATTTTTACCACAGAGGACCAGAAACTCACGAACCTTACAAGAAAGGGCCCACTAAACTTATTATAATTTTGTATAGGAGCCTGCTCATTGCTACTTTCTATTCTGGGACATAGTTACAGATCACAGACAGTGTTATAAAGTATTATTTTTTGCACTAATAGATTATGACAGGAGCTGATAATAATTCATGGGCCACTCAGCATTTCTTGTTAGTAGATGGATATATTTTTTGTATTTCCTTAATGTGTATAAAGATATAGCAAATACCAACTATTGGACTCTATAGATTTTCTTATTTTTAATTATTTAGAATCTCATTATTTTGTTGTTTTACTGATTTGAAATTAAGTAAAACATGACCAGTTTCCTTCCAGTAATAGAAGAGACAAATAAAAGCTGAATGCGATAATTTAAATAATGCTATTTTGGGGGTTTCCTACTAATTTTGAAATATAAAGACATTATTACGCCCAAACATTAATATTTTTTTTTGGTTGGTTGAACACATTTTTTACACATTCTGGATTAACTATTAAAGGGACTTGGGACAAACTTTTTCAAGCATTAAAAAAAAAAAAAAACATTTATTAAATATGCCAAAAGTTTTTTTTTTGCAGGAAAAAATATGAACTTTATTGAAACTAACAGGTAATACAATTCTTTCCATGTCCTTTAGCTTTATTTTATATTTTAGTTTAATCACTGTATAAGCCATAATGCTATATATTGTAAATGGTTGCAGGAGAGCTCTTGGTAATTACTCAGCCCCATGGGAATATAGGAAGAGGCCTCCATCACTTCACTCTTTAGCACATTTTCATTGTCCAATCACCCACTAAACAAAACAACACACCAAGCACACATCTCCTTGTCTCAAAATATAATAATAACACCTTCTCTTTTTGAAATAAATCATGGCTGTGCACCAAGATATACATTGTGGAAGTCATCTAATGCACCAACAGGGGAGAGCATATATAAATGGGGGCATTTACTACACACTTTTCACCTAACATAGGATGAGAAGAACTGAGATCATGTGAGATAGTGCATAGTAAATCAGGAGATGATGTGAGATGCACTTGCAATGCTTAGTAAATTTGCCCCAATGTATGGCTAAGCAGGAAAAGATATAAACTTTATCAAGTAATTATATGATTATTCTGGCTACTACACCCCCGGATGGAATAGATCAGAGTGTATCAGCAGGTTTACCACACACTAATGTCAACTGAAGTCTATTAATATTCCTTTTAGAGACACCTTTTTATGAAAGTATGATCCCCCCTAAGCCCCTTTATTTCATATGCCAGTGACTTAATGCTTCAGACATTCTGATTCCCCCACATGGGTACAGTGAAATCCTGAAATCCTGACAATATTTAGTAGACAGATGCCTACACCTGCAATATGCCCTTTTGATAAAAGCAGTATTGAAGAGCACAGATAATGTAATGTTCAAAGTAATACAGAGAGACAGATCCCACATGGCTTTATAAATAGCATAACTGTTACAGCATGAACATCTAAACCAATGTTAATCTTAAATGATTTGCTCCATAAATCACAGAAGCTGCTGCAAACCAGAGAAGATGCTGCAGTCAGTAATAATGCAGAGATGTTGTCTGTCCTGTTGTATATCTCATCTCCATGTGTATCATGTGGGCACTTTATGTCACTATTTATGAAGTGACACATGGTGCCCCATATATCTCTGTTCCACACTTCCATAACACAATCCTAGGAAACCAAATCTAATGAAAGAGATCACATTAACAGGAACATAATAGTACATAACAAGCGAGTTTGTCTGTGTGTTTGTATACATGAGTGTGTCTGTTTGTGTGTACATTTGCTTCTTAGTATATATGTGTGTTTCTGATGCATAAAAGTGGAGTTAAAGGAATATTTATTTTTTTGCATAAAAAAAATACTAAAATAAATATTAATAAACTCACCCTGATATTTGCTAAATTTATTGAGTTTACAAGCAGTTAGTTTTGTTCCCTTAACACCCCTGGATATCTCTGCTAATATTAGCATACAATTCATAATTTGTTTTGGCCAATCACAGCAGCTAATAGATTTTAATACATTGTAACCATCAGTGATGGCAGTTTGTGCTGGAAGCAGTCATGGGATGTGTAGAATAGAAGAAACCAGGAAGAGCCAGGCACTGATCTGTAGATCTCTGCAGTAAGCAGCTGCTGGCTTGAAAGTTGGTAAAGGGTTAAATTATGTACCCAAATGCAGTATCTCTATTGGGAGGTGCATGGTACCTATGTAAGAAGTTCTGGGGGTGTGGAAACAAGTTTTATTTTTAAATGAAATACATTTGGGTGTGTATAGAATGACTCAATGTAATGTGTGTGTCTGATATAAGCAGCATGTGTTAGATTGTATGTTGCTCAGTTGTGTCCAACTCTCCGAGACCTCATGGACAATACACCATGCTGAGCACTTGGGTTTCAGGGCAGATATAATGGAGTGGGTTGCCAGTTATTTCTTCCAGTGGGCCACAGCATACAGCTCCTGGTATTCCCAGGTGGTCTCCCATCCAAGTACTGATCAGTGTGACCTCTTGGTGTTAGATTAGAGAAAGGCAAAACAGGGGAACTTAGATATGCCTTTAACAACTACTCTTTTTATTTTTTCCATGAAATAAGTTTCTCATTTCAATTTGATAAATGTATTCAACAGATAACATATTAGTATCTCAAACTGTTTTTGTCCACTTAGTTTGACAATATACGCAGAAATCTCCTAAACAAAATATAGTTAGTGCTAAGGAAAAAAACAAATTCATCTTTAAGAATTGTTTTCTTTGTATTACAAAGTCGAAATAAACCTATTCATATAAAGGACAATGGCTAACTATGATTGCATCCACAGTTTTTAATACAATCATATTTAATTATTTAACCTTATATGACACCTATTTTTGCTATTTACGCTTGTGTGCAACATTGCACAAAACTGGCACATTTTAAATACAACTTAATGAGAAGAGTACTGACCCTCTCCACAGGGAAAGGCTGGTTCTATCAACTCTAAATCCAGATGCGGGTCACCATTCTAGAATAGAACCAGTAGCTCGAATTGGGTCATACACTCATTAACACTTAGAATAATTCGCTGCTAAATGGGAAAACATGTAACAAAAACTCAATGATAAACATATACATATAAAACCACAAGGGAATTGGCATGGTGTGTTCCAGTAACACTGACATAATAAGCTAAATTATTGCAATCACAATTAAATATTATTTTGTTCTATATACATTTGATTACTTTTTATTTTCATTTATTTTGTATTAGTTCACATACACAATATAAAACATATTACAAAACTTTTAACATACATTTCCATTTCAGTGGTAAAATGGCTTATATGTGTAGTTCCTTTACATTAATACATTCTATACACACATAATAAAAAAACTAACAAACATATACATCTGATAAATGCAGATTTAAAAAAAAAAAAAACAAATGCAGAAAACAAGCTTTGGTCATGGATTCTGACAACACTTACTTGGATAAGGTCATTTGCAAGTATGTCAAAGCTAATACGTTCAGGATTAATTCCAAGAAAAAACAACTTCCTAGATAAGGTTATTGCATTGGTATATCTGACCCTGCATTTCTGGGCCAGGTGTACTAAAGGGTGAGGCGACAGAACTGCAAGAGAATTCATGTGTTAATTAATAGTGCCTATACTAAGAACTGATTCAGAATGATCTTTCTCTCTGCAATCATTTATTTACAGCACTCTATTTACAGCACTCTGTCTTTCTTGGCACCCTTGTATCAGCATCTCTTTTTCTGTGAGTACCCTCCTTTGCCTGCTTTTTATCTCTGTAGTCTTTATTTGTAACGTACAATCTCACTCTTTCTGTCTGTGTCCATATATTCATCTTTCTATTCCTTTGACCTTTGTGCCATAGATCTGGTAGCTCTATCTGTAATTCTCATTATCTTTATATCTAACCTACTATAAAATCCATTATGTATCTTTCAGGACCTTCCTCACTTTTCTCCCTCCTCTGCTCTGATAGCTATGCTGACCAGTGTTCTGCAATACACTGAGTACCCCTGTGTTACTAAGCTCAAGTATTTGGGTGCATTTATTTGTCTAATGATGCTGAAATGAGGTGTGATCTAAATGTCCTGCATAGGAAATATTACTTAGTAAATACAGGGATGCACACTTCAGTGTCACTAAGGTTTCCACACTCCACAATGTGGATCTCCCTCTTATTAATTATTAAAGTATGACTTCTATTTATTCTCACTCCTTTCTATATGAAATAAATCCTCTTCCAAAAATATGATATATGATGCTAAAATATAATTTATGTACTATGTTTAATTCTTTCTCAAAGTTATCCTGAAATATAAATTATGTACTATGTTTAATTCTTTCTCAAAGTTATCCTGATTTAAATTAAACTAAACCTATCACCAGCTTTCACTTTTTTCACGTAATTATTTTCAATTTATGTTTTGTTTTTTTAAGAAACATATTTTTTAATCTGTCACAGTACTAGAATGATCTAAGTCTGGAGGAAACAAGCAGCCTTCTTAATTTGCGATTGGCAAATTGAATAGGGCTCTATATAAGCACAGAGCATATTTTTTTTACAGAAGTTTTTAGTTAGTGAACTTCTATCCAAAAGCAAGGTCTTCAATAACTAAAAACTTCTGTAAAAAAATATGCTCTGTGCTTATATAGAGCCCTATTCAATTGACCAAATCGCAATTTAATAAGGCTGTAAATATCAAACACTGAAGCAATGACAGTAATTGATACACACAATAAAGCTTGGAATATTCATATGTTAATTACTGTATATAGATACATGCCACTAGAATTTTTAAAACTCTCATAAAAATTTAAAATAAAATCATAGTGTTCTTATAAGCCAGCAACAAATTGAAAAATAAACATATTTAGTATAAAAACGATATTAATATATTTTCTTTAAAATGCATCCATTGAAAAAGTAAAGGTGAGCTCCCTGTAGTTATTAGTAATATATATATATGGCCCTCATTCAATTGCGATTTGGCCAATTGAATAGGGCTCTAAATAAGCACATAAGATATTTTTTTTAAAGAAGTTTTTAGTTAGTAAACATCTATCCAAAAGCAAGGTTTTCACTAACTAAAAACCTTTTTTTAAAAACATATGCTATGTGCTTTTTTAGGGCCCTATTCAATTGGCCAAATCACAATTGAATGAGGGCCTATGTATATAGATATACATTATATATATATATATATATATATATATATATATATATATATATATATATATATAAATATAAAATAAATTAGCTGACCTTGGTAAAAAATTATATCATGCATAGTGACATTTTCTAGTCCTATTTCAAAAGCAGGCACAGCAATATATAGTCAAATCCTGGCACCAGTTATAATAATGCACTCAGTATCTTCATTGATGAATGCATTTATTTATTTAGAAATTTGCATTTTCAAGTCATAATTTCATTTGCTATATATTTTTAAACTAGCAATAAGTCAGCCTGTGTTTATTTCTCTAGTTTTTTTGTGTTGAATTAATGAATCAGTACTAAATGGGGTAAAGTAACTGTTTAGAAAATCCTCTCTATTTGTAATGAAGTGATCATATGGCAGATTTATAGTGCAATAGCCACCATATCTTGCTGGGCTGCTGTTCCTTGCAGCATGTGGGTAGGACACTGCTCTCCATATATCACCACTAAGCAAGCCTGCAAATCTAGTTACTTGTTGACTTAGCCCTTTCAGAATAGCTGAAAAATGTCTGTCAAAGGACACACCTGTTATCTGAAACAGTTTTTAACCAGCTTGTTAAGCAGCTTTGTCAGATCAAAGACAGCAGACAATGGACACAGAGTCACACAATGGTTTAGCCCTGAGCAGAAGCCCCAGTCAAAGCCTGGCATGTGCCAGTGGTATTAGGGGCTGCAATTGAAAATACATTTCTCTTGGATAAGTACTTCTGTCCCCTCACAGGCACAGCCTGAGCTGAGACAAAAGCAGTTGGGGATAAGTTATTGACTTCACTGACAGCCTGAATGAACTTCATTATTCTGCCCCACTCTCACAAAATGTGTCAGGTTTTATACTGAATGGGTGGCAGGTGCATTAGCTGTTATATTGCCCCCCTTGAGGCAAGCAGCACCCAATCATCACCTGATTCTGCACATAAATGTTTATATTAACCCTTTTTAATGTTATCCAACAATAAGAGAAACACATTTAAATCATATGGCTAATTTTACATTGCATTGGTGAGCAGACTGCAGTCCCATAGAGACATGTCTGTATCTATATAGGGACACAGTATATATTTATTTTTCTTCAGTTAAAACAGCTTAAGATGTAAGTTATACACAGCACTACAGAGAAATATTATATGCCCTATTGGAAATGTAATAGATAAAAGTAATAAGTACAAAATAATAAAATAATCTATCTATCTATCTATCTATCTATCTATCTATCTATCTATCTATCTATCTATCTATCTATGCTAAAAAGTTTGCATACCCGGGCAGAAATTGTGAAATTTTGGCATTTATTTTGAAAATATGACGGATCATGCAAAAAAAACAACATTTTTTTATTGAAGGATGGTGATCATATGAAGTCATTTATTATCACATTTTAAATCATAATGATAACAGAAATCACCCAAATGGCCCTGATCAAAAGTTTACATACCCTTGAATGTTTGACCTTGTTACAGACACACAAGGTGACACACACAGGTTACAATGGCAATTAAAGGTTAATTTTCCACACCTGTGGCTTTTTAAATTGACATTAGTATCTGTGTATAAATAGTCAATTAGTTTATTAGCTCTCACGTGGATGCACTGAGCAGGCTAGATACTGAGCCAAGGGGAGCAGAAAAGAACTGTCAAAATACCTGCATAACAAGGTAATGGAACTTCATAAAGATGGAAAAGGATATAAAAAGATATCCAAAGCCCTGAAAATGGCTGTGAGCACCGTTCAACCACTTATTAAGAAGTGGAAAATTCGGGGATCTCTTGATACCAAGTGAAGGTCAGGTAGAGCAGGAAAGATTTCAGCCTCCACTGCCAGAAGAATTGTTCGGAATACAAAGAAAAAAACACAGGTAACCTCAGGAGAAATACAGGCTGCTCTGGAAAAAGACGGTGTGGTTGTTTCAAGGAACACAATACAACGATACTTGAACAAAAATGAGCTGCATATAATATTAAAACAAAACTGGTACTAATACAAGTGTAAACATTATATCATCAAGTAACACACCCTTGCAACAAAACATGGGTATGACAATATGTAATCTGACAGACTGATATGACAGGAGATCACAATCTTGCTAGGAATCATACACATGACACTTTTATACAAAGTGCTTTGCATGACTGAGAGTTGTAAGTTTACAGACTAAAGGATAAATGAAACAAACGGTGAATGGTTTAAAAGGGAGAAACATGGACTTGGCAAGTAATTGACGAGAGAAGAGGGTTAAGTAGTTATTAAGTCGGTGGGTGTCAGCTGGGAAAAATAGAGATCATAATGCAGACACATACAATATAAAGTAACACAAATGATAGGTGGGTGGGTGTAGACAGGGCAGATGGTAGAGCATGTTATATGAGTTCAGAAACAGAAGTAAAGAACTGAAAAGATGTCAGTTGGTGAGTGATTCTGTTCAGCTGGATGGTATGGGACCCAGTGTCAATAACTGAGCCCCTAAAGAAGTGGCTACCTTAGTGCTGATGGTGATTGCAACTTGGACAGAAGTTAGTTGGTTAGTGATTCTGTTCAGGTGAATAGTATGAGGTCCAATGTCATCTATACACAAAAATGTTAGTACATTGCTACTGCTCTTTGCATATTGATACCTATCATATTCTGAAGTCCAATACAAACAAAAAAACATGTAGTCAGGCCCTCCTACTGAATTTTCAGTCTGATCTGGCAAATATATGACCTTAATCTAAAATGTATTGCAGAGCATCTCCTTTAGTAAAATTGTAATGTGGCTTTGAGTGTAGCACAGTACAAATTTAGATAAAATTGACAGAGATGATGGCCAATATTCACTAAGCCTTACAAGGACTGTGAAGTGGTGCACTGAGGCTGCGTGACAGCTTAAATAACAGCCAACCCAGCCTCAGCTAACCGCTCTAGAGCCCCTGCAAAGCTTTGTGAATTTTGTGCAATGGCATTCATATTAATGTTAAAGTACAGACAAAGCTGCGTGAATTTAATAATACATTATAATAATAATTCTGTAATCTCATATCTTAATTGTCTTAAAGTGTCATCAACAATAATGAACTGCAGAGAACTACCCATATTATTGCTGGGTCTTTCAGTATTGTTTTTCTTTTGGTTTAGGACATCTTTATAGTGCATTTTTTGCAAAGTAACATAAGTAGTAACATTCAGTATGGCATGTTTAAAAAAATAAAATTCATATTTATTGTGTATACATGTGCACCATGCACTAAAAAGCAACAACAATAGGGTAGCTAGAGCTTTTGCTGTCAGGGGCTGTCCCTGAGGTTGCCACCACCTCAGTGAAAACATATATCCCCTCTCTCTCTCCCTCTCACTTTCTCTCCCTCTCTATAAATCTCCCCCGCTCTCTCTCCCTCTCTTTCTTTCCATCTGTCCTTCTGTCTCCATGCCTCTCTCCCTGTCTCTCCCCTCCCTTCTCTCTCTCCCCTCTCTGTCTTTCTCTCTCTCCTCTCTTTCTCTCCCTCTCATTCTCTCCCTCCCTCTCCCACCCCCTCCCTGTCTCTATCCTCCACTGTTTCTCTCCCTCCCCTCCCTCTATTTTACTCTCTCTCCATTTCCCTCTCTACCTTGCCTTTCCCTCTGCCCCCTTGCCTCTCCCTCTTGCCCTATGTATCCCCTCTCCCCCATGTCTACAGACTGTACACTTACTACTTTACATTGTAGCAGAGTGTTTCTTCAGTGTTGTCACATGAAAAGATATAATAAAATAGTTACAAAAATGTGAGGGGTGTACTCACTTTTGTGAGATACTGTATATATATATATATATATATATATATATATATATATATATATATATATATATATATATATATATGAGGAGTGAGGTAGCCGTGAATGTCCAGTAATCCAGATAATTAATCAGAGTATTGCAGTATATAGTGATACTTTTTTTATTCGACAGACATATTCATAGTTTTCATGACTCGCTTTCGAGAGCGGACCTTTCTTTGTCGAGTCAGGCAATACTCATTTTAGATTCACAAATGAAGCAAAAAATTCAGGATTCACAAATAATGTGCTGTTCAGTCAGTATGTATATGCCACTTCCTGTCCTGCGCCAATGTATGCATCCAATGATTTGGTTTATTATATAAAAGGTTTTCAAGGCAAAGTGACATTCGTACATCAGTTCAACACCATAATCATAGACTCTATATTGAATTGTAATATGCAGAATGGAAGCTCAAAATGCTTTTTAAATAAAATTTAACTTATATACTTGCATCTACTTAATATTTTTAGAACAAGTAAATACATAGGGCCTCATTCTATTATCGGCCGTAAAATGGCCGCAAGGCTGCGATTCCTTGCGGGGGTTCCGTTACCTCGCAATTCTATTAAATGGCCCCGCAAGCATCTCCTCTTACGGCCGGCCGTATATCTTGCAACCGGCCGTAAGCTCAGAAATCTTTAAAGTCGAAAATAAATTCAAGACAGCACTGTAAAGCTCTGTAAATGCTAGGGATCATATTGGGGGACATGAGGATTAATAGTAACCCACTCTCAAGCTTGCACATCAGCCCAAATCCGAGTTTACATTAACTGTTTATTTTCCGGCCGCAGCCTGGCCGGGTCTGAGGTGCTCCAAGCACTCTGGACTTTTTACATGGATTTTTGACAAAAATTAAAAAATATGTTTTTTACGGATTTGAGTGTAGGGGAATATTGTGCTATTTTTGCTAACACCTACAATCACTTTTTAGTCTCCTCAGAGTGCAGGATGGCTTTATTATGGCTTTATAATGTGCTTAATTGGTGCTAGCGGGACCTTTTTCCTGCAAGTAAGCTGCGGCTCGCTTTTAGCCTTGCAGAGATGGTTCCCGGAGCAATAGAATAGCAACCGGGCTTTTCTTTTCCGAAACTCTTGCGGCCGTTTTAGATGAAAGGCTTTCCTGCGGTGCGTGCGGCCGCAAGGGATAGCAAGGCGCCGGCCGCAAGCCTGCCGGAATCCCCGGCCGGAGGGGAATAGAATAGCAGAATAGCTTGCGGCCGGTCCTTGCGGCCCCGCATCTCCTACGGCCGGTAATAGAATGAGGCCCATAGACTTTTATATGTTAACTAGCGACTTGCCCGTCAAAAAATGACGGTCAATAAAAGAAAGTGTTGAAATGCTGTTTGTCACACAATGTGAGTGTACTGTGTGCCTCAAGTAACTAAATTCATCAAAAAGCAGAAATCTACATTACATAAAATAAAAAAAACTAAAATCACCCAAAATAAAAAATGTACATTACAGAACCAAAAAAAACCTGTCACAAAAAATAAAAAAAGGAACATTACAGAAAATAAAAAATACATTACAACCCCCCCCCACTACAAAATTTTAAAAAAAATTACACACCTGAAAAGGAAATACATATAATACATACAATACAATACATTCATATAATACATACGATACAATACAATTAAATACAATATAAAAAAATAAATACAATACAATACACCCCTATCTAATATACATGCCCCTATATAATATACATGCCACTATGTAATATACATCCCACTATGTAATATACATCCCACTATCTAATATACAATACTATCTAATAATACATCCCCCAATCTATCTAATATACAATACATGCTATCTCTATATAGCAACCCTAATTCTAAGCTACAATAAAATAATTAAGACCACTTACCTTTGAGATGTTTCTTCAGATCAGCAACCTACGGTAAAAAAGATTAAAAAAATTAATACAACACGTTTACATGAAATAACTAAACATTCTAAACATTCTAAATATTCTAAATATTATACTCACCTTTCCAGCATGTCCCGTTCCAGCATGTCACGTCCCAGCATGTCACGTCCTCCATGTTCCGTCCTTCATCTTTGCGTCTTCTCCGGCACTGCTCCTGTTAAAAAAAAACATTACATTAGTAAACATACATAAACATAAAACAAAGTGAAATAAACACAATCTACATTATACTTACCTCCCCGCGATGTCTCCGGCCTCCTGTTGTACTGCTCCGGAAGCATCCAAGCGTTAAAAAAAAACAACAAACCGACACATATCCGCCCTGGCGGATGTCTCCGACGTTAATGAGCTTCCTACAGAGTGTTCCAGAATAAAATTGGCAATGGCGGCTTCTGATTGGCTAAAAAGGCTGTCTATCAAATTCAGCCAATGAAAAGACCCCAATTGTGAACCAATGAATAAAGTATACACCCGAAAATACAACGCTGATTGGATAACACACCTGTCAATCTTTATTTGAACCAATCCTAAGGCTTTATTGCCATCAGCCAATCACAATGGAATATACCCCAACGTACTGATCGGTGAAGACATCTGCGCCTTCCCATTGGCTGTAATATTGATTGATATTAACAGTAGCCAATGAGAATGCACAAATCCTTCACCAATCAGTACGTGGGGGTGTATTCTATTGTGATTGGCTATTGTCAGTGCAACCAATCAGAATGCGCAGATGCTCCAACCAATCACCCTGTGGTGCCGCTCCGAATCAGGTTAAAAGAATAAGGACGGGACATGCCGGAAAGGTGAGTAGAATATTTAGAATGTATAGAATGTTTATTTATGTACTGTAAACGTGTTGCACTAATTTTTTTTTTCCCCGTAGGTGGCTGATCTCAATGGACATCTACAAAAATAAGTGGTCTTAATTATTTTATTTTAGCTTAGAATTATATTAGTTTATATATAGATAGCATGTATTGTATGTTAGCTAGGGGTATGTGTTTTATATAGATAGCATAGAATGTATTGTATATTAGATTATGGTATTTATTTAGATAGATTGGTAATGTATATTATATAGATAGGAAGATAGGATGTATATTAGATTATGGTATTTATTTAGATTGTGTGATGTATATGAGATAGGGGTGTATTGTATTTAATTGTCTGTATTTGTATTGTATTGTATTTGTATTGTATGTATTTGTATTGTATGTATTTCCTTTTCAGGTGTGTAATTATTATTTTTTTCTGTAGTGGAGGGGGTTGTAATGTTTTTTTTTATTTTCTGTAATGTTCCTTTTTTTATTTTTTGTGACTTAGGTTTTTTATTTTATGTAATGTAGATATTTTTTTTGTGTGACTTTAGGCTTTTTTTATTTTCTGTAATTAGAGTGGTGGGGGTTATTAGGGGGTAGGTAGTGTAGGTGTAAATAGGTAGTGTAGAGGGTGTTTAGTTGATATTCAATGTTTTATTGGGGTCTTATAGTGCAGTGTAGTGTTTATACTTAGAGTCATGATGGTCCTTGAGGACCATCATGGCACTTATGTGGTTAATATAGTGTTGTAACAGGCCCATAATGGTCTTAATATACCCTTATGGGACTGATGGGGTTAAATAGAGGCCTATGAGGGTCTGTATGGACCCCCATGAGTGAGGGGGTTAATGAAGTGCTTATGGGGGTCTGTATTGACCCCCATGAGTGACAGGCTTAATGAAGGGCTTATGGGGGTCTGTATTGACCCCCATGATTGACAGGGTTAATGAAGGGCTTATGGGGTCTATATTGACCCCCATGAGTGACAGGGTTAATGAGGGGTTTCTGGGGGTCTGTATTGACCCCCATGAGTGACAGGGTTAATGAAGGGCTTATGGGGGTCTATATTGACCGCCATGAGTGATAGGGTTAATGAGGGGATTATGGGGGTCTGTATTGACCCCCATGATTGACAAAGTGACAGTGTATATTTTTTTTCTTTTACAACGGGTCCTTTAAAGACTTTACGGTCCTTTAAGGACCTGTAACGCGGGAATTTTGAATTTTGATTCCAGCGGGGGTCCCCGATTGCGTGCAATCGGGACCCCCACTGCGATGGTTAATGTGGGGTTAATGCAGGGCTCCGAGCTTTTCTCGGATCCCCTGGGGTTAATGCGGGTTTCCGAGCTTAACTCGGATCCCTTCTTGGGTAAGTTGTACGCGGCTGGGCTGTGAGCCTTGTTTTCGTTTTTTTCAGCGGCCATTTTTTCTCTCACTTAGGTGATTTTCGTGTGTCTGAACTCTGGAATTTGGACTTAAATGGAGGTGTAACTTCACTTTCAGAGGTCCTGGGTGCCCCCCCTTGCTATGGGTAAGCTTTTTATGTAGTTTGTGTGAGTATTTGGTGTGTATTCACTGTTTTTAGTTGCGCGCGGGTCGGCCGGTATAGTAGTATTTTTAGTGCGTGTGGGTGTTTGTTACGTTAAGGTTGGTTCCGAGGTGTTTTTTTTTTCTAAGTCGTGCGTGTGACGTGTTTAACGTTTAAAAGAGATCATTCTGCAATAAAAGAACTGAACTTTTTTATGCCCTATATGCCTTGTGCTGTGTCATTTCATATTGTCATGAGATGACTTGTGCTGTAACACTATATACATCTTTTAAGTGGGACATATCGAATTTAAACTGTAAGACTGAAGTGACCCAGTAATGATAATAATAGTTTTTTTTTTTATGACAGCACTAATTATTGCTGCCTATCAAAAAAATCAGTTGGTCTGATTTGTGGAAATTCTATGTATTGATTCAGTGGTGTAATATTAAGGAAAGTTCTATAAACGAAGGTAACACTGGTCAAACACCTATTAAAGGGATTATATAGAGATCCATTTCATTAAGCAACACAAGCAACTTTAAACAGACATCTGTCTTTTCAACTGGACAGATGCTGTTTTAGTTTATTGGTATAAATATTAATATCTTTAGGCATCTTTATAATAACTTAGGAGGGGTCACTTATTATAGCTTATTCCCCCTGTGCAGCCTGCTTTATAGATATGCTGTATTGTATATCTTCTTTTTTTTTTACATAGTCACGTATTGCACATATATATATATATATATATTTTTTTTTTAATTAATAAAAGTATTTTTTTGTTTTTTCTTTAATTTGTTGCTACAAAATTAAAAATAGAGTCCTGGATTTCTCTATAGTGTGCTGGCGAGAGGCACTGTAGACCCAGTACACGTTGAACTTCATTATTTATAATAAAAGAACTGACCAGAGGAAATTCTCACAATCTAATGAGAAGGTTAAGTCACCATATGTACTCCGCACAATCAGATAAAGGGTGGAAAATCGAACAGAAAATATTTACATTTTTAAAATAGATCTAGAATTGACTTAGATATCGTCATTTTATTTTAGCTCTTAAAAATCTGCATAAATAATAAGGCTGCAGTCTGTAACCATTACAGATTGTATTATAGATTGACACTGTCTTTAAAAGAAGGGTGTAGTGGTAAGTTAGTGGTAAGTTTTCTGTGTAAAGATCTTTTTCATTGGTAAGTCATAGTTTGGATTCCCTTGCCTTCCATTTTTTTTGTTTAACTAATGTACTTATTTCTTTTTAAATATATATATATATATATCAGTCCTATGTGTGTTAATAAAATACATTAGTTGATTTAAACAAAAAATGAATTTAACGAAAAAAATCTAATTTACAAAAATAATTTCAGAACAAACATACGCACATGAATTCTTAATGTTAAATTCAAATTAAATTAGAGATTACAACAAAGCTATAACAATAATTTAATGCACTCAATCTAAAGTTTTCACTTTCACTAATAAAACTGATTCAATGCTAGCCGTAAACTTAGACAGCAAAAATCAGATTCTTTTATTTTTTGAATAAAAACTAAAAATTATCTTATACACATCAACCAATAGAAATTACTGATACATTTGAGACATTTTCATATGGAATTATACAAAGCTAAACCTCATTTTGGTTAAACCAATCATCTCTCATAAAATTAATTTCTCTCAGACTTAACTTATGAAATCAAAGAAACAATAACATTTAATAAATCACCTGATGGATTATAAACAATGTTTATATATTATTTTCCCCAACTCAAACTACTATTTAATGATATTATGCTAGCAACACCAATAAAAGCTGAATTATTAGAAGGTAAAATCAATTTATACATAAAGAAAGAAAATATCTAACCAATTGTTAAAGACCGATCTCACTAATAAATAGTGCCCTTAAAATGTACTCAAAGATATTAGCTAACAGACTAGCATCACTTTTTCCAAATATGCTTCACCCTGAACAAGTAGGCTACATACCAGGTAGAGAAAACCCTGACAATACCATAAAAACATTTGGCCTTATGAATATAGCATCTAGAGATAAAATTCCTTTAATGTTCTTATCCTTAGACGTGAAAAAACTTTTGATGGGATCTATATGTATGAAACTTTACAACATTTTACAAAAATATTTAACATTGCAAGAGGGACTAGACAGGGATGTCCACTTTCCCTTTTATTTTTTTATTATGTATTGAACCGCTTGCCATGGCAATAAAAAAATGTCTAACTATTACAGGTGTAAACATTGATAATAAAGAATACAAATTAAGTCTCTTTGAGGATGATATATTACTGCAATTAACAAAACAGCCTCCCTATCATTTTAGATTTATTTTAAATTTTGAAGAAATTTAGAAACATTTCAGGAGTTAAAGTAAATACAAATAAAAGTGAAGCATTAAATATTTTACTCCCAAAGGAAAATAATAGAACTACATTTTTCTTTACATTACATAAAATACCTAGGCATTTATATCCCTTACTTAACTTAATTGGCCTTTAACTTTTAACTATTCAAATATATTTAAAAATCTATTCAATGATTTAAAAATATGGAATACATATACAATTTCTTGGCTAGGCAGAATGTATGCTGTAAAGATGAATACAGTAACCGAAAACTTATGTATTAAGTTCAGACTATTTCAATAGCAAATAAAAACTAATGATATCTTAAAACTACAAAGAATGATCTTCCATTTTATTTGGAATCATAGAAAGCCAAGAGTAAAGAGTATCAACTTCTGATCTCCTAACATATTATAAAGCAACTAGATTGGCAGAATTGACCACATGGTTTATCAACAATTCGCAACTAGGTTGGTAGAAATTTTTAAAAAATATTCTTAAAGAACAAAATATTTTGATACATAAAGTATTGTGGAATATTTTGACATCCAAAATCAATATTAAAAATACCCACATTGTATATCCCACTCCCTAACTTTATAGAAACAAATAAAAAAAAGGACACATTTATTAATGGAAGGTTCTTGGCTTACTCTGTTATGGCTATTCCATAACTAATCTAGAAGAAATAAATCTTGTCAAATTAATTGTTGGATCCAACAAAATTGATTTATCATTACAAAAATGTCTACATGGTCTTCAGGTCTATTCAAAGAACAGTTTAAATCTCGACCAAAAGAATGTTTTAATTTAGATATAAATAAAGCTATAGATGACATTATGAAAAAAATAACAATTTAGCCATTAAACCACTACTTGAAAACTGTTGTATACATAATTGCAATGGTAAAAAAAATCTCTATTATTTATAATTATTTGATCAACAAAAATATTGTTACTAAATTACCATATAAGACATCTTGGGAAAAGGAAATTAAACCCATATTTAATGACAAATGATTTGAAAGCTGTGATGGAGCTGGAGCTTTAGGATGTCATAAAATCTATGGAAACCAACATAATAAATATCCCGAAAACCCCCCCAGAAGAGGCATTATCAAGATTAGCAATATCAAATATACAGTTGTGCTCACAAGTTTGCATACCCTTGGCGAATTGGTAATATATGTACCATTTTTAAAGAAAACATGAGTGAGCAGGCAAAACACATTTCTTTTATTTCTTATACAATTTATATTTAACTTTAGGTTATAAAAGAATGGCACAATCATAAAACAAAACATGCCAACAAAGAAAAAAATGAAATGATCCTGTTCAAAAGTTTGCATACCCTTAGTTCTTACTACTGTGTATTGCCCCCTTTAGCATCAATGACAGTGTGCAGTCTTTTGTAATAGTTGTCTATGAGGCCCATAATTCTTGCAGGTGGTATAGCTGCCATTTTGTCTTGGCAAAATGCCTCCAGGTCATGCAAAGTCTTTGGTCGCCTTACATGAGCCGCACGTTTGAGATCTCCCCAGAGTGGCTCGATGATATTAAGTTCAGGAGACTGTGATGGCCACTCCACAACCTTCACCTTTTTCTGCTGTAACGACTTGAGGGTCAACTTGCCTTGTCCTTAGGGTCATCGTCATGCTTGAAAGTCAAAGAGCAACATGTACAGCCTTTGTGCAGAAGAATGCAAATTGTCTGATAGTTTTTTTGTGATAAAATGCTACATTCACCTTGCCATACATTTTCACAATATTTCCTGTGCCTTTAGAGCTAACACACCTGCAAAAACATCAGTGAGCCACCACCATGCTTCACAGTGGGGATGGTATTCTTTTCACTATATGCCTTGTTGTGTCCATAAAGCTCTATTTTGGTCTTTTCATTACAAATTACAATTTGCCCGTAGCTGTGAGGTCAAGGTGTTGTTGGGCATATTGTAACTGGGCTTTTTTGTGACATTGGTGCAGTAGAGGCTTCTTTCTGGCAACTTGACCATGCAGCCTATTTTTGTTCAAGTATCGCCGTATTGTGATCCTTGAAACAACCACACCGTCTCTTTCCAGAGCAGCCTGTATTTCTCCTGAGGTTACCTTTAGGTTTTTCTTTGGATTTCCAAACAATTCTTCTGGCAGTTGTGGCTGAAATCTTTCTTGGTCTACCTGACCTTGGTTTGGTATCAAGATATCCTCAAATGTTCCACTTCTTAATAAGTGATTGAACAGCACTGATTGGCATTTTCAAGGCTTTAGATATCTTTTTATATTCTTTTCCATCTTTATGAAGTTCCATTACCTTGTTACGCAGGTCTTTTGACAGTTCTTTTATGCTCCCCATGGCTCAGTATCTAGCCTGCTCAGTGCACCCACGTGAGCGCTAACAAACTCATTGACTATTTAGGTAGCATGTCCTTTGCACGCTGTAGAATAGCACGCTGTCATCAGGGCGCCGAGGAATGTACATGCCCACATCTGCGTGCCTGAAAAGAGAGCGCTCAACAACTGAGCATCCGACACTGCAGGATAAACAGCATGAGGGTGACAGCTCAAAAAAAGTATTATTCTACCAGTGCCAGGATGAGAGTCATATGCAGACTTTGCATCATTATAGTAACCGAGTATATATATATTTTAAAGTTACACTTACTTCAATGTAAATCGCCTGGATTAGTCTCTATTAACATATACTTTATCATAAAACCTAAAGAACATGTTTCTGATTTTTAAATGGTAAAGAAAAAAATAGTCACCACAAGGATTTTGAGCCTGAGACCTTTACCATCACAGATTCAAAGCCGTTACACCTAATTCTAATATTCATTATATGCTACGTGGTGCAGAGCTCATTACTCATTCAGGCAGAGGCATCACACCAGGATAGCCTGAATCCTATTGATCAAGATGAATTCAGCATAATTTTTTAAGTGGAAAACTCTGTCCACCCTTTATTTAATGGTGCAAATCACATATGGTGACTTTTGTGGTCTTTTAAGGGGCTAATGAAGTCTCATATATTTAGGCCCTCATTCAATTGCAATTTTGCCAATTGAATAGGGGTCTAAATAAGCACATAACATATTTTTTTAAATAAGTTTTTAGTTACTAAATATCTATCCAAAAACAAGGTTTTCACTAACTAGAAACTTATTTTAAAAAAATATGTTATGTGCTTATTTAGAGCACTATTCAATTGGCCAAATCGCAATTGAATGAGGGCCTTAGTATGTAATATTCATGTACTTGCATTCATGATGGGTTAAAATGTAAGACTATATATCAAATATAAGACATGCATGGTTCCTTAACATTGTTTTGCAGATGCTCATTGGTTATTAGCTATATAATATATTAGTGTTACAGTTTCAAATCAAAACATATCTCAAACCTCCAGAGATGCTCACTGGTTATGAGCCGTATATGTACTGTATATATATATATATATATATATATATATATATATATACATATATATATATATATATATATTAGCCTTATAGTTTTATATTAGAACATATCAAGAACCTTTTATCTCTTAGTGCCCAGAGGGAAGGGCGGTCCTTCATGCCATGGTTCCCCAGAGGTTTCCATCACAAGGTTTTTTTTCCATATCTTGAGGATGACTTTTCGTGAGTCCAGAGGTACACACAGCTTTTCGTCATATTTCAGACGATTCACAACATAACTACTCATACACACACCAAGCAATTACTTGTTTAATAAATGCATATATTATGTATATTTGTCTATGGGAGGGTAACAAGCAGATGTTACACAAGCACATATCATGATCACTTGTATCGCGGAGAAACACTGAGTAATTATGAGAGTTATAGGGCCACTGCACAATCAAAACAGAAATTGTTTTAAGAAATTGAGTCTAACTAAGAGCATAAGTAATCAGGAAAAAAGTCATAGAGCTAGTTTTTAATAAGAAAAAAATAAAAAATTTGTGTATTTGTGTGTGTGAATGGAGTTAACATTTCTGGAGAGATGTGGTAGCATTTCCTGAAGCAAGTCTGCTTCTGGGCCAATGAGGAGGAAATGGGCACAATGTCAATTCCAATCTTCTCCAGTAATTAAATGCTGTCTGTTCCCTCTTTCCTCAACCCTCCTTCCACTGAAAAAACATGATCCAGCTCTCATGAAGTTATGTAACAAACACAAAATGGTTTCCTATACCCATAAAGACAGAGTACAAAAATTCACTTTTCCCCCAAAAAATGTATGTTTATGACTTAGTCCACATACACACATACACAGACAAAACACAGACATATATACACACACAAACACAACACAATAAAAGGATGACAAGATGAGTGGCGGACAAGCTTGCTTTAATTTGCAGAGTGTCTGCCAGTTAGAAAGAGTATTGAGACAGAGAAGCTCTGTGCTGTGGTGGGCATGATGTGGAGGTGCAGACCAGGGAGGTTGTGACATGGACACACTGTGCAGTTCCCTCATATAATATAACCAGAGTGGAACCATCTTGTATATCACACTCCCCCCCCCCCCTCACAATACAGGCTCCAATAATCCAATGTGTATAATAAAACAATGTTGTGTAAAACAAATAGTTGGCATCACTTGACATTAGCTTACAGGGACACTGCACAGGGTAGCACCAGAAAACATGAGGAATAATACTATATATATATATATATATATATATATATATATATATATATATATATATATATATTACACCTCCACTCAAGGTAGAGACTGACAGATATATACTAATTCCCTCACATTATAGATATAAAAATGCCAAATATCACCAACAGTCCGCTCTGTACACTTTATATACAGTGAGGGTGACAAAGTATTTGATCCCCTGCTGATTTTGAACGTTTGTCCACTAACAAATAAATGATCAGTCTACATTTTTTTTTAATTTTTATTGAAGACAACATCAAGCAGTGACGTGGCCAGCAACGGCCTCATATGAAACACACAACTGGTACACAGAGTAATATTTCACATTCTACCTCAGCATGCAAGATTGTCCATAAAGAGTCATGCATAGGACCCATAAACAAGTTAATATGTGATGCTAAGAAAGCATATCAAGAGAAAAATAGATACTCCGGATCCAGGAAGTTAAGGCTAAGTTTGCCTCCCACGTTTTCTTCTTTTCTATTATCAACATTTCGATAATATTCAAAGCAAACAAAACATAACTAGACAGAAACAGGGATGGGGAAGGGTAAGGTCAAGTCTGGCGCACTTACCATCATAATTTATATTAGTTCTCGTTGGGTCTCGGATCCCAAAGCGCCACTCCTCCACAGCCTCATCCACAACCCGGCCACCCCCAGGGTGTTGGCCATTAAATTGCAATACTGCATGAGGAATCAAGCCATGGGCTCCAAATTTTTAGAAAGGTGGGGTACGTATTTTGTATACTATGTGTCAATCATTCGCTGATCATAATTAAATATATTCTGTTTATAACCTCACTCAAATTTAATATTGGTGATTTCCAATTTTTAGCAATAGTATGTTTTACCTCTAACATGAAGTATTGTAAAAGTATGTTATGGCTAGAAGATAAGTTTGTTACACGGACGCCGAGCAGGAATACTTCCACTGTGGGGATTATCAGAGAGTCTGTTAATTGTGAAAATAATTGAGTTATGGTCCCCCATCAATCCTGTACTTTCGTACAATGCCACCATATGTGACTTTAATCCCCCAGCAGAGGGCAGCCTCTAAAACAATGTCTATTTAATGTAGGATTAATCGTGTGCATTTTAGAAGGGGTAAAATATATTCTATGAAGAACCCTGAGTGAGACTTTGAAGAGGCTACAAGTGAGAGATCCTTTGGACAACTTAGAGCACAACTCCCTCCATGTACAAGTTGCCAATTCTTTACCTAAGTCCAGTTCCCACTTAGTCATAAATACAAGTTTCTGGTTTGGTTTGAGGTCCTTAAAGCAGGAATAAAGGGAACCAAGTATTCCTTTAGTGGTAGGTAAATTCTTACATATCGTAGACAGCCAGGTTGATTTTGGTGGCCCTGTGTCCTGCGCTAGTGTCATTAGCCAGTGTCTGAACTTTCTATAATTCCATAGTTCTGTAAGTGGAACATTAAGGCTATTTATAATTTGTTCATGGGGGATCAATCCATCATAGTTATACCATGTAGTACTTAGATTAGTGTCAAAGTCTGGGAACGATTTCAAAGATGTTAAGGGAGACAACGACATAGCTAGGTGATGCCTAGCGTTGGCCCATATCCAGGTAGATAGAGTAAGTCTAATCCTGTGGCTAGGATGCTGTTTTTTAATATTTGAAATATCTGGGTCCCAAACTAGCGTATCCCAGGAATGGGGCCTCAGTTGCCAGTTCTCTAAAAAATACCCAAATAGGTTGATGTGCACTCTAGTGGGCCAACGGTAAAAATGCTAATTGGGATGCCCTATGATATAGCCGAAGGTTTGGGCATGAAACGCCCCCCTGATTCTTATGTCTGTACATTGTCTGCCTTACTATTCGCGGAGGTTTGTTGCCCCAGATGAACGTAAAAATTGTGTTTTGTAGCTTATCTAGCTCTCTGGCGTCATTTGGAATACCGAGGGTTCTAAAGAGGTAGAGTACCTTGGGGTGAATATTCATCTTAACAGCTGTGATACACCCTGTCCATGATATATTTAATTTTTAGCAACTCAGCATATCATTCACCAGTTTTCTGAATAGGGGAGGGAGATTTACTTTATACATATCCGAGATTTTCCTAGCAATAAAAACTCCTAAATATTTAATTGAGAATGTTGGCCATACAAAGTCGTAATTAGTTTTGATGTCTTCTAGGTCTAGTTGGGGGTATCCCAATGTCCAGTGCCTCTATCTTCTCTAAGTTAATTTGTAACCCTGAAACCAAGCCAAACTCATGAAAACTCGACATCAGGTTGGGAATTGAAGTCTTAGGATTTGTCAAAGTGCACAAGAGATCATCTGCAAATAGAGAACATTTGAGATGTTGAAGACCCACTATGGGGCCTGTTATGTTTGGATTTCATATAATTGTTTGAGCCAAAGGATCCATGGCCAGCGCAAATAATACTGGAGAAAGCGGGCACCCCTGTTGGGTCCCTCTCTGAATATTTATAGCTAGGTTATATGGGAGTCATAGATTGGCCTGTGGTAGGTGGTTGTAGGATCTTAATAAGTTAATGAAACTCCCCTTTCAGCCAAATTTAGCCAATGTCGCGTACAGGTAAGACCACTCTACTGTATCAAAGGCCTTCTCTATATCCAGAGCCAAGATACATAGCGGTATACTTTCTCTTTGTGCCAAGTGTATCACATTCAACGTCCGTCCAATGTTGTCAGCGGCTTGCCTAAATGGGATAAAATCCGTCTGATCCTTATGTACCAAATCTGGAAGAAATCTGGAAATCCTGTCCGCTATAATCTTGGCTAATAGTTTGATATCCCCATTTAGTAGACATATTGGGCGATAGTTTTTGGCTTCAAGGGGGTCTCTACCCTTCTTAGGGAATACTATAAGATCAGCCTGATTGAGTTTGGGGGCCACAGTATAACCTTCATTATGGCATTAAATAGTCTACACAAATAGGGAGCTAAATAATTTTCAAGGATTTTGCAATAGGAGTTTGTGAAGCTATCAGGGCCGGGGGCTTTACCTGGCTTAAGGTCTTTAATAGCTTTATGAATTTCCTCTATCAAGATATCAGAATTTAGCATGGCCATGTTCTGATCGGTGGCCTTGGGGAGATCTAGAGTGGCCAAAAATGAGTGAAGCAGCCCTGGATTATCTAATGGAGTAGTAGAATATATCCTTTGATAGAAATCCATGAATGTCTGACTAACTGCATTCTGACTAACTGTGGTAGTCCCGTTAGATGTGTTTAGTTATTTAGAGGGGGGTTAAGCCTCTTGGCTAAGAGAGTGTCAGGTTTGTTAGCGTTTGTATAGAATAAATAGGGAAGTGCATCTCAGGGCCTTTTCTGCTTTTACCGATAGGAGATTATCGAATTTGAACCTACATTTATCAATTTGTTGTCTCAATTGGGGAGTGGGATGTATTTGGTTCTGTCTTTCCAACCTCTCCAACCTATCTCTCAGTTCAGTTTCTTTTTGAATACATTGTTTTTTGAAAGCTGATGCCAATTTTATACATGTGCCACATATAAAAGCCTTATGGGCTGGCCAAATCCAACCAATTTCCACATCAGTCATTGGTTTCGAAATAAATATGTAAATCCTTTGTGATCTGGTCCAGGAATGTAGGATTGTTGAGGTAAGAATCATTCAGCCTGCATGAGTATAAACCACTCTGTCCCAATGCTATGTATACCTTCAGTGTTAGTGCAGAGTGATTTGACCAGGGGCAAGAATTAATCTCGGCACCTCTTTGTCTTGTCAAAAATACCTGTACTCACTAGAATCGTGTCAATTCGGGAATAGGACCATGAGTATGGGAGTAGTAGGTGTATTCCCGGCGGCTAGGATGGTGTCCCCTCCAACCGCCAACTAGACCTAGGCCATTCAGTGACTTCGTAATTTGTCTCATTTTATTCAAATAGTGGCTGTTGGTGAAGCACCTGGACCGGTCTAAGATAGAATCAAAATTTAGGTTAAAGTCTCCATCCATTATTAAGGTGCACGAGGAGTGGGATTCAAGTATTTTCTAAATCTTTAGTAGGGTCTTATGCGGAGAGGTGTTCAGAGTGTATATGGAGGCTAAAGTTTATTTGGTTCCTAGAACCGTACCAGTAAGAATGATATAACGGCCCATCTTGTCGATCATTTTATGCTTGATCTGAAAGTTATGGTGGAGGAGAATTGACGTGCCCGCATTTTTTGTGGGCTGTGTGGCAGAGTAGTAAATTGGGAAATTCTTATTCAAATATGTGGGGACTTTGTTGTGGGCAAAATTTGTCTCTTGTAAGAACCGGACAGAAGGCTTGATATGTTAATAAAAAAGAAAGGCTTTCCTCCGCTTAAATTAGGAATTGATTCCCTTCATATTATGTGTGGTAAATATTTATTCTGTATTAGCCATCAAGATGGATGACGAGGGTATTGGCCATGATAGATCATCTTACCCCAAACCTCCGGAGTCATGGATGGGCCGCAGGAAACGGGACACGCTGGACCGATCTCCACAAAACTATTGTAGCCCAAATTTCTCATGTAATGGATGCGGTACGACAAGGGGGGGGCTAAAGGGAAAAACAAAAACAGATGTTAAACACAGTGCAAATACACATATTAATACACATATTCTCCTATGGGGAGGAAGAATGGATACTCCATTCATTCACTAATCCCCTACTAGGAGGGGTAGCCTGAACCTATAGAGGTGTGTGTTTGTGTGTGTGTGTGTGTGGGGTGGGGGGGGGGGGGGGTTACAGTGATCACTAAGGGTAAACATCGCTAAACCTTGAAGATAAAGTATTTACAGTATAAACAATAAACAATGGTTAATAGAAACCTTGTAAACCAGCCTTAACTACACAAGGTTATGAAGTTATGCCAGGGGCTGGTTAGTTGAGCATAACAAATATATCTTGATACCCATAACAACATGAAACATCAATGATTATAACAGGACAATCATACTAATACAGAAGATATCCCAGAAGATGGCACAGGTGAGACTCAGGTGGGATCCTGAAGAGTCCCAAGAACCGTTGAGGACAAAGGCATGGATCTGGAAGCTGCAGAAGATTCCCTTTTAGAGCCAGAGGGCGTCTTTGTCATGTTGCTATAGGACACTTCGGACCACTGCCTGGTTGGAAAAGTAGGACTATTCTGTTCTTTATCTCTCTCACCAGGCGCTGATGGTATGAGATCAAGCACGGTGAGACAGGAACGGCATTCCTCCAGGGAGTGGGCAGAATAAGGCTTGCCTTTATGTTGAAAAATAATGGAGAAGGGGAAGCCCCATCTCTATGAGATTTTATGTGCAATTAAAATCTCCAAAGCTGGCTTCATTCCCCTTCGTCTAGCAAGCGTGATAGGGGAGAGATGCACAAAAATAAACAGTGTTGAGTCATCTGGGCCTGTGATGGTCCGTTTTTTCATGGCGTCTGCCAATATTAGGTCCCTGGAGTGTTGTCGTAGGAATCTTATGATTACATCCTTCGGTGTTTCAGGATTCCTAGTTGCCCCAAGGGCTCTATGGGCTCTCTCTATTTGCCACACCGACTCAGGCACCTCAGGTATAAGGCTCTTCATTGTTTCATTTAAATATTGCTTCATGTCCTGGATCTATCTCTGTATCCCCCTCATCCTCAAACTGTGCCGCGGAGTCCTATTTTCAAGGTCCTCTAATTTATCTTCGAGGGCTTAAATGCAATACGAGTTCTGAGAGATCTTCCTCTCCTGGGCCTCTATGATTTGGTCTGATGTTTCTTCCAATACTTAAGTTCTCTAACCCAAATCACTGATATCTGTCCTTTTGGCACTCACAGTCTTCTCCATATATGCCGGGAACATACCCTCAATCTGAGTCAGGGACCTTGACGAAAGATCCATATTGCATGGAGTCGAGGGAGGGCTCCCGTCATTTTCAGAATTGTCTGAGTGTCCAGACCCCATTTCCTGGAGAGTCTGTGGGGGTCTTAAATGATCATCAATCTTCTTGACTGGCAAATTGTTCTTATTTTCCCCCATAACTGATCCAGGTAACCGTTAACTATTGTAAAGTGGAAGATAAATGTTATTGGGTCTCTAGCTTTTGTAGAAGGGTCAATTTTTTTTTCATATGTACTAGATGTATTCTAACTTGTTATGGTCATTGTGCGTCAGCACCGTGAGATGGTGGTCTATTGGGGATGCGTGCCTCATGTGGGGTTGTGACTTGTATTAGACATTTCAAGCTCGCTTTATGAGTTGCACCCATAATTAGTGTATTCACGGTGGACCACGCAGGATGCATTGTAGTTTTATATTGCAGGGCTGGTAGAGAACAATGTACAGGTTAAAGCCAAGCAGACTATTGATGTTCAGCTTACGTGATTATGGACTGTGTGTTGTTATACCCAACAAGTGTGGGGTACACTGATTTGAATAAGTCTTTGTTGGTCTTTTCACAATGTACAGAGTTCTTTATATTAAGCCCTTTACAGGCCTAGAAGTAGGCCTGATCCCTCTGCTGCTTAGGCCTCTTCCGTAGGGGGGGGTGGGTTGGCTTGGGGTAGAAGTAGGCCTGATCCCTCTGCTGCTTAGGACTCTTCCGTAGGCCTCTACTTCAGGCCACGGGCTTCAATCCCCTGCTTCTTTATTGCTGATATGTGAGAGCTCAGAGCGATAACTGGAGTCTGTTAAAGTCTCTTTTTTCTGTCACTTGTCTTTCTCCTTAGGGCTGCTCCAGACCCAGGGAAAGGTTGGATCTGGTTGTGACGAATCCAGAACCTACCAGGTGGCTGGCCTTGTGGGCATAAAAAATGTCTAAACGCCACAAAACTTGGTGTTAACAGCTAGTGGGGTGAATGGACCTTGCAAGCCGATTTGTGTATAGAAAAGGATCAAATTTACCCCCAATTTTTTAGCTTACAGTGCAGAGATCAGCCCATGCACACCCAACCAGTTTGCTTGCTATCCACGCCCCCTCTATCAGTCTATAATTTTAATGGTAGGTATATTTTAACAGTGTGAGACAGAATAACAAAAAAAGAAAATCTAGAAAACCGCATGTCAAAAAAAGTTATAAATTGATTTGAAGGTCAATGAGTGAAATAAGTATTTAGTCCCCTATCAATCAGCAAGATTTCTGGCTCCCAGGTGTCTTTTATACAGGTAACAAGCTGAGATTAGGAGCACTCTCTTAAAGGGAGTGCTCCTAATCTCAGCTTGTTACCTGTATAAAAGACACCTGCCCACAGAAGTAATCAATCAATCAGATTCCAAACTCTTCACCACGGCCAAGACCAAAGAACTGTCCAAGGATGTCAGGGACAAGATTGTAGACTTACACAAGGCTCATTGCAGATGTCGTACAACCCGCCACTTTTGTGCCTTGTGTCACAACCTGCTATGATGATGGGATCTAGAGTATCCTAGTACTCTTATTCCCAGTAGGTTTTAGACCTAATATTTGTGTGACTCAGACCAATGGACAGTCCTTGCGGATGCAAGAGCATAAGTCCCAGCTCATTGGTAGCGTGCCTGGGAAATCTGGAAGGGAGTCAGAACGATCTCCTCTACCAGCATATGCCCCTGGGTCAATAATGCACCTGTACTCAAAGTTATGATGACATTAAGAACAACATTTTATTTCAAAACAGCATATTTAAGCACATCACACAAGGATAGGGGGAGTGGCTACCCTAAGCCAGCCCCAAATGGCCAATCACAGAGTGTCACACCGTGGGAAACATGAGGCTCCTCCCAGGTCCGCCCCCTAGGTGTGGCTAACAGAGTCATTTGGGCCCTGGCAGTCAAGAGAGACACATCTCTTTGCTCTGGCCCAGGCCCCTGGATCTGGGTTAGGGAGACCCTAGAGAGGCCCCCTGGAGAGATGGTGCCCCTGTGTCTGTTGGGACCCTATTGTTCCTGACTTAAGTATGTGTACTTAAAGGATTAGCCTTGGTGGCCAGCTGGGGTCCTTCTCCTACTGCAAGATATATGTGGCAATGTATCCAGCATGACTACCCCATACTATCATATACATACAGTATAATATATTCCACACACTGTCAGTCTATTTAAGTACAAGCGTAAAAGCGCACCCCACATAAAACCACCTTATGTCCTCATAGTATATGGGATTGGGGCAGTGTTTCCACATCAATCCATCTCATGCATTATGATGACTTTTATTGATGGTGATGGGAACCCTGCTCATTTCCGTAGACAATAATCATAATAATATAACAGTATAACCGTATAAAAGGGGGTCTGGGAGCCCCAAACCCCCAGGTATCGTCTCTTGTGTCAACAGCCTGTGACAGACATCTGTCCAAGTTCCAGATGACTGCCAAGTGAGCCATGACACCTTGCGCTAAGTGCCTTTGCCGCACATGGCAAGCCCAGCGATGAGCACCTTTGGCACTCATTGCGAGCCTCTCCCCACTCTCTGACCCCCCATGTCTGTTTCCCCCCTCTCCCTTTCATGTGTCTGTTTCTCCCTCTCTCCCTCCCCCCTCTCCCTGCCCTGTCCCCCCCCCTTTATTTCCCTTCCCTGTGTCTCTTTTACCCCCCTCCACCTGTGTCTCTTTCCACCCTCTCCCCCCTCTCCCTCCCCTGTGTCTTTCTCCTCTCTCTACCTGCTCAAGTCTTGAGTGCCTTGCGATGAGCGCCTTCGGTTCTTTTTTCAAAGACTTGCAGGCCTCCCGTTAAGCGGCTATGTCTTTCGGCCTCGTTTTGAGCCTTTTTCAAAACAATTACGGGTTTTCGACTGCCATTTTTTTCCTCGCTTGGCCGATTTTTTATCTCGTAAAAATTAAACCTCAAATTAGCTTGCAATCTCACCCACAGGCTCCCTGCCCCTCCCCCTGTGCTGTGTGTGAGGTTGTAAGTTAATTTTTTAAGTAATTGGCGTCTTTTGGTGGTCCAATGGCTTCCGAGTTACGGGCTTTTGATCTCGTAAAAATTAAACCTCAAATTAGCTTGCAATCTCACCCACAGGCTCCCTGCCCCTCCCCCTGTGCTGTGTGTGAGGTTGTAAGTTAATTTTTTAAGTAATTGGCGTCTTTTGGTGGTCAGATGGCTTCCGAGTTACGGGCTTGAAAAAAATGGCGGCATTTAAAGTCGTATTTTTTTCAATGTATTGCGTTCCTCACGCTCATCGGGGGCCTGGCAATGAGCAGCCTTTTTCAAGGACTTGCGGGCCTCACGATGAGCGCTTTCGGCTGTTTATAAGCAGTGAGGCAGTACAGTTAAATATAAAATTACATATTCAATAAAATAAATATAAAGAATGATTATTTTTACAAAATGTATTCAATCTGTAATCTGTCCATTTCTCCCTACACACACATAATAAGACTAAATCCTAAATGTGAAATGCTGGTGCTAAATATATTTATATACTAAAGTTAGACTGTTGGTCAGGGATTATATGGGAGGATGTCACATTAGCAGTTGAGAAAGTCATGAGCATACAGGCTTGTTTAGGGAAAATCTTATTTTTTGGAGACACGGTGTATAAATGTTCCATTTTGTCTTGCTACATCACTTCCCCAGCTTGAAGTCTGTAATGTTATGAATTAGCTAACATAGAAGTGGGGATTAGAATTTGTTATATTATCAATATTATTGACACCTACCCCTTCTTCCACACCTGCTCGAAAGCAAAAAAGCTGCAATGCTGCAAGACCTGCTCCTTCTGAAATCTAAACACCCATCTCACACACACAACCTTCATCAAAATATCATGGATTGCACCAGTGACCAGAAGAGATATAACAATGTATTATTTTCAAGTAATAAACTAGCTTTATGAGATAAGAAGCATACATATTTTGAAGAGCTTTGTGAAAAGGGAAAAGAGATATATCTGATCTCTAAATGTTATAAATTAATTTAGAATCATACATGCTATAGTAAAACATTTAGGATTAACATTATGAGAGAAGGAAGCAGGCCTTGAATGGAGTGATAAAAACTGGCATACTGTATTTGAATTAACATTGAGAGTAACTCATTTAGGATTAGATTAGATAGTTTTTGGATTTATTAAATTCACTAACTATAAGAAACTATATTTTAAAATTGAAGGTGGTATATGGTTCCTGCTACTCTGGCAAAGATAGCCCCTGAGAAATATCTAAATAAATGCTAGACATGTGGTGCTCTCAAGGGATCACACTATCATATTTGGTGGTCATGTAAGAAAATCCAAGTTTTCTGGTTCTTCCTATCTTACTCATATATGTAAATTACTAATTTTTTACTATGAGGCTGAATTTTTATGATAAAAGTTTATTTGTCCAAACGCTTTTAGTAGCTAAGTGGTCTATAAAGAAATTTTGGAAACAATCCAATATTCCAACTTGGGACATGATTTATTCCATGTTAGCAATAAATAAAGCAATAGAAATGGATTTTTGGAATCTGGCTAATAATCCTTTTGACTATTCCGTAAAAAGGTGGCAGAAGTTGAAATATTATCCAAGTCAATCTTCCTAGTGGTAGCACTCAATCCTCTTTGCACGTTGTGTTATGTATTGTTATGAAATGTATGTTGATTTTTTTATATTCTTGTCTGATGTGATAACTGTATAATTGTATGTTTATATAAAATAAAATAAAAATATATAAAAAAATAGCATTATGAGCTTTTTCCATGCTTTTTAATGTGACATCAATACAAATTTTTTATTGTTTTTGATACACAGCACAATTAAGTCATTCTTTTGCTGCATTTAGGAGTCAATTTAATGTGGAATGCAGAATATTTTGACTCTGTGTTATTCTATTTGAGACTGCTCAGAAAATCATCCCTCACTGTGCTATTATCTGAAAGAACCTTTGGTTCTTGTCCCAAACTACAGCAGATGGTGTTTCATAGTTGGTCACAAATGGCTGTCAGCGAGTGTTTGTCTCCACGCCAGTAACCTATAGTTTGGGGACTCCCTCAGAAAGTGTACCAGCTCTAACTCTGCTGATTACAGCATCTGAGAACATGATCTGTCTTTTCTTGTCAGGAACAAAATTAGCCATCTTGCTTCCAAACTGTTGACAATGGGGATATGGCAAAAATAAGGCCATGCTGATTTTTCTTTTTTTCTTGATTTGCTGGCTCCTTGGATCTTATAATAAATAAGAAACAATAAATGACTGTTTTCAGAAGCTATAAAATATTTATACAACTAGCGACTTGCCCGTCAAAAAATGACGGCAATGTGATGTATATGTTTGTGAAGTTGTTTAGTTATTTAAATATATTTTTGACCCTTGTAAGTATTGTGATATGAACATGTATTTTTGTAAAACGTTGATGTAATGGTTTTTAAAAATGAATTTTGTATCAGAAGAATTGTTCACTTTAATATACATAGAATCCAGAGGAAAGTAAAAAGTAAAAGACTTTTTGCAACGTGCCGAATTTTAACATGAAGTTGAAAATATATGTAAGGAATAACCTTGAAAGTATATATTTTTAAAATTGAACTTTATTTTTTATGTAACTTTGGAATTTTTGCAAAACATTTGTGTAATTTTGAACATTATAAACAGGAACATAGTAAATACATTTTGTAACATAATTTTGAATTAAAAGTATTAACATTTGAATGTAAAAACAGTTTAACTTTAAATTAATCAGTATTAACATGCAATTTGTATCATAATAATTGTTAAGTTTAATATACATTGAATGTAGAGGAAGGCATACAGTAAAAACTCTCCTTAAACCGTACGTAATTAAAGTAATTCATTACTGAGCACATAAACTGGCGATAAACATGAATGAAACATTAACATAGTGACTTAACATTTTAACATAATTTTTCATAGAAATGCAAGGCAAGTATTTTGTGAGGCGAATTATCCATAAACATGACTTCCATTAATTATGACTGAATGAAACAACCAATTGTTTTGTATTTTTGAATGTTTTTCCAAAATGTTTGCATGGCTTTAGTTTGTATCCTGCAAAGTTATAGTACTTCATAGTAGACAATGTTTTTAGTAAAAATACGTCCATCTTCTAATAAATCACCTTGACTTTCATTGTTTTCAATGTAAACTTTAATAGCCTGTGGATTTTTGCACCGTGACAACGCAACGTACAATTGACCATGTGCAAAAACTGGTTCTTCCAAGTAAATACCCACAGATTTGAAAGTCTGACCTTGTGATTTATTAATGGTCATGGCAAATGCCATAATAATGGGAAATTGTCTTCTTTGAAGTATAAAAGGGAGACTACTTTCACTTGGTGCTAAATCTATTCTTGGTATGAAAACTCTCTCTCCTTTATGGGTCCCAGTTAAAATTTCAGCATCTATAAAATGGTCCTTTAATTGTTGAACAATTAATCTTGTGCCATTGCATAGGCCTTTTTTGGGGTTCATATTTCGCAGTAACATGATAATTGCACCTTTCTTTAGCTGCAAAATATGTGGTGGCATTCCAGAAGGAGTTAAAGAGTTAATGAATTCAGTTGAAAAGTTTGCCTGACTTTCATTGTCATCAGCAAGTACAGAATCAGCACTGTGATAATTTCTTTGTGGTGCATTAATATTTTTTAAGATTTCATTATTGAGTATTAATGCATCTTTATTTTTACACGTCAGTATGACTTGGTTGGCAAGCTCAGAATATTCTTCGTTATTTATGCTCCCTTCAAATATAGCCGATATAATATCTTGTTGACAAATCATATGAGGTGGGATCTCTACAGTGTCGTCAGGTAAATGTAGTATTTTTTCTGTTCTTCCTTCTCCAATTTTAATAAGCCAATCATTGAAATCAGTTTGGCCTTCTGATCTCATATTTTGTTGCAGTTGAAGATGGGTAAAATGTTTCCATACTGTACTTGACTTTATACATGTTTCAATAATGTCTGTTCGATTTCCATGTACAACGACAGGTAATGTTTGTCTAAAATCGCCACCCAACAAAATTACCTTTCCACCAAATGGAAAAATATTATCCATGACTTCACGAAGCAAACGGTCAATACATTGGAGGGCATAGCATGACATCATTGTGGCCTCATCTATTATAATTAATTTACATTTCTTTAATTTCTTTGCTTGTAAGGATGTCATGCGAATATCTGACACTGAATTTTCCAAAATAGGCACTGGCAGTTTGAATCCACTATGAACAGTTCTTCCACCTTCTAATAAAAGTGCAGCAATTCCAGTAGTGGCAAACGCCATTGCTATTTGTCCTTGTGCTCGTACTGAACTCATTAATAAATTGTACAAATATGTTTTCCCTGATCCGCCAGGTCCATCAAGATAGAAATAACGCTCTGTCACCATGTCATCATCTATAGCATTTTTAATGGCATGAAATGCTTGCAATTGTAGTGTATTTAAAGTTGCAAGTCTTTCTTGTGTTCTTTCTGCTTGTAGTTGAATGTCATAGTCTTCAAAGTTAATGTCATCTATTAGACCTGGATCAGGCAAATTAAAACTTGCACAACTTAATCCATGAGTTAAAAAGACTTCTTGAATTTCCATTAAGGCTTTTAAGTGTGCAATGGGTTCATTGTATCGTCGCATAAAGTCTTCAGCCATATTACTTTTAAAAGTCTCCCACAAAGCTAATGCATTTGGAGCATTTGAGAAGATACAAATAAAAGCAAATTGTTCTCTCATCTGTCGTGGCATTTGACATTGTGCTGCTTCTTCTAAACATCTTTCCCACTCTGTATCATCAGCGAGTAAGTTTCTATTTCTTGCAGCTAAATGGAAGGATTCATATACAATGTCATTAACAGTTCTTAATTGTTCAAAACTTTGTGCTCCTGGAACATTTAAAAGTAATATCCGTAAGCAAAATCGTTCAACATCTCTTGGACTGACTGTGTAAATTCGTGGAATAATTTTATTGCCCCTGGTTTTTCTTGCTCTCCATAATCCATTCACAAAAACATAGTGATATGGAATTTCAATATATAAGTATTGTGTTGCTTGAGCATCAGTGGAATTTAATGCAAACCATGCAGTTAGTGTAGTGTGACGATCTTCACTTTGGGCCAATGCATTCATTTCATTTCCAGAATGGAAATAGACTAAATGTCGTTGTGGCAAATGTACTGCTAACCTATATACTGCATGTGATCTATCATGCATTTCAAATTTTAAAAGCCGCCACATAGCTTCTGGCGCACTGACATAGCGAGCATCTACATGAGATGCAAGTTCATCATGTACTAACTCACTACTTTCAGGGTTGTCTGCACTTTTGACGACTACAGTAGCTGCATCGTAACCTTTGTAAATATATTTGTAGACATATTTAATGGATTTGATGGAAGTGCAGGCTTCTACGTTGATGTGGGCGTTGTACTTCATGAGTAAATGTGGATTGTAGGGTACTACATATCTATTGTCCACTTTTTTTCCACGAATAATGGCACTATCTCCTTCTCTTCTTTTATAAAGTGGATATCCATCACAATTGGCATATGTTTTGTCTCTATAATCTTTTGGAAAATCTTTTGAACATTGATTATTTTCCATACATGGTGATTGTGGATTAAGGTCTCCACAGGGTCCATGAATCATGCGATGAGTAACAATCTCATATAGTCTACCATATAGTTCTGGATCCGGTAGTTCAGCAACTATGACTGCATCCACTTTGGCCGAAGTATCTAATTTATCTCTCTCTTGAAGTATTATGCGAAGATGTGCATGTGGAAGGCCTCTTTTTTGAAATTCAATGGTATATACATAAGCAAGACATTTGCCAAATAACTGATTTATAGTAAAGTCACGTATTAATTCATTTAATTTTATCTTAAAAACTCTGGCTACTAAATCTGGTCGATCTGAAGCACTTTGTCCAAGAAGTAGATTTTGATGAATTTCGGGCCATTGTGGATTACATGTAAATGTCACAAATAAATCTGGTTTTCCAAATTTTGTCACAATAGCCATAGCATCATTGTATCTTTCTCTCATATTTCGAGGAGATCCTTGAAAGGAAGATGGTAAAATGATGGCTTTGCCAGCTGTCATGTCTCTGCTTGTAGCCACGTCAGCAACATAGTCCATGAGTCCACAATATTGTTCTACACGTAGTTTATCTTGTTGATATTTTATAAAGTTTAAATTATTTGCCTCAACTTGCAAATATGAATCAATAATCCATTGTTGTGTTAGTTTTCCACCACATAAAATGGGATTAAAATCATCTCTAATGGCAATTTGAGCAACTTTAAATTCAAGCATAGAAACATTATTTCGTATTCTGGCTTTAGCATTTGGGTAACTGGGAAGGGTTAATTTTGGTTGCCAACCTGCTTCTCCGTGTGGGAAAAAGATGGGATATGTCATTGGATCTAAATTTGGACTTAAGATATTAATATTAATAAATGGTTGGTCCTCATTTCTGGGATATACTCTAATGTCTCTTTGAAATGGTGGTTCTCCTTCATCATTGTGAAAGACCATTGCAACCTCATTTGATGTTGGCAAGTTATAACGACGTTTATCAGTATGTCTGTCTCTTTTAAGCACCATATTAACCTTTGGCATGGGTAATTGATGTCTTTGTGCATGAAGTAGTTGTTCATTTTCTACTTCTGCCAATTTTTTGTAAGCTTTACTGTAGGGATTGTTGTCCATAATGTTATTTAGCTCTATAAAAACACTGGGTAAGCATTTTTTATTTTCTTCCATCTGCATACGTTGGTCAACAGCTTCCATTGTATCTAGGACATATAGTTGAGCGAATTTTCTTTGCTCTCCTTCCTCTGGATGTAAATGTGAAGTCCGATGATAAATTTGTCCTTGGACTTTAAAACAGTAAGGACCATGTCCTGGTACATTAGCAGCCAATGTTGCCCCCATAGATGCAAATGATATGGCACTATTGTAGGATCTTATGTTTGTCTTAAAATTGTTGTAATTTGGAAAAGTAGGTTGAGTCATAATATTTAGTAAATAGGTTGGAAATTGTTTCCTTTGTGGAAGTTTGAACTTTCCTTTTTGACAACAACTAATAAATTGTCCATCTCGAGGTCTCTCCTGTTTAAAATAATAAGCCTCACAAAATTGACATTGAGTAGTCATGTCCCCACAACTATGAACCTCTACTGCTAAAGACTTCAGTAAAGGACAATTTGCAACGCATATTGGATGTTGACTTTGATATTCATCAGATGAAAAGTCATGAAATGTTTCAACAACAGGTTCTAAATGTTTAGTTTTTTTCGTAGCTTTTCTTGGTATATGTTGGACTTGTTCGGTTGAAATTTCCTGTAAGTTTTTAGTAAGAGTTTGTAAATGCTTTTTTTTTGTAGTTGTTTTTTTTGGTCTGTCTTGACTGGTATGTTGTAAAATGTCATCTGATGTTTTAGGAACAGTTTGTAAATGCTTTATTATTTTTTTATTTTTTTTGGTTGTATCTTTCATTTTTGCAGCTGATATTCTTTTATTTGCAAGTCTTTTGCGTTCTTTTTCTCTTCGAATTTCTTTCTCCTCCGGTGTCTGCTGGGCGGCCCATCTCTCTTGTCTTTCTCTAGTTTGACGTCTTTTCTTCTCTTCTTTGGTCTCGTTATCAGCCATATTAATCTGTAAACGGAAACAAATAAATGTAATTGTGTATATTTAAATTTGTAATTCCTGTTAAAGATTATTGTGCACAATTGTTGAAATAAAAGGCAAATCATGAATGTATCATTGATATTTAGTTAAATTTATAATTCCTGTCTTCAGTGGCTCAGAATTTGGGCAATGGAATACTGCTGTAAATAAGCATGTAACATATTTATTTAAAATAATGGTTTTATTTATTAAAAACTTTGTTTGTGGATACATATTTACGACTGCAAAACTTCTTTGCTGAAAAAAAAAGTGATGTGGTTATTGAGCTATGTATTGCATAGTAGCAATTGAAATAAAATAAGGGAGATAGTAAATTAATTATTTTATTTTTCTGTTGACACGGATGCAACTGAAAGCAGTTTCTTTAGTTTTATACTTTAGTACTTATTATAGTTTACCTTGGTTGAAGTGTGATTTAAATCCGAATGTTTGTTGGTCCTCGTTTCAAAATCGTTGTCCAATGGTGTGGTCCTCTGTTGGAAGTCCTCGCCCGATGGTGTGGTCCTGTGGCGATAGCCCCCGTCCGATATTGTGGTCCTGTGGCGATATCCCTCGTCCGATGTTGTGGTCCGTTGGTGAAAGTCCTCGTCCGATGGTCTGGTCCTGTGTTGAAATTCCTCGTCTGCTGGTCTGGTCCTGTGTTGAAATTCCTCGTCTGCTGGTCTGGTCCGAGTCCTCGTCCGATGGTCCGGTCCTGTGGAAAAAGTCCTCGTCCGATTGTCTTCACGCAGTATCTGTTGTAATGTAAAATAGAAAATGTTGTTTGAGTGAAATGTCTTTTAAATAAGTAAAAAATGTATGAATTAGGCTGTATTGTATCATTTATGGTTATTTTTTTCAAAAAATTTTTTTGTAACTTTCTGTACAATCCCACGACTTTTGTTATTCTTATTTAAGGTTCTTAGTAAGGCTTGTGGGTTGTGATATATTAAATAAGAATATGAATTTATTTTGCTATGTGTTTATGTTAGTTTTTGTACAATCCTGTTTTGTGCGCACCACTTGTGGTATACTTATTTAACCTTTATTGGGATGGTTATAGTTAGTGAAACATGAAATAATATAATTAATGTAGTTTGCTATGTGTTTGTGTTAGTTTTTGACAATCCTGTTTGGTGGCCATCACTTGTGCAAAACTTATTTCTTCTTGATTGTACAGGTTATAGGTTGTTAAACATTAAAGAAGAATGTTAATATAGTTTGCTATGAGTTTGTGTGCTTTTTTATACAATGCTATTAGGTGCACAACACTTTTGTTATTCTTATTTTTTCTTCTTTGTAAGGCTTATAGGTTGTTAAACATTTAATAAGAAATTCTGTTTTGTGTGTAGCAGTTTGTGTGTTATTGAATTGCGATTTGGCTAATTGAATTGTGCCCTAAATAAGCACATAGCATATTTTTTAAAATAATTTTGTAGTCATTGAAAAACTGTATTTTTGATATTTTTTTATTAACTAAAACCTTAGTTTTAAGCAATTGTTATGTTGTTATTTAGAGCCCTATTCAATTGGGCAAATTGCAATTGAATGAGGGCCTTTGTGTGTACCATATGTTGCATAGTTTGGCCCTCATTCAATTGCATATTTTACAATGTAATAGTACTCTAAGGCCGTAATTGAATTGCAATGTATAAATTTGAATAGGGTTGTAAATAAGCACATGACATATATTTGTTAAAATACAGTAAGGGCCTAAAAGTTCTTATTTATAGGCATATTTAATTGTCCAAAATAGCAATTGAATGAGGGCCTTTGGTTACTGCATTTGTTATATTGTGAGCTCCTTATTCAATTGTGTTTTGACCAATGGAATAGAGCTCAATATCAGCACAGAGCATATTTTTTTACGGAATTTTGTATTTAGTGAACTTGTATCCAAAAGGAACGTGTTCACAAAAGAAAAATTTCCTTTAAAAAATATGCTCTGTGCTTATATAGAGCCCTATTGAAATGGGCAAATCACATTTGAGTGAGGCACTTGGCCATTAAAGATATATAGGTCCTCATTGAATTGCAATTTTGCCAATTGAAGAGGGCTCTATATAATCACATAACATATTTCTTGAACAACATTTTTAGTTATTGAAAACCTTGATTGTGGTTAGAAGTTCAGTAACTAAAAAGTTCTGTATAAAAAAATATTATGTGCTTATATAGAGCTCTATTCAATTGAGAAAGTTGCAATTGAATAAGGCTCATGGTTATTTCTTGTTTATACTTAATACTTTACCTTGATAGAAGTTTTGAATGACAGACGGTGCCTTCCTGGCAATCTTAATCCGCCGGTCTTCTTGTAGTGTCTGTTTGAAAAAGAAAGTGAAATAGTTATTTGTATATTTATAATTTTTCATCTAGCAAAGCATGGCCTTTTGAGCATGTAATGTCTTGTTGTATCTTACCTCTTCAAATTTGTTGGTGTTCTTTAAAAGGGATTGTGCTTCACAGTGCACGGTGCAAATTGTTGAGAGACGCTGTTGATGCAGAGTCTGTTTGAATATTAAAAGAAATAGAAAGATTCAGCTTTATATGATCTATTGAATTGCAGTAAATGAATTCAATTAACCTTATTTTTTGTTGGTGTCTACACACATATGTCACATACATGAAGTGTACGTGTGACATATCAGTATACATGAGTCAAATTTAAATGGTTAAATTAACCTTATTTTTTATTTTTTTCTAACACACATAAATGTGTGTGTGTGAGATGTAACTATAGATGATACACATATATGTGCGTGTGACATATCAGTATACATGAGATATAATGTCATTTAAATGTAGTTGTTTACTGATTTTGTTGTAAGCTAATTTTGTTGCATTGGCAATACACATAAATGTGCGTGTCACATGTCACTATACATTATAGACATATATGTGCGTCTCACATGTCACTATACATTATACACATATACGTGCGTGTCACATGTTACTATGAAGGGGCAATACACAGAAATGTGCGTGTCAGATGTCACTATACATTATAGACATATATGTGGGTGTCACATGTGACTATACATTATAGACATATATGTGCGTGTCAGAGGTCACTATACATAAAGCTCAGTTTAATTTTTTTTGTGAGCCTATACACATAAATGTGCAATACATGATGACTATATAAATCCTAGTTTATTTTTTTATTTGTTTGACCTGACCTGATAATAAAATGTAATATATTATAGCTTACCTGTCAGTTTTAATTTGCACAATGTAAAGTATTAAATTAGTAAAGAATTGTCTTCTCAAATAAGTAACTTTATTTGTTATTTTTTTCTAACACACATAAATGTGTGTGTGTGAGATGTAACTATAGATGATACACATATATGTGCGTGTGACATATCAGTATACATGAGATATAATGTCATTTAAATGTAGTTGTTTACTGATTTTGTTGTAAGCTAATTTTGTTGCATTGGCAATACACATAAATGTGCGTGTCACATGTCACTATACATTATAGACATATATGTCGGTGTCAGATGTCACTATGAAGGGGCAATACACAGAAATGTGCGTGTCAGATGTCACTATACATTATAGACATATATGTGCGTCTCACATGTCACTATACATTATACACATATACGTGCGTGTCACATGTCACTATGAAGGGGCAATACACATAAATGTGCGTGTCAGATGTCACTATACATTATAGACATATACGTGCGTGTCACATGTCACTATGAAGGGGCAATACACAGAAATGTGCGTGTCAGATGTCACTATACATTATAGACATATATGTGCGTGTCACATGTGACTATACATTATAGACATATATGTGCGTGTCAGAGGTCACTATACATAAAGCTCAGTTTAATTATTTTTGTGAGCCTATACACATAAATGTGCAATACATGATGACTACATAAATCCTAGTTTATTTTTTTATTTGTTTGACCTGACCTGATAATAAAATGTAATATATTATAGCTTACCTGTCAGTTGTAATTTGCACAATGTAAAGTATTAAATTAGTAAAGAATTGTCTTCTCAAGTAAAAGCAGAAGTCACTCCGTTGATCACCTGAGGAGAAATGTATTTTTTAGTTGGAAATAGGCAGTATTTATAAACTTGTAGAAAGTTCTGGAAAGTGAGACCGTTAGAACGCAATACGCATGCGCTATTTGCGTTCCAGCTTACAATTTGCGTTCCATCCGCCATTTTAGGCGTATTACTGTTCAAAATGGTGTTTAATATGATTGTGATACGTTCCGCATAGTATGTGTTTCATTATTGCGAGTAAGTGTAGTGTAGTTACGTCTGAAGCCTCGTTTTCGTTTTGTTCGTCGGCCATTTTTTCTCTCGCTTAGCGATGGTATTAGTGTTTAAAGTGTTTATTTTGATTTAAATGTAGGTGTAACTTGTTTTTTTGAGGTGCTGGCTGGTTCGTCTTGCTGTAGGTAAGCTTTTTATGTGTTTGTTGTGTGTCTTTGTTAAGTTTTAAATGTTTGTATGTCGGCGTGTTGCGTCCGATGTTTGCGAAGTCGTAATGTGTAGTAACGTGTCTCGTATGGTGTTTGCGTGTGTAGCCTCGTTTTCGTTTTATTCGTCGGCCATTTTTTGTGTCGCTTAACAAAGTATTTAGTGTCTAAACTCTTTTATTTTGAGTGCAATTAAGTTGTAAGTTGCATTTTTGAGGTCCTGGGTGCTTCCTGTTTGTGTAGGTAAGTTTTTTATGTATGTGCTGTGTGTATGTATTGTGTTTGTAATTTTGTAATGTTCGCGAGTTGCGTCCGAGTGTTGCGAGGCCGTAATGTGTATGAACGTGTGTCGTATGTTGTTTGCGAGTGTCGTAATGTGTGTGAACGTGTGTCGTATGTTGTTTGCGAGTGTCGTAATGTGTTGCGACGTAAAATTTTTTTTGCAAGGGTCGCAGTTGCTGCAACTGAAGACCTCGCTTTGCGAGGTCCTCAGGTGCTGGCATGGAGCGCCTGCGGCGCTCCAAGCCAGCAACTGAGGCCCTCGCTTCGCGAGGGTCCTCAGTTGCTGGCAAGGAGCGCCTTCGGCGCTCCCTGCCAGCAACTGAGAACCTGGCACAGTGCCCTCGCTACGCGCGGCCCGCGACTCGCTGCGCGAGCCGCGGCCCTCGCTACGCGAGGCCCGCGACTCGCTGCGCGAGTCGCGGCCCTCGCTTTACGAGGCCCGCGACTCGCTGCGCGAGCCGCGGCCCTCGCTACGCGAGGCCCGCGACTCGCTACGCGAGTCGCGGCCCTCGCTTCGCGAGGCCCGCGACTCGCTGCGCGAGCCGCGGCCCTCGCTACGCGAGGCCCGCGACTCGCTACGCGAGTCGCGGCCCTCGCTTCGCGAGGCCCGCGGCTCGCTACGCGAGCCCGCAGCGTTAGCAACAACTCGTACACTCACAACTATATATGTGATATGATACATAATGCGTAATACTTCCTTCATATATTCCATACAAATAATTTGTATTGATAAAATAATTTGACTGCAGCATTGAACAGAAAATATTCAGTGTCTCTATTTATAAAATATTTGAAATCCAATAAAATTATGCAATAAACATTTTGCCAGGCAAAATGGGTGATAATTCCATGTTCTATCTCACTTAGAGTACCATGTCACCCCAACAAGTTGGTTTCATATTAAACAGCATGAAAACTAGCCATTTTCTCTACAGTAAATAATTCCTGAGATATACTCCAATGTTTATGCAGCTTCTGTTTGGCTCAATATGCTAATTTTCTCCTCGTGATTAGAGGGGATTAACTGCATGATAAAATTGGGGATATGGAACTGACATCCAAAGAGACAGACAAGCAGACTGTGATACTAATCAGCACATCAAAGTAGCTAATTATAATTAAATGGAGCTGCTCATTTACATAGTTACATAGTAATTAAGGTTGAAAAAAGACTTTCAGTCCATCAAGTTCAACCTGTCAAGATCTCCTCTGATCTGCAATATGCGGATTAGTTATTAATTAATTTGTTGATTAAATAATTATTAACAGTAGATCTCTATTGATCTTTTTAATGTGCACTATTTATTATTAATTGTTAATTGATCCAGAGGAAGGCAAACAGAAAAAAAAAAAAACATTGAAACTTTGCCAATTGTCTCATAAGGGGGAAAAAAGCAAAATTCCTTCCTGACCCCAGAAACTGGCGATCACATTTCTCCCTGGATCAATATTCTTTTGCTAGTTATCTAGGATAGCCTTGAATACCCTCTTTATTCAAAAATATATCTAACCCCTTTTTGAAGTTGTCTATCGAATTTGCTGTTACCACCTCCTTTGGTAGAGAATTCCACAGTTTAACCACCCTAAGTCTGAAGAACCCTTTTCTTTGCTTAAGGCGAAATCTTTTTTCCTCTAACCTCAAAGGGTGTCCTCTTGTCAGTTGAAAATCTCTTGCTACAAAAAGTTCACATGACAAAGCCTTATATTGACCCTGGATGTATTTAAATAAGGTAATCATATCCCCTCGTAGATGCCTTTTTTCTAGTGAAAATAAGTTTAGTTTGGTTAGTCTTTCTTCATAACTTAGCCCCTCCATTCCCCTTATTAGTTTTGGAGCCCTTCTCTGTACTTTTTCCAGCTCTAAAATGTCTTTTTTGTGAAGTGGTGCCCAAAATTGTACTCCATATTCCAAATGAGGGCGTACAAGGGATTTGTATAGTGGCAGAATTATATTTGCTTCCCTTGCTTCTATACCCTTCCTAATACATGCTAATATTTTACTTGCCTTTGCAGCTGCTGCTTGGCTTTGAGCGCTGTTACCTAGGTGGTTGTCTACAAGCACTCCCAAATCCCTTTCAATATCTGATACACCAAGATTTGCTCCATTAAGATTATAGATTGCATGGCTATTTTCCTTCCCAAATGCATAACCTTACATTTATTTGTATTAAATCTCATCTGCCATTTAGCCGCCCATTTCTCTAATTTATGCAAATCCCTTTGTAGGGAAAGTACATCATTATCTGATTTTATTACCTTGCACAACTTAGTGTCATCAGCAAAAATGGAGACACTACTTTCGAGTCCTACTTCTATATCATTAATAAATATGCTAAAAAGGAGAGGACCTATACTGAACCTTGAGGAACCCCACTTATCACATTAGACCAATCGGAGTATTTTCCATTCACAACAACCCTTTGCTTCCTGTCTTTTAGCCAGCTCTCGATCCATGAGCAGATATTTACTGCAATTCCTGTTTCCTTGAGTTTGCTCACTAGTCTTCCATGTGGCACTGTATCAAATGCCTTTGAAAAATCTAAAAAGACTACATCCACTGAGTAGCACTAATCCAAGTTCCTACTAACCTCCTCAAAAAAACTAATTAGATTGGTCTGACATGACCTATCCTTCATAAATCTGTGTTGACTGCTACCTACGATCTTGTTCAAATAGACATATTCTTGTATTCTGTCCCTTATTAACCATTCTAAAAGCTTCCCAACTACAGATGTGAGGCTCACTGGTCTATAATTCCCCAGATTTGCTCTAGATCCCTTCTTAAATATAGGTATCACCTCTGCTTTTCTCCAGTCATCCGGTAGTGACCCTTTAGTGAGTGAGTCTTGAAAGATTAGATATAATGGTGTGGCTATTACAGAACCCAGCTCCCTCAGTACCCTTGGATGTATTCCATCAGGACCTGGGGCTTTATTAACATTTATTTTCTCCAATCTCTTTTGGATTTCTTCCTGCGTTAACCAATTATTTAGTGGTGGTTGTGTAGCCCCATTATGTTGCGGTGTCCCAACCACTGGTACCTCCCTTGTGTATACCGACGAAAAGAACCTATTTAGAGCATCTGCCTTTTCCTGGTCACTAATTATCAGATGGCCTGTGTCACATTGTAATGGTCCTATCGATTCCTTCCTGGCCTTCTTCCCATTAATATATTTAAAAAATATTTTAGGGTTAGTCTTACTTTCCATTGCAACTGACTTCTCATTTTCTATTTTAGCCAGTCTAAAAGCCCTTTTGCAAGCCTTGTTGATTTCCTTATATTCACATAAAGCTGCCTCTGTTCCCTCCTTCTTGTATAATTTAAACACATGTTTCTTTTTCCTCATCATGATCTTTAAGTCATTGTTAAGCCACATGGGATATGATTTACTCCTATTAATTGTATTTCCATATGGTACATGCCGATGAGTATGTTTATTTAGTAAGGATTTGAATGTTGTCCATTTATTTTCAGTATTTTTCCCTGTAAGTCTGTAAGTTCTTTGTCCCAGTCTATATGTAGTATTGCTTCCCGTAGCCCATTAAAGTTAGCTCTTTTAAAATGTAAGCTTTTATCATAGATTTAATTTTCACTGAATAGACTACATACTTTTTTTTTTTACCTTTTATTAATCATATAGCTAAACTGTTTATATGCAATATGTAAATGCAATCTTTTGGGGATCAGGGGGTAGGAAATATAGTATAATAACGTGCACCAGGCAGGTCCAGCCTATGATTAAAGGTCAACTGACCAAGTATGGCTTGCTCCTCTCCTACTCACAGTAATCCAACTCCCATTAATCCATCCCTACCGATTACCCTGCCCCACAAACTAAGTGAGAGATCATGGATCACCCACTAGTAGGAATATCTCCTTGTCTGGCGGGCCAGGCCATTGTGTGTATAACTAAGATACAGTGCCTTGCAAAAGTATGTACCCCCCCCCCCCCCCCTGGCATTTTTTGTGTTTTGTTGCCTCACAACCTGGAATTTACATGGATTGTTTGAGGATTTGCATCATTTAATTTACAGAACATGCCCACAAGATGTTTTTATTTTTATTTTGAAGCAAATAACAAATAGGACAAAATAACATAAAAAGTGCATAACTATTCACTCCCCTAGAGTCAATACTTTGTAGAACCACCTTTTGGGGCAATCACAGCTCCAAGTCGCTTTGGATAAGTCTTTATGAGCTTGCCACATCTTACCACTGGGGTTTTTGCCCATTCCTCCTTGCAAAACTGCTCCAGCTCCTTCAAGTTGGATGGTTTGCGCTTGTGAACAGCAATCTTTAAGTTTGACCACAGATTTTCTATTGTATTAAGGTCTGGGCTTTGACTAGGCCATTCCAACACATTTACATGTTTCCCCTTAAACCATTCAAGTGTTGCTTTAGCAGCGTGTTTGGGGTCATTGTCCTGCTGGAAGTTGAACCTCCGTCCTAGCCTCAAATCAAGCACAGAGTGGTACAGGTGTTGCTCAAGAATATCCCTGTATATAGCACCATCCATCTTTCCCTCAACTCTGACCAGTTTCCCAGTCCCGACTGCTGAAAAACATCCCCACAGCATGATGCTGCCACCACCATATTTCACTGTGGGGATGGTGTTCTTTGGGTGATGTGATGTGTTGGGTTTGCGCCAGACATAGAGTTTTCTTTGATGGCGGAAAAGTTAAATTTTAGTCTCATCAGACCAGAGCACGTTCCTCCATACATTTTGGGAGTCTCCCACATGCCTTTTTGCAAACTCAAAACATGCCATTTTGTTTCTTGCTGAAAGTAATGGCTCTGCCACTCTGCCATAAAGCCCAACTCTATGGAGCATACGGCTTATTGTCGTCCTATGTACAGATACTCCAGTCTCTGCTGTGGAACTCTGTAGCTCCTCCAGGGTTACCTTAGGTCTCTGAGCTGCCTCTGATTAATGCCCTCCTTGTCCGGTCTGTGAGTTTTGGTGGGCAGCCGTCTCTTGGCAGGTTTGCTGTTGTGCCATGTTCTTTCCGTTTGGTTATGATAGATTTAATGTTGCTCATGGGGAGCATCAAATATTTGGATTTTTTTTTATAACCTAACCCTGACTTATACTTCTCAACAACATTGTCCCTTACTTGTTTGGAGAGTTCCTTGGTCTTCATAGCAGTGTTTGGTTAGTGGTGCCTCTTTCTTATGTGTTGCTGCCTCTGGGGCCTTTCAAAAAAGGTGTGTATATGTAATGACAGATAATGTGACACTTAGACTGCACAAAGATGGACATCATTTCATTAATTATGTGACTTCTGAAGGTACTTGGTTGCACCAGAGCTTTTTATGGGCTTCATAACAAAGGGGGTGAATACATTTGCACATGCCAATTTTCTATTTCTAAAAAATAGTTTTATGTATATATTTTTCTCATTTCACTTCACCAGCTTAGTGTTTTGATCCATCACATAAAATTCTAATTAACAAAACTTTTAACTTTAGGCTAAAATGTTACAAAATAGGTAAAAAGTAAAGGGGGTGAATACTTTTGCAAGGCACTGTACCAGTATTAAGCCAGTTACATTGGCCAGGCATTGTTCTAGATAGACTTGGTGGTACCCGGGTTCCCCTTAGGAAACCATGTTTACTTATGTTAAGTTATACCATTGTTCTATTGTATGTGTTGAGGTATAAAGGGCAGTTATTGGGAATGCCATAACATGCCATAATTACACCCACTCTCAAGAAACCCTCATCTGATTCTGACGTTGCATCTAATTATCGCCCTATCTCTCTACTTCCCCTGGCTTCCAAACTGCTGGAGCGGCTCCTCTATAACTGCCTTACCAGTTTCATCTCTAACTCTCTTCTGGACACTTTCCAATCCGGCTTTCGGCCCCAACACTCCACTGAGACAGCCCTCATGAAAGTCACCAATGACCTGCTCATGGCCAAGTCTAAAGGCCACTTTTCTATTTTGCTTCTTCTGGATCTCTCTGCCGCCTTTTGACACAGTTGACCATTCGCTTCTTCTCCACATTCTCTCCTCCCTCGGCATTCGAGACACTGCTCTATTGTGGTTCTTATCATACCTCCAAAAACGATCATTTAGCGTCTCCTTCTCTGGCACATCTTCTTCTCCTCACCCCCTGTCTATTGGTGTACCCCAAGGATCAGTCCTAGGTCCCCTCCTCTTCTCCATCTACACATCCTCACTCGGCACCCTAATAAACTCTTTTGGGTTCCAGTACCATCTCTATGCAGATGACACCCAAATCTACCTCTCAGCACCAGATCTATCCTCCTCTCTCCAACTGCCTCTCTAGTATATACTCTTGGATGTCCGCCCACCATCTGAAACTCAACATGTCTAAGACTGAACTCTTATTCTTCCCACCCTCCACTACAGCTTCAATTCCTCACATCTCTCTCTCTGTCAACAATGCCATCATCACTCCCACCTCCCAAGCCCGTTGTCTCGGGGTTCTACTGGACCTGCCCTCTCTTTCATTCCACACATACAGTCTCTAACCAAATCCTGTCTTTTCCATCTAAAAAACATATCCAAAATACACCATTACCTTACACAAGACACTACTAAGATTCTAATACACTCTCTCATCATTTCTCGTCTTGACTATTGCAACTCGCTCCTTGTTGGCCTGCCCATCACTCGCCACTCCCCACTTCAATCCATAATAAATGCCTCCGCCAGACTCATCTTCAGTACACATCGTTCAGTGTCGGCAGCTCCTCTTTGTCAATCACTTCACTGGCTTCCCTTAGCCTCCAGAACAAAGTTTAAAATCTTGACCCTAACTTATAAAGCCCTCAACAACAGCGCACCCCCATACATCTCTGCTCTCATCTCCAAATACTCCCCCACACGCCCTCTTCGTCCTGCTAACGACCTTCTTCTTTCTACCACTCTTGTCACCTCCTCTCACTCCCGCCTCCAGGACTTTTCTCGCGTTGCCCCTATTCTCTGGAACTCCTTGCCTCGCTTCACCAGACTATCCTCCTGCCTTAAATCCTTCAAAACATCAATAAAACGCACCTCTTTAAAGAAGCCTATAACCTTCCTCCCTAACATGCTCAGCACTACTCTCTCCCTACTGTACCACATACAAACTTCAACCTTTAGATTGTAAGTCTGCGAGTTTCAATCCTGCAAGGTGCTTTAGGGAAAGCGCTATGGACACTGGATTCCAAGCTCAAAGACAGGGCCATCCACTCTTTGCAATGTGTGAATCTTGAACTTGTCATTGCCTGTAACTTAACTTATGTATAGCGCTACGGAATATGTTGGCGCGTTACAAATAAATGATAATAATAATAATAAGAAGAAGAAGAATGCTCTCTTTGGAACACATAGTGATGGTGTGTTTTATTGAGGGAAAGTAGGGATTGACGCCTTGTATCCTGTTCTCCATCAGCCATTCTGTATGAGGGGATTAACAAACCAATTCAGATCTGTAGGTAGAAATGGTCCCTCTGACCTATTCAGAAGAAGAGCTGCTGGTGCTACAACTAACTGGCAAGCTTTATCATAGATTTAACTTTCATTTAAAATATTATAGTCTTGTTACAGTTACTAAGAATAAGCTTTGTTTGGGAAGGGAAACGCTCATTTTATTGAAGCCCGAACGAAGAAGTAGATCTTGACATAACTCAGCCTGCTTCCAACCTCCATGATGGCCCAGCCCCCAGGCAGAACTGGTCACACCAACTGATTAAGCACAGGGAGGTCAAGATAAGCTGTTCTGCCTGCGGGAAAAAACAAAAAAATTAGAAAGTAAGAAAACATATTAACTTTTATTTATTTTAAATGGCATGCTCTTTTTAAGTAATCTCTGCCCAACAAACAAACAAATGAGCTTCAGTTTTAAAAGCATTACAGTGGTCTTTAAGACTTTGAGTTTGGCATGTCAAGTGACATCAGATGTCAAGAGGTTGGAAACAATTTGCTCATGAGGCAGTTCGAATAGGAGTCTTTATCTACTGTATCTCCTTCCCATCAGTAGCTACTATAGGTAAAACTAAAATGGCCCGAAAAAAATTTGGACAGTCATCTGAGCAGATCCTCTCCCACCCCTGGATACATACTAAGAGAAACAGCTATTGTATGGTGACTATGGTAGCCCTTTAATAGCACACAGGGTGACAAAAAAAATCACAGGACTATTAAGGTTTTATGCTGTTTTAGGTCTTTTCAGATTTTTTAGTTACTTTTGCAACACAAGTGTCCACACCACAGTCACTATTACCCCTCTCCCATTGCTATATATGTCATGGGTCTATGTGTACATATGTATAGAAAACATATGTATGTATTTAGAAAGAGTCAGGTACACTTACAGACAGACATGTCACTGCATATAGATATTTTTGTGCATTAATGCACTTTGTTCCATGAAACTGCACTGGTGACTTCAGACAGCCTGCCGCCCCCTGAAAAAATAAATGCATCACAGGTCTAGGCCTAAACACGCCACTGCTAATAAGCAATGCATTATATCAGAAAAGGCAGTAAATAAAGCTTATTTACTAGGTTTAGAATCCATCTTTTCTAATAGATACTAACAGTAAAGTGACGCAAAGTAGCTTCCAAATATGGTATAATTTAAAACTAGTTAATAACAAGTACTTCATCAATTGAATGCTTTTAAGCTGCATTTTCTTACAGTAAATTTTTACATTTCAATCAGCCTTTCTGATCCACCCACAAAGGACAATGTGATATCTCTTGATAATTTAATTATATGAAATAATTAGACATTATCAATATTTACCCAATTACCCAATTACCCTTGGGACTGAGTCAATTGTCTGTAAAGCGAAGTGAAAGCATGCCCAATCTAACAGCCTTATTAAATTGCGATTCGGCCAAAAGGGCTCTATATAAGCACATTGCATATATTTTTACAGATGTTTTTAGTTAGTGAAGACCTTGCTTTTGGATAGGGGTCCACTAACTAAAAACTTCTGTAAAAAAATATGCTGTGTGCTTATATAGAGCCCTATTCGATTGGCCGAATCGCAATTTAATAAGGCTGATATTCTCTTCATTTTCCTGTGGCTTTATGCTGAAGACAATAATCAGAACCCCGTAGGTAATAAGAAATAATAGTTGTGAGCGTACGTGTCGTTGCTCACGCTTGTGGGCTCGCATAGCGAGCCCGCGGCCCTCGCGAAGCGAGCCGCGGCCCTCGCGTAGCGAGCCGCGGCCCTCGCGTAGCGAGGTCACTGGGCAAGGGCCTCAGTTGCTGGCATGGAGCGCCGAAGGCGCTCCATGCCAGCAACTGAGGCCCCTCGCGAAGCGAGGGCCTCAGTTGCTGGCGAGGTCACTGGGCAAGGGCCTCAGTTGCTGGCATGGAGCGCCAAAGGCGCTCCATGCCAGCAACTGAGGCCCCTCGCGAAGCGAGGGCCTCAGTTGCTGGCGAGGTCACTGGGCAAGGGCCTCAGTTGCTGGCATGGAGCGCCGAAGGCGCTCCATGCCAGCAACTGAGGCCCCTCGCGAAGCGAGGGCCTCAGTTGCTGGCGAGGTCACTGGGCAAGGGCCTCAGTTGCTGGCATGGAGCGCCGAAGGCGCTCCATGCCAGCAACTGAGGCCCCTCGCGAAGCGAGGGCCTCAGTTGCTGGCGAGGTCACTGGGCAAGGGCCTCAGTTGCTGGCATGGAGCGCCAAAGGCGCTCCATGCCAGCAACTGAGGCCCCTCGCGAAGCGAGGGCCTCAGTTGCTGGCGAGGTCACTGGGCAAGGGCCTCAGTTGCTGGCATGGAGCGCCAAAGGCGCTCCATGCCAGCAACTGAGGCCCCTCGCGAAGCGAGGGCCTCAGTTGCTGGCGAGGTCACTGGGCAAGGGCCTCAGTTGCTGGCATGGAGCGCCGAAGGCGCTCCATGCCAGCAACTGAGGCCCCTCGCAAATCTGACATATATATATATATATATATCACATATATAGTTGTGAGCGTACGGGTCGTTGCTCACGCTTGCGGGCTCGCGTAGCGAGCCCGCGGCCCTCGCGTAGCGAGCCGCGGCCCTCGCGTAGCGAGGTCACTGGGCAAGGGCCTCAGTTGCTGGCATGGAGCGCCGAAGGCGCTCCATGCCAGCAACTGAGGCCCCTCGCGAAGCGAGGGCCTCAGTTGCTGGCGAGGTCACTGGGCAAGGGCCTCAGTTGCTGGCATGGAGCGCCAAAGGCGCTCCATGCCAGCAACTGAGGCCCCTCGCGAAGCGAGGGCCTCAGTTGCTGGCGAGGTCACTGGGCAAGGGCCTCAGTTGCTGGCATGGAGCGCCGAAGGCGCTCCATGCCAGCAACTGAGGCCCCTCGCAAATCGAGGGCCTCAGTTGCTGGCGAGGTCACTGGGCAAGGGCCTCAAACCCTCGCAAACTTCACGTCGCTACTCAAAAAACACGACACACAAATTACGACACTCGCTACATTTTACGAGGAACGCAAACAACCTACGAAACACGTTATAACACATTACGACCTCGCAAACATCGGACGCAACACGCCGACATACAAACATTTAAAACACAATACATACACACAGCACATACATAAAAACCTTACCTACACCAAGAGGGAGCACCCAGGACCTCAAAAATGCAACTTAGACCTCGATTTTACTCCAAATAAAAGAGTTTTCAGACTAAAAAAAAATCTAAGCGACAGAAAAAATGGCAGCCGAACAAAACGAAAACGAGGCTACAGCACTCTAAACTCGCAAAACGCCACAAACCACCTACGGATATTCATACCACACACTGCACACATTCATCACGCTTACACAGCAGCTCCACACCACTAATGCTGCAGCAACATCAACACAGATTGCCAGCTCTTTAACACAATGCTTCAAAATAGGTACAGTATATTCATTTAGTAATGTTTTACATATTTCATTATTATACACCAAACAGCATTTGCTACCTTACAATTTCATTGCCGTCATTTTTTGACGGGCAATTCGCTAGTAAGAAATAATTGACACTGATCTCTACATTAGCAAGACTGCCCATAATGGGTGGATCAGAATAGTAGCTAAAAATGTCAAGTTTCAGCGTTAATTTATTGTAGTAAAATGCAATATTTCGATTAACATTCAAATGATAAAGTACCTAAAGTTTTAAATGATAAAATATGTTGAAACTCATTTGTTAAATTGGAAATAATCATATTCCTGTGATTTCTATTAAAATGACATGCTTATCAGTTAGTTACAGTCTCATTTAAAACTTCACTATCGATAATTAAGGCATACTGTCACTTTTTTGCCTCTGCATGTATAGTTTAGGTTAAAGTATATTTGTGGTCGGGTCCCTCTCTTATGACTAGGGATAGCTGAAATATGGCTGGGTGCTACAGGACATCTGGCCTGCTCAGAGGGCCGTATGCTGCTTGGGCATAGTAAGGAGATTGGGGCCCAAAAATGATCGAGATAGTGCTTAGTGAAGACTGATTTAAGACTTATGGAAAGCCAGAGGCTTGAAAGGCCAATGATAATGAGGGCCGAAATCTACTGTATTTTGAGGGCTTGCTGAAGGCTGACTATCTTATCTTGCTTGGTAAAATAAAGGGCCAAAACCTGTGAATGAAAGCCAAGGGACCGTGAAAAGGGGCATGTCTGACACTATTGGCCGAAAATGATTGGGATAGTGAAAAGGGCTAGTCCTTTGGCATGGGCAAGGAAATTGATTGGCTGAAAATAATTGAGGTAGGTCATGTTGTTGTTTAGTCATGTCTGACTCTCCGTGACTCTATGGACCGCAGCACGCCAGGTAAATCTGTGAGTCACCGCCTCCTGCAGTGTCCCTACATAAACCCCTTGCTGTAGGGGTCCCTATCGGGTTCTTAAAGGAGCCACGATAAATAAAACAATTAAACCCTGACCTGGGGGGTACTATAAGTACCCACACAGGCACCTAAAATTAGCCCCATCACTCATGGGACCCATCACTAAGAGCCCCATGAGCCCCTAATTAACACTATCTATTATGGGGGTATATACAGACCCTCATAAACCTCTATGTAACCCCATCACTTAAGGGGGTCGCTCTAATCCGCTGCCTATCCCATTCTGATTGGCTGAAGGCAATAGTGCCATCTGATTGGTTTACAAGAGATTGTCAGGTCCATCAGTTAATCAGAATGGGATATAGGGGAAGGTGCCATTTTAATTTTTCTACCGGAAGAAGCGCTAGAAGCCTCATTTAATGTATGTAGATAGGGTTTCATGTAATGTAGAAAGGGGGTAATGTATTGTTGTTAGGGTTTAATGTATTGTAAATAGGGGGAAATGTATTGTAGATAGGGGTTAATGTATTGTAGTTAGGGGTTAATGTATTGTAGTTAGGGGGAAATGTATTGAAGATAGGGGTTAATGTATTGTAGTTAGGTGTTAATGTATTGTAGATAGGGGGAAATGTATTGTAGTTTGGGGTTAAAGTATTGTGGTTAGGGGATAATGTATTGTAGTTAGGGGTTCATGTATTGTAGATAGGGGAAATGTATTGTAGATAGGGGGAAATGTATTGTAGTTATGGGTTAATGTATTGTAGATAAGGGTATATATGTACTGTATTTATTGTTGTACTGTAATGTGATATTTATTTCTGCATATATTTTCTTTCTTAGGTGCGTGTTTTTTTTTCTCTGTAGTGTGGGGGTTTGTATAATGGTCTTTTAGTATTTTTTTGTAATGGTGCTCCTTTGTTATTTTCTGTAACTTAGCTTTTTTTATTTTTTGTAACATAGGTTTTTTATTTTGTTTAATTAGTGGGGTGTGGTTAATAGGGGTTAGGTTGATAATGTAGGTGTTTATAGGTTAGGGTAGGTGTTAGGTAGGTAGGTGATGGGGTTAAATAGAGGCTTATTGGGGTCTGTATGTAAGTCTTTGAGCTTGGAATCCAGTGTCCATAGCACTTTCCCTAAAGCACCTTGCAGGATTGAAACTTGCAGACTTACAATCTAAAGGTTGAAGTGTGTATGTGGTACAGTAGGGAGAGAGTAGTGCTGAGCATGTAAGGGAGGAAGGTTATAGGCTTCTTTAAAGATGTGCGTTTTTATTGATGTTTTGAAGGATTTAAGGCAGGAGAATAGTCTGGTGAAGCGAGGCAAGGAGTTCCAGAGAATAGGGGCAGCGCGAGAAAAGGCGGGAGTGAGAGGAGGTGACAAGAGTGGTACAAAGAAGAAGGTCGTTAGAAGAACGAAGAGGGTGTGTGGGGGAGTATTTGGAGATGAGAGCAGAGATGTATGAGGGTGTGCTGTTGTTGAGGGCTTTATAAGTTAGGTTCAAGATTTTAAACTTTATTCTGGAGGCTAGATGGGGTTGAATAGGCCTAGAAGGGGTTAAATAGGCCTATAAGGGGTTAAATAAGCAGAGTTAGGGTTAAAGGGGGACATTTGGGGTTGATAGGGTTTAGTTAGGGTTAATGGGGTATGGTTAGGGTTAATAGTGTAGTGCTTAGACTTTGTGTAATGAGGGTCATGGAGGACAGCAAGGGGTTAATGTAAGAACGAACAATACCTGAAGTAGGTTTGTCCTATAGGTCTGGCTACCTACTCAGAGAGCAACCTCTTTTTCTGTATTTCGGGTCTGGGTCACTTTTACTGAGTGAGACCAGACTGATATACTACAGGATATTTCTCCCTGTAATGGGCACAAGTGAGCTAAAAGAGGTTGCTCTCTGAGAGGAGAGCTCTCCACTTCTTTGACTTCAGAGGAGGTTGCTCTCTGAAGTGAAAATCTATTGATCATCTAGAAGTACCTCAATATCCAACATGGCAAATTACAATCCTAATATATGGGAAATGGACTGTCTTCTTAAGGAAGCTGAATCCACTTTTACTAAAACAAATATTAGTTCTAATCAAGAACAATCAAATATTTCACAAGCTTTTAAAGAAATGCATAAACAGCTCAACAAACAAATGAGAAATATTTGGGAACTGTCTACTTTACAGAATTATCAAAATAACTCTATTATCCCTAGAGGATTAAGAATCCAGTTGAGTCCAGCTAATCATTTAATAAATTGACATTTTGAAAAGAAATGGCTTGAGATAATAACAGACTACTCTATGAAATTGATAAATCTTATCATTGAAACTGAACAAGAAAATCTGTTACGTATCAACCACAAAGTCTCACAATGCCGTGAGGACCTGCCAATGCTTGGTTCCACAATAGAATATGACAAACTAAATAGTAATTTAAATTTTAATAGTGAAAAGTTTAAAAAAGAGATCATAATTAGAAAACAAAAGTTGAGAGACCAAATGATTACAAAATGGAAAAGGTCTATAGTTAATCCAAAGTTTTCAGACATTGGTTCCTCGGAACAAGATTACTCAGACGCTAATGAAGTTGTTACACAAACAGGCTCCCAACTAAACCAGAGATTGTCAATTCATACTCGGAACCAAACAAGACCGAATACACGTCAAAACATGGGCCAAACATCTATGGACTCTTTTTTAGAGAAGGAGCAAGGCCAAAGGAGACAAAGCTACTCCAGAGCCAAATCAAGTAGAAATCATTTTGGTTCTCTCTTTTTGTGATTATTAGTTGATTTGGGCCAAAATCCACTGTGAGGCTTGCGAAAGTCAGAAAAGAGTTACCCTCATGGACATATAAGCAAAGTGCCAAAAGAAACAAGTGAAGGCTTGGTGAAGCCTAAGGCAAGAGATGGCTGAGCATTTACCTACACGCAAAGACTTAGAAAAGGAGTGCTAGAAAGAGGATGACAGGAAGTGTTTAAGAAGGCTGAAGAGGGCCCTGCTCAAAGAAGAGGAGTGTGAGAGAGGGCCCCTTCCACAATTCCAGGTAACAACCTAGTCATTTGTAAGAAATGTGTTATCATTAGGGGAACAGGCATTTCACAATTTAAGATAGCAGATGTCACAACTTTTGTAATCATACATTATTTGACATACCGTATATAATGGAGTATAAGCCGACCCGAGTATAAGCCGAGGCACCTATTTTACCACAAAATACAGGGAAAAATTAGTGACTTGACTATAAGCCGAGGGTGGGAAATGTGCTGCCCCCTGTGTCCCTCTTGTGCCCTCTGTTTCCCCCTCTTGTGGGCCCTTTTCTTGTGTCCCCCCTCTCTCTCCCCTGTGTCTCTTCCCTACTCTCCCTTCCCCATGTCTCTTCCCCCCCTCCCTTATCACCCTCCTCAACACCCTTCCTCATTCTCAACCTCCCTCCTCAACCCCCCTCTTCATTCTCAACCTCCCTCCTCAACCCCCCTCCTCATTCTCAACCTCCCTCCTTAACCCCCCTCCTCATTCTCAACCTGCCTCCTCAACCCCCCTCCTCATTCTCTACCTCCCTTCTCAACCCCCCTCCTCATTCTCAACCTCTCTCCTCAACCCCCCTCCTCATCCTCAACCTCTCTCCTCAACCCCCCACCTCATCCTCAACCTCCCTCCTCAACCCCCTTCTCATTCTCAACCTCCCACCTCAACCCCCCTCCTCATTCTCAACCTCCCTCCTCAACCCCCTCCTCATTCTCAACCTCCCTCCTCATTCTCAACCTCCCTCCTCATCCTCAACCCCCTCCTCAACCTCCCTTCTAAACCTCAACCCCCCTCCTCATCCTCCACCTCCCTCCTCATCCTCTCTCCTCATCCTCAACCCTCCTCCTCATCCTCAACCCCCTCCTCAACCTCCCTCCTCAACCTCAACCCCCTCTTCATCCTCAACCTCCCTCCTCAATCCCCCTCCTCATCCTCAACCCCCCTCCTCATTCTAAACCCCTCTCCTCACTTTACACCTCTAAATACCTCCCCCTCTCCCTTTCCCCTCACTTACCTCCATCTGCAGCTTCTCCTCCGGCCTCCACGCTCCTTCCGGCGTCTTGGCCCGGCCAATGCTAATGACGTGGCGCGCATGTGACGTCACGTCATTAGCATATACCGGCTGCCGACGCAGGAAGGAGCGGAGGCCGGAGGAGAAGCTGCAGATGGAGGTAAGTGAGGGGAAAGGGAGAGGGGGGGGGGGGTATTTAGAGGGGTAAAGTGAGGAGGGGGGTTTAGAATGAGGATGGGGGTTTAGAAGGAGGAGGGGGGGGTTGAGGATGAGGAGGGGTGAGGGAAAGAGACACGGGGGGTTAGAGAGACAAGGGGGATTAGAGAGACACAGGGGGGGTTAGAGAGACATGGGGGGGTTAGAGAGACACAGGGGGAGAGTGACTCGAGTATAAGCCGAGCGGGCCCTTTTTAGCCTTAAAAAAAGGGCTGAAAAACTCGGCTTATACTCGAGTATATACAGTAATTCTTTTAATATAATCCTTTTTATATGACATGATTTATATATATATATATATATATATTTAGGAATAGTACATTAGTGGTAATATTTGAATGTCTAAAAAGTAAGTTAATAAAAACATATTTCCTGCTCAAATTTCTCAGAGATAATTTTTTATAAACTTATTTTTTACTACTGTACTTTGTACGGTGGAGGGCTTCTATCACTCTTAGTCCACCGTATGAAATAATTGCTATGTAATATTATCTCATGAGTTTCATTTAGTCATGGTGAAACTGTTATTGTATACCCAGGTGGGCTTAGATCAGAATGACCAATGGCTGGTAAACATAAATGTTTGACTATTGGTAATCTCAGTTTGGTTTGCATCAGTTCTCACTTAAAACAATGAGGAGACAGGTATTTTATTTCCTTGTCCCCAAATATCAGCTATGTCATCATAGCCATTGTATTCAAAAGTTGCTAGCGACTAGGAAAAATAATTTAGTCTGTTTCCCAAAGTAGCTAGTGATCTCAGTATGGAATTAGAAAAAAAAACTTAGATAAGAATTGACTATTTAAGACTGCCCCTATTCAAGCTCAGAAAGAACATTAGGAGGAAGACAACAACAGGAGACCAGGAAGACAAGGGAGATAGAGATGGCTTGGAGGCTTGCGCTCAATTGAGAAACAAATTTATGAGATATACTTTTAACACACTCTTAAAACATACTTTTGGGATATTCCCAAAACACATAGATATTCAAAATGTATACTCCAGTAGCTACAAAGAAACTTTCAAAGGTCACTACCAAAAAAATGTACACACTTGCACACCAAGAACAGGAAAGTATTTTGAAAGAAAATAAAAAGTTCAAACTTTCTGTGGCCTAGTCAATGGACAGGACATTGAATTTGGGTAATGTATTATATATTTTTTATATATATTTTCATTACATTTATGGAAATATTTTTAATTTAATATAAAATAGATTGCTATTTTTAGTATTTATCTGATATAACAATATCACCATAATCTTGTAACTTGTAAGTCAACATACAACTTGCAGATTATTTTTTATAAATATAGCAATCCAATATATTTTGATTTAACAGCAAATTTTGTAATGAAAAATCACTTTATTTTTGTCTTAGATAATCTTATAATTAGACTGCAGAATTTGAATAACTTTTAAAAGATATGGTCTCTTAGTGAACAGATATTTGTGAATGTACCAAAAATGACCAATCCAACTTTAAAATCATAATTGCCCTATCTTATGCATTAGGCATATTGGGCATGTCTTGTATATGTTTATGTGAACAATGTGTTAATAACTGTTTCTTTATCATTTAAATATAACTTGATATTATAACTGTCATAATTAATATACCATATTAATTGTTATATTGAAATATACTGTTTTGATATAATTGTATTCATTAAAATAAATATCTTTTCATATAATACAATTCTATTTATTTCATAAGGCTAAAGCTTAAATATATTGTGTAATAAGAATCCAGATAATTAAAAATTGGTAAAAATATAAATTATAAAATATATAATATATAAAATATAAAAAATTTAAATAATATTAATCTTATTGATATTAATAATATCACTAAATTAATTGCCAAAAACCATGACACAAGGCTGCTTTGTGTTAATGTCACTTTACTCTTTAGTGAATAGATGCTAGGGGAATCTTCACATACAAACATGCCTTGGTGGTAAATTAGTAAAGGATTGTGGGTGCATTCCAGTAATCTGCCATCCAGCATCTCAGGTCATTATGGGATTTATTAAAGGTTTTTTCCACTGTAACAGATGTTATGGGCTTGTTACGTGCAGCGTGAAGTGAAAACCTAAGTTAAACATAAACATTGTCTTTAACTACCTGTAATGCTGATGTTCAGCACTGCATGGTTCAACCCCACAACAGGAATATATTTATTACCAATAATCACCCAGTAACATAGAACATACGCTGTTATTATAAAAGAAAAATTCAATTAACACAACTCACTCTTACAGTAGTGTAATTAATTCTGATTTATGAAATAGTAAATATATATCCATTTAATGTGACATGGACCGTGTAAATGTTTGTCCAATAAAAAAAGGTATCACTATATACTGCAATACTCTGATTATATATATATATATATATATATATATATATATACTAGCGAATTGCCCGTCAAAAAATTACGGCAATGAAATTGTAAGTGAGCTAAGGGTGTTTGGTGCATATAATGTGGCTGATGTAGCGTCGTTCATTTTCTATGTCGTGCAAGTTTTTCGGAATATTAGTTTTCTATGTCGTGCGAGTTTTTTGGAATATCCGTAGCTGTTTGGTGAGCTTTTTCGGAATATCAGTAGCTGTTTGGTGTTGTTTTGCGTGTTTATGGTAGTGTTTTGCATGTTTAGGGAGCTTTAGCCTCGTTTTCGTTTTGTTCGGCGGCCATTTTTTCTCTCTCTTAGGAGATTTTCGGGTTTCTAAACTCCGAAATTTGTGCTTAAATGGAGGTGTAACTTCACTTGCAGAGGTCCTCGGTGCCCCCTCTTGCTGTGAGTAACCTTTTTATGTGTTTGTTGTTTGTATTTGTTGTGTTTGTAATGTTTTTGGGGTTGCGCGGGTTGCCTCCTTGTTTTCTAATCTCGTAGTTGTTTTTCTGAAATACGTAGGTGTTTGGTGGTGTTTTGCATCTTTAGACTGCTGTAGCCTCGTTTTCGTTTTTTTCGGCGGCCATTTTTTCTCTCGCTTAGAGAATTTTTTATGTCTAAACTCTTTTAATTTGACTTCGGCGCTCCTTCCCAGCAACTGCGACCCTCGCTTTGCGAGGGCTACGCGAGGGCTACGCGATGCCCGCGGGGTCGCTACGCGAGCCCGCAAGCGTGAACAACGACTTATATGCTCACAACTATATATGTGGTATAAAACCATTATATCGCTGTAGATAGGTTCTAGGCAATATGACTGCTAAGCGAATCATAGGGTAGATAGGGAAAGTGGTACTCATGGAAAAAATACACAAAAGCAATTGAAATTTTAAAATGTTGGGTTTTATTTGTACTTTTAAGAAACAGCAAACATAGCAACAACACAACTGAGCATTTTTTTTAAAATAGAATTTAAAACATCAAACATTAATTGAACAGTGCACTTTAAATGGCAGATGGTTTAGATGGGATCGGCGGTCAAAAACGGCGCTATAGCTGGGTTTATCGATAAACGGAATTAAAGGAAAAGCAGAGCTATTGCGAATCAGTGCTTTAAGGGGTATCATTAAGCGAGGCATATCTGTATATAAATAAATATATATATCACATATATAGTTGTGAGCGTACGAGTTGTTGCTAACGCTGCGGGCTCGCTACGCAAAGCGAGGGCACTGCCCGAGGGTCTCAGTTGCTGGCATGGAGCGCCGTAGGTGCTCCATGCCAGCACCTGAGGACCTCGCAAACTTCACGTCGCAACCCAAACAGCACGACACACACATTACGACACTCGCAAACAACATACGACACACGTTCACACACATTACGGCCTCGCAACACTCGGACGCAACTCGCGAACATTACAAAATGTAAAACACAATACATACACACAGCACATACATAAAAACCTTACCTACACCAAGAGGGAGCACCCAGGACCTCAAAAATGCAACTTAGACCTCGATTTTACTCCAAATAAAAGAGTTTAGAGACTAAAAAAAAATCTAAGCGAGAGAAAAAATGGCCGCCGAACAAAACGAAAACAAGGCTACAGCACTCTAAACTCGCAAAACACCACAAGAAACTCGCAAAACACCACAAGAAACTCGCAAAACGCCACAAACGACATACGGATATTCATACCACACACTGCACACATTCAGCACGCTTACACAGCAGCTCCACACCACTAATGCTGCAGCAACATCAACACACATTGCCAGCTCTTCATCACAATGCTTCAAAATAGGTACAGTATATTCATTTAGTAATGTATTACATATTTATTATACACCAAACAGCATTAGCTACCTTACAATTTCATTGCCGTCATTTTTTGACGGGCAATTCGCTAGTATATATATATATATATATATATAGAGAGAGAGAGAGAGAGACAGAGACAGAGAGAAAGAGAGAGAGAAAGAGAGAGACAGTGAGAAAGACAGAGAGATGGGCAAATATATGTAAAGATGTAAAACTTTGGAGCCAGGAAGATTTCATAAAGGTACATTATACTTTGAAAACATGTTTGGGAGTCAGCAGTACAAATTATAGGAACCCTGGCTGCCTGGAAATGTTCACCCTTATATATTACAATATATGCGGCAGTGGAAATTATCCTCTATGTTACAGCTTGTTTTGTGCATAGTACATATCTGTGTAATGAGAAATTGATTTTCTTCTATTTCCCCCAACCATTACTGATCTAAATATATATAATAGAAATAGTGATATAAGAAAAAACTACACATACAATTTAATCTCATAACAAAGCACTTTTGGTTCAAATGACTGCCATACAAATAGTTACTTCCACTCTTCCATCAACTGTTCAGTAGATAAGACTTGAGCTCAAACTAAAAGTAATCGGAAAGTGCATAAGTCAGACAAGGTGGAAACATTCTATAGGCAAACATAATCTTCAAATACAAAAAGGTCATCATAGTAAAAAGTATGGCATTCCCAGTAGCAACATATGGATGTGAGAGCTGGACCATAAAGAAGGCTGAGTGCCGTATTATTATTATTATTAGTATTTTTATTTGTAACGCACCAACATATTTCATAGAGCTATACAGGGGTTAAGTACATGGCAAAGACAAAATTAACACCTTATCAAGAATGGAGGGCCCTGTTTTTAGCTTAAAAGCAAATGTACATAGTGCTTGTTTCCAGTGCACCGACACAAGATTGAAAACTTGCAAACTTACAATCTAAAGGGTTTAGGTGTGATACAAGAGGGTGACAAATGCAAGATGGCAGTGAGAAAGGGAGAGTACAATTGATGCCTTTGAATTGTGGTGTTGGCGAAAACTGCTAAGAGTCGCTTGGACTGCAAGAAGATCCAATAAATCACTACTACAGGAAATCAAGACAAAGTGTTCACCAGAAGGAATGATCATGAGGCTGAAGCTCAAATATTTTGACCATATCAGGAGACGGCAGGATTCCCTAGGGAAGACTCTGATGCGGGGAAAGATTGAAGGCACTCGAAGAAGGGGGAGGCAGATGGATAGATGAGATCATTGAAGCAATGAACATGAGCTTGATGGATCTCAGAGGGCAGTGGCTAACAGATGTGCCTGGTATGCTGCAGTCCATAAGGTCACAGAGAGTTGGGCATGACTGAACAACTAAACAATAATCTTCAACTATTATGCTTTCTTTTAAACATGTTATCATGTTCATGTCTTACACAGCTGCTAATGTTGTTAGTTATATAACCCACATTTTATTATTTTTTTCCAAGTATGTATTGATACTGCTACATATCAAACTAAAAGAATGGGAAGAAAGTATTAGAAGTAACCAGTTACTGGCTAGAATAAGAATTTGTGGATTGGGATTAGCTTCAATAGCCTTTTCTAGCTCTATATCACAGTTTTACACATCAAACACGTTAGTCCCCCAGGCTCAGGTGATCATAGTGTGTGCATGTGGGTAGTGTATATGCCTTGGGAGATCATTGCAGCTTGATATGAAAGATGATATCACAGATTAGTTAACCGTATGGGCTGTGCCTCAGGGGAGGTATGTGAAATGAATCAGATTAAACAAAATTGATACAGTGAATACTTAATCAAACAGACAAAGGTAGTCTGCACAGCTAATTAGGGGCAAATAGAGTATCCCTCTTGTACCTCATTTAACTGACAAATTGTGCAGACAGTTTTAATGGGAGCCTGTTTAGCAAAGAGAAAGCTGTACAGTTGACAGCTTGGCAAAATGTGGTTTCTGTAACACCACATGATGCTTATGGAAATGTGTCTGGTGCAGCTGAGCTCCAGATAGGACAAGCTCCCAACTAAATAGGCCAAGTGGAGCCTGGAAAGCAGGCATGTTGTGTGATGTGGGAGTTTGGAAGGACACCACTGGACATTATCTGAATCAAGACACTACATTTTAATACATTAAACCAACAAGAAGTTTAAATTACACATAAATTAAAAATGTAGAAACATTTATTTTGATGGCAGATAAGAACTAAATGGTCCATCTTGTCTTCCCATTTTGTCCAACTAGACCATTTGACATTTTGTTTTTATTTATACAGAGAGCAGAGGTATTTGTTATATTAGGAAATAATTTTCTAATTATCAAGATTAATATGTTGTAATTAAGGATTAACCACCTCGCCCACATTCAGAAAGCTTTATAAAGCTGCAGTGTCTATTCCTATGGGAAAATGTGCAGTCTCTGCAATGCTTAGTGAAACTACCCCTATATCTTTATGTCTTTATTGTGTACAAACAACATGCTTAAACAGAATATGATTTAGCAGCCAAAAACAAATTACAAACATCTCCTCAGATTAAATGTAACAAATGTTTATCAAAATGCAAACTTCAATAAAAGTATTTGTGCAATGCAAAACATATCAAATATATCAAATAATATAAAATCTGAATATATATATATATATATATATATATATATATATATATATATATATATCTCACACTGCGTGAGAATATGATAGATTTACTGATTAGCTGTTATTTTTTTTGTACATAATGATGTATTACCCTGTAATGCATAGGGAGATATCTATCAATGACAAGTTGAGTTTCACAGCTGCTAAATTAATGCAAATTGCTTGACACATTGAAGCCATTTTGTTGTCACCGAAAACACTGACAGAAGGTGGCTGCAAAAATTGATACAAAGAATTTCACAGAAATTTAGCACCTGCATTGCTTCTCTGGAATAATTAGCGCCATGACGTCTTATATGGGAACAAATGCACTTTTTACCTGAGATTAGCTATTATTATTAATTCTGTTCTTAATATTATAATAATTATGATAAAACATTTAGAAATTGCTAATATATTAGATATACTGTATATATTTCGCTGTAGCTATATATTTAATCTTAATGCCACTGTCATTTTCAAAAAACTTTACATTTAAGAAGTATTTAGCAAACTAACAACATTAGCATCGATAAAATCCATGAGTATAAAAACATTTTTAGGTCAAATCGTAAATCTAGATGTGTTATGGAGACTTCCATCTTTGCCTTCAGCCTGATGATGAGGATTATCTTACTGCTCCTCTAATGTTATCTGAATCAAAGGCCCCTGACATTCCTCTCAGGTCTCTAATCATTATAGCAATAAAAGCAAATGTCTGCACCCATAAAAGAAGATTGAAAGTAATAGTTAAAATGAAAGGTGTGTGGGACAGAGGAGGGCAAGTTCAGTTGTGGAGAGCCCCACACAGGCCAGGATTTGAGATATCCCTGCTGCCTACAGGTGAGTGAATCACTTCTTCAGTCATCCTGACTGATTCACCTGCGCGCAGAAAGGATATCCTCAAATACAGGCTTGTGTGAGGCTCTCCAGGACCAGACTTGCCCACCCCTGAAATTTTGCTATTAAACACAGCACTTCACTTTATTCACCAACATTTGATTATTATTATTATTATTATTATTATAAGGAGAGCTGTAAGTATTTGTGTAACTTACCAGGGACAATTTAATAAGCATCTCAAGTGCATCTCTTGATTTGCTATGCACTATTTCCTATGGGGAAAAACAGTTCTTCCCACCTCTTCCCAGACCTTCTCGCCTCATATGCTTAGTAAATAGCACCACTCTCTTAATTCTACTCAGTAAGGGCCTCATTCTATTATCGGCCGCAGCCGCTGCAGGGCCGCAAGGACCGGCCATAAGCTTTCCGGCTATTCTATTCCCCTCCGGCTGGGGCTTCCGGCAGGCTTGCGGCCAGTGCCTTGCTATCTCTTGCGGCCGCTCGCGCCGGAGGAAAGCCTTTGATCTAAAACAGCCGCAAGAGTTTTCGGCCGCAAGAAAGCCCCGGTTGCTATTCTATTGCTCCGGGAACCCTGTCTGCAAGGCTAAAAACGAGCCGCAGCTTACTTGCAGCAAAAAGGTCCCGCTAGCACCAATTAAGCACATAAAATAGCTCAAATAAAGCCATCCTGCACTTTGCAGAGTCTATAAAGTGATATTCGGTGTTAGCAAAAATAGCACATAATTACCCTATACTCAAATCCGTAAAATATTTTTTTTTTATTATACGGAAAATATACATGTAAAAAGTCCATAGGGCTTGGAGCACCTCAGACACGTCCACGCCGCAGCCGGAAAATAAACAGTTAATTTGAACTCGGGTTTGGGCTATTGTGCAAGCTTGAGAGTGGGTTACTTTTAATCCTCATGTCCCCCAATATGATCCCTAGCATTTACAGAGCTGTACAGTGCAGGCTTGAATTTATTTTTTAGTTTTTAGATTTCACAGCTTACGGACCGTTCAAGATATGTAGCCGGCCGTAAGGGGAGATCCTTGCGGGGCCGTATAATAGAATCGCAAGTTAACAGAACCCCCGCAAGGAATTGCAGCCTTACGGACGATTTACGGCCAATAACAGAATGAGGCCCTAAGAGTTTAGAAATGAGCATGCACCAAGAAAAAATAATGAAAGGTAATTACAACTTAACATGCATAAATATACTGATTACGAGTATGTCCTTGTAAACAAACAAGGTTTTTTATTGGATCTAATATATGCACTGGCAGTTATAGCTGCCATATTCTGCAAAGTATCCACCAACCATAGGAAGTTGCTAAGTATAAAAAAAAAGTAGATATTACCGCAACATAAATGCTTCTAAAAGTGTAGTTCTTCAAAACAGTAAAGTTTAAATACATGACCACAGTGGTCATTTAAAGGGCCTCTGTATTTTCTAAATATGTAACAAACTAACAGCATCAGCAGCTGTATAAGTAATGAACATATAACCATGCTTGATATTCATTTTTGAAGAATGAGTATATACAGTTTCAGTCTTGTCTGACTTAAGCATTTTCTGATGGCATCCTTCACCATAGTATCATGGATGCCTCCAGGGTTTAGAAAATATATCAAAATGTAATTTTTTCTAATTAAAAACTAGTTTTATGAAATTTTCCTGCTTGATTATGCTCTAACAACTATGCTCAAACAATTTTGTTTAATTTTTTAAGACTATTTAATAAGCCTGTAAAGGTTGACATTTGTAGATTTACATCTTATAGATTTACACTATATTCTAGAGTAGAGTATGATGATCAGGTGATAAGCATCCTGTTTTAAAGCTTTTTTTCATTGGTAAGTCATTAGCTTGATTCCTGTGCCTTCCACTAATGTACTTATTTATATCTATCAAATGTGTGTTAATAAATATATTCAAATAAAAAAGTGGAAGGAATTGATTTAGAACCAATGAAAACATTTTCATGAAACACACTCTGCTTTAAAAAATATGTTTAAAAGTTAAACTAATTTAATTAATTGAGCTGGAAGGAGGTTTTTTAACATGTTTTAGACATTCAAATGTGAACACAGATGTACTATTTATTTACTGTACTACTGTACGATGGAGGGCTTCTATCGCTCTTTTGCCCACCATATATTAAGATCCCGCTCCATGCTGATGATAGCCAGTAAGCTTGAAACAGCTGTACATGGATTGGATACTCAGCCTGTGTTTAATCCAACTTTGGCTTTGCATTAAAGCTGTGTAATACAGCATGCATAGGCTTAAAGGAAGCCATGTTTGATAATGGCTATGGATTGAAGAACGAGGCATTTGAGGGCACATTTGCATGTCCCAGCTCAGGTTCCCAGAATGCAGTGTAATAACTGTTTTTCTTGGAATTCTGAGCTGGAAGCAGGTTTTTAAACTTGTAATCAAATGTGAACACAGATGTACTATTTAATATATATATATATATATATATATATAAATATATATATATATATATATATATATACTGTATATATATATATATATATATATATATATATATATATATATATATATATATACAGTATATATATATATAAAATCACATTTTGCATCCCACGCACAGCGAGGGACGTCTGCGAGGCGAGCAGTTGGCGTTACCAACACCCGACGGGGGCTGCAATTAGCCCCGAAGGCGCCTATCGCAAGGCCCCCAAGGCTTCCATCCCCCCCATTACCTGGGCTGCAATGAGCACCATAGGTGCTCATTGTGAGGCCCACTGTGTATCCTCCCTCCTTCCCCCTTATCCTCCTCCTCCTTCCCCCCCTTATCCTCCTCCTCCCTTTCCCGCTCTCCAATTACCTCCCTCTCTCCTTAATATTATACAATGAGCTCCTGCTGATGATCCCTCCCCTCAGCGCATCTTCTGGCTGTGTGCTAATGATGTGACGTCACATGAGCGTCATGTCATTAGCATATGCCGGTCCGGTTACAGGCAGAAGACGCGCTGAGGGGAAGGATCATCAGCAGGAGCTCATCGCATGATAGTAAGGAGAGAGGGAGGTAATTGGAGAGGGGGAAAGGGAGGAAGAAAATAAGGGGGAAGGAGGGAGGATGAGGGGAAGGAGGGAGAAGGATAAGGAGGAGGATAAGGGAGGAGGGAGGAGGATAAGGGGGGAAGGAGGGAGGAGGATAAGGGGGGAAGGAGGGAGGAGGATAAGGGGGAAGGAGGGAGGGGAAAGGGAAGAGGAGGGAAAGGAGGAAAAGGAGGAGGATAGGGTGAAAGGAAGAGGATGAGGATAAGGGAGGAAAGGGAGGATAAGGGGGAAGGGGGGAAGATTGAGGGAAGAGGGGGGAAATAGACAAGGGAGGGAGAGGGGGGATAGAGACACAGGGGACGGAGTGAGGGGGGAATGAGAGATATGGGAGGGAGAGGGCTGAAAAGAGACACAGGGGAGGGAGGGGGAATGAGACACAGGGGAGGGGGAAAGGAGACACAAGGGAGGGAGAGGAGGGAGGAAAGGAGACACCATGGAGGGAGAGGAGGGGAGAAAGGAGACACAAGGGAGGGAGAGGAGGGGAGAAAGGAGACACAAGGGATGGAAAGGAGGGAGGAAGTAGACATGGGGAAAGTCTCGCAATGAGCGCCAAAGGTGCTCACATTGAGTGGCAAACAGCATTGCCAGGCTTAAAATTTTACACAGATTAACATTCAAAAGAACTAGTTATGTAAAACAATATATATATATATATATATATATATATATATATATATATTTCCCTCTCCCTCTCCTGTGTCTCTTTCCCTCCTTCGTGTCTCTTTCCCTCCCCCTCCCTTATCATCCTCCTCATCCTCCCTACTCAACCCCCCTCCTCAACCCCTTCCTCATCCTCAACCCCCTCCTCATCCTCAACCCTCCTCCTCATCCTCAACCCCCCTCCTCATCCTCAACCCCCCTCCTCAACCTCAACCCCCCTCCTCATCCTCCCTCCTCAACCCCCCTCCTGACTTTACCTCTTTCTAATTACATGCGCGTCACATAATTAGCTTTTGCCGGGTCCCGACGCAGCCGGAAGACGCGCAGAGGAGCGGAGGAGCAGCTGTTGATGGAAGGTAAGTGAGGGGAAAGGGAGAGGGGGAGGTATTTAGAGAGGGGTAAAGTGAGGAGGGATTTGAGGAGGGAGGATGAGGAGGGGAGTTGAGGAGCAGGGTTGAGGATGGGGAGGGGGGTTGAGGAGCAGGGTTGAGGATGAGGAGGGGTGTTGAGGAGGGAGGTTGAGGAGGGGGGTTGAGGATGAGGAGGGGGGTTGAGGATGAGGAGGGAGGATGAGGAGGGGGGTTGAGAAGAGAGGTTGAGGAGGGGGGGTGAGGAGGGAGAATGAGGAGGTGGATTGAGGAGAGAGGATGAGGAGGGAGGATGAGGAGGGCTGTTGAGGAGGGGGTTTGAGGAGGTTGATAAGGGAGGGGGAGGGAAAGAGACACGGGAGAGAGGGGGGAAAGAGACACAGGGAAGGAAGAAAGGGGGGAGAGACACAGGGGAGGGAGAGGGGGGAAGAGACAGGGAGAGACACAGGGGAGGGAGAGGAGGGGAAGAGGAAGAGGGGGAGAGACACAGGGGAGGGAAAGGGGGGAAGAGACACAGGGAAGGGAGAGGGGAGAAGAGACACAGGGAAGGGAGAGGGGAGAAGAGACACGGAGGGAGAGGGGGACACAGAGGGCACAAGAGGGACACAGGGGGCAGCACATTTACCACCCTCGGCTTATACTCGAGTCACTAAGTTTCCCCAGTATTTTGTGGTAAAATAGGTGCCTCGGCTTATACTCTGGTCCGCTTATACTTGAGTATATATGGTAATTTCGTACTATCAAAGGACCACTGTATCGCATAACAACATGAGCTAGATGATTTAATAAAATTAATATTCAATGATTTAAAAAGCAATATTCTACATTAAACTTACTTTCAAAGGACAGTCAGCTGTTGCTGATTTCTACTCAGTAGATAGTCAGGCGACTTTGACTGTCAGGCAGTGCAAATTATTTCAAGCACAAGGTTATATCAACACAATGGTCTCAGCTGGCTGGAGAATTGCTTTGTTAAAGTAGTTTCCATCGGCAACTAGCTTTTACTGTGGGGGCAAGTAACAGATGATTGTTTGATGTCTTTTTTATCTAACTTGTCTTTAAAACAATTTTGACCTGTCAATACTCCCCCAATAGATAACGTCATCATTGCAAGTTTAATTGGCAGGTTAAGGCATGCTATGAACGTGTTATGTGTGAAACATTGTGAAAACCCACGTTCTCTGAATTTACTAAAGACAAATCTTGCCTTTTATTACATTCAATGCTGATATTCAGCACTGCGTGTTTCAACTATATAATTTGCTAAGGAAATTATTTAAAAAAAAAAGGAATATATGGTATAGGCCTCTATATGTAAAAGAGACCTCATGATGAATCAGGTGGTTTGAAGTATTGTCAAATCTATTGGTTTAAAGTCTTAAACCATTTAAAGACAAGCACATTTGGATTTATTCTATGTGAATAAACTGCAGAAATTAGCAGTGAAACACGTTTTAGATTTTTGTTTTATCCTTATGCATGTAAACATGATGACCAATAAAATGACAATACTTTAAACCATCTGATTCATCATTAGGTCTCTTTTACATATAGAGGCCTATACCATATATTCAGTTTTTTTCAAAAATATATATATATATATAATTGCAGTCTACTGGAGAAGGAACTGGTAACCCACTCCAGTATCTATGCCATGAAAATCTTATGGATGAGCACAACCAGTAACATAACGGTAGATGTGCATGGCGTGCAGCGGTCCATTGGGTCACAGAGAGTCAGACAAGACGGAACATCTTAACAATATATATATATATATATATATATATATGTGTATATACATAAATTATAATGTTACTTAGGCTGTGTAAATGTAATTTTTATTAATTTTACTTTTTAATAATTTCATTAAATGGTTGATTGACATTATAATCATAATTTATTAACATGCATCTCTAATTTTGGCGGGTTTGTTGCTATATGTTTCAATAATTACGTCATGCCAATCATTGCATTTATGCCAATCGCTATTGCTTTTTTGATGGAGCATGCGCAGAATCTAGACACATCCAAATTTAGCATCAAATTTTTTACATGCAATTGCGCCTGTACCGACGGAAACAGATGTTAAACTGCACATGCTTAACTCCTAAAACACACATGCGTTACTCTGTGATGTGTAAAGCGGTGTATAGCAGGTGGCTAGATAATCTACAGCTACATAAGGCATTGCTGAACATTACGGCACCTCATTACGGACCTAATAAAAATACCTGAAATTTAGTAAATCACATGTAGACCTGAGCAGCGCTAATGCATGTTGCAGATCATTGATTAACGCATGTACTCTTAGTAAAACCTCCCATGTTCCAATGCTAAATTTGTTACCTAATAAATTAATTACTGTTGTTCTATCAATCCTCTCACTGCAGCTTTCCACGTCACAAGATGCATTTGAAGGCAATATTTTTAGAGCATACTCCACAGACTAATTGAAATGTAAGGTACTTCCCAGAAGTCTTTCAGTAAAACTGTTGGGAATAATTGATAAATCTCCTCATTTATTGCTAGTTCCTGTCTTCTCGCTGCAGTCATACAAGCCATTGGCATTGCAGAGCACTGAGAGCCCCATGTGGGACTCTGGCAGATAACAGAGATTTTGATGGCAAATTAGCAATGGCCACAAACCAGAAGTGACAGCTCAAGTAGTCTGATGTAAAAAGTGTAACAATCTAATAGCAATAGCAATTGGCCAGACTTATCATATGGGCTAATCACAACAGAACCGGGGAAATAATAGCCACCAGATGTTATTGCTTTGTTGATGCATTATCCCCTGAGAGCAGAACCTCAATGAAAGCTGCTATGGAACAAGGACATCATATTGTAATAATGCAAGGTGACAACTGGAAAGGAAGCTGCTCTTTTTATCATGATAAATTACAAGGAATGGTTACACTTATTAAAATAGGATGCAAGCTATTTACCTGTTTTAACTCTGTTATAATATATTGAAATTTACTTCAAAGCAATAATCCTTTCTATAAATACATACAAGATGATATATGAATATAAATATATAAAAGTGTTCCGTCACAAAATATAGTTGGATTTTGAAATAATAATTTATTTTACCATTTATAAGCAGGCAATTAACTAAGAGTGTACTGTAAAGGTGCACCTTCCAAAATATTCCTAAGTATCAATATAAACAACTTTCACTGAAAATAGCTGGTTTTCCTACTTTCTTTAGGCTTCTATTGTGGAAAACTGTGGAAGTGCTTAGTACACATGTCTCTACAGTGGCCTCGTTGCTGAATAGTATAGAACAAATGTTGTAATTTAGTTTGATTGTACCACATTTGGGAGAATTTATTAACAGGTTAAATGTTAATCCGCTATATACCGCGGCGCATCTCTCATTGTTGTGACTGATCTACATGCGATTTACTAAATTTTATGCATTATATTATTAGGTCCGCTTTGTGATGTGGTAATGCTTGTTTATGTGTGATGTAGCTTTATTTATCCATCACTTATCCACCCTTTTACATGCAAACAGAGTGTGTACAAGGTCAAAGTACTGGACAGGTAGCCATTGCCTCTCATTTGGGAACTGATAGATCCCTTGAGAGGATCAAGAATATTCACCAAGCTCGATCTCCATGGCACCTAAAATCTCATGGAAGAAAGCATTCAAAACCCATGAGGGCCATTACGAGTACTATGAGTACTTATTGATGCAATTCACACTTTAATATACTGTATTAGTATTTGGATGTGTACCTAGATGACAACATCATATTTTCACCAGATCTTGTCACTCATAGAAACAATGTCAAGGAAGTGTTGCAACACCTTAGGTCACATAATCTGTGCCCAGGGGCTCTCCATAGACCCAGCAAAGGGTTTGGCTGTTAAGAACTGGCTGATGCCCACTGATCACAAAGAAACCCAAAGCTTAATAGCAGGTTCATAAAAGGGAATAGCACGATCATTGCACTCTTAACCATGCTCATAAGGAAATGAGCTAACCCCAAGAGATGGAATCCTCAGGCCATAAAGGCTAACAAGGTAGTCAAGAGTACTTTCACCTCTACTCCAATACTCTTACATCCTAACCTAGCTCTTTGTAGAGATGGATGCATCCGAGTATTGAGCAGGTGCTGTACTCTCCGAACATCAGTCTCCAAGTGGTCCTCTGCACCCTTGTGCCTTATGTTTCCCCAAAAAAACAAGTACGTAAAGGAACTATGACATTGGCAGCAGAGAATTGCCAGCCAATAAGATGGCCTTTGAAGAATGGAAGTATCTACTGGAGGGTGATAAACATCTCATTCAAGTCTTCTCAGACCACATAAATCTTACATATTTAGAGGTAGCTGGGAGATCAAATATCAAACACGCTATTCGGTCTCTCTTTTTCTCACATCTTAGATTTGTGATTACCTACTGACGCCTTTTCCAGGATCTTCAAGCAGAAACCCATCCTACCATATACCTACTTATTCACCACTCTAACCACACCTCTGTTACAGCAAATCCACAAGTCTCAAGCATCTTGTTCTACACATCTACATTCCTACAGATCTTTGATTAAATGTTTTCCATGTGTACATGGGTGTTTGACATTAGGACTTCCTGGTGTATGGAAGACTACTGAGTTACTCTCACATGTTTATTGGTGGTCCCATTATGCCAGAGAGGTTAAGCACTTTATAACTGCATGTGTGACCTGTGCCAGGACGAAAATACCTCAGCCCTTGGTTATCCCACATTGTCCTTGGTCTTATCTGTTCATGGTCTTCATTACTAAGCTACCTCCGTCCAAGGGCAATACTGTGGGCTGGGTCATTGTTGATCAATTTAGCCATCAGACTCACTTCATTCTGCTGCCTACTACTAACTACTGCTTCTGATTTGGTGGATCCTTTTGTATGAGAGATGTATTGCCACCACTGTATCCGTGAAGAGATCCTCTCAGATAGTGGGGTGCAAATTGTGTCCCTATTCTGGAGGGGCTTACCAACATGGTTGGGAATCTCTCTCTCTTTCTCTTCTGGATACCACCCACAGAGCAACGGGGCCACCGAAAGAGTAAATTAGGAACTGGAGTAGTATTTAAGATGTTTCACGACAACTGAACAGGATGACTGTGCTGATCTACTTCCACTGGTGGAGTTCTGTTACAATAACACCATGAATGACTCTTAACAAAGAACCCTTTCTTTCATAGCTCTTAGCTACCACCCAGCCACTGACCCACCAGCTCATAGGGAACTAGCAATCAATGGTCCCATGGAAGGTCTACTATATCTGTGGACTACTATCCATGAATTGCTCCAGAAAGGAGTTACACAACAGAAAAAGTGGTCAGACAAGAAGAGAAAACCGCTTCCAGAGATCAAAGAAGGTGACAGGGTGTGGCTTGTTATGAAGCACCTATGGTTGGGGCAACCCTCCAATGAGCTTGATCCCAGGTTGGACCACTGTCAACCAGACTGGTGCTTCCCCCTTTACTTACGATTTATCTTGCATTCCATGTGTGTCTCTTTTCAAACTGTGGGTCCGTATTAGATATTAATGGAGTATATGCTTGGCTATAGCATCACATTATTGGAGTATATGCTTGGCTATAGCATCGCAATACCTCCTTTCCCTTCTATGTCCTCACTATAATGAAAAAACATTTTTACATAAAGTGGTATTGATGATCCAAATAAGAAGAAAGGAGCTTGCACTATTATTTATGTATTATAATGTGTTAAAAGTTAATTATATTTTGTTAGTATATAATATTATTATTTTTATTATTATTAACTTTTATTTGTAATGCTCCAACATATTCTGTAGCGCTATACAGGGTATGAAAACAAGAAAAGGTACAATGTTACCAAACTGCAGACAATGGAGAGCCCTGTTTTGAACTTAGAATCTTTATAGAAAGTGCTTTTTTCCATAGCACCCTACAAGATTGGAAGCTTGCTACTTACAATCTAAAGAGAATGAAATAGTCAGAAGCCTGGGCAAGAATAGACAGATAAGGAATAGCAAGGGCCAGGAAGGCAGTGAAGTCTACTTAGGTAGGAAGACATGCAAAGTTATAATGATTTCCATTTAGAAGGAAAAGAAAAAGATTTGATTGAAAGCCATTTGACGTGAGTGGCTCTGGTATGTAATGTTACATAAAGTATAACGTGCAAATGGAAATGTAAGGTGAGGGGCTTTGATTAGGAGATATATCTTCAGAAGCCAACATGTGGGAGACATGATGTGGAAAGGTTGAGTAGAAGAGCTGGAGGAAAAGGCAGGAGGTTATGAGGAAGAAAAAGGCAGAATAAGACATTGGCAGAATAAGATATTGTGTAAAGGATTAATTAGGAATAGTTAGCAGGGGTTGTTAATTGATTAATTGATTAGGTGTAAGAAATCTTAGAGATTCAATAAAAGAAGAGTAACCAGGGGCGGGTGGGTGAGGGGAGGGGGGGAGTGGTTGCAGGATCAGAGAGAGAGACAGATAATTTATACTGTTTTTTGTTATATGCTTCTTGTTTGTACATTTTTTTAAACAATGTTATTTATGATTTAAATAAGAGATGGGAGTATATTTTTTTGGCAATGTATGCTTGTGCTCACTGGTAAGTCCACTAAGTTTCACATGTTAAGTAATCACAGCAGGGCTAGAGTCCTATGCTAAACTCCTGTAGGAACTCCCATGGGACAGAGACAAGCGTGTAGAAGACGAGGTAAAGAAACAATGCTTCTAAACAAAGCAGTATCTTTCCTTCACTTTAATAATATGTAAATCCTATTAATAAGAGATTCTATCACGAGAGTCTAAAAAATTAAATACATCACTAAACAAAATGTCACTTTATTGAAAATGCATTAAAACCCAGTTACAGTCCCTGAAATGAGTGAAACATCTCTTGCTATATAATGGTGACATCATATTGCCTCACTGGAGTGATATTATTATTTTATTTGGGATTTTTCTGTGTACTCCTGTGTGCTGAAATTGCTTGTTGTTATGATTATCATCTTTGACCAGGGAACTTCTCAATCACCTAGCTTGACACTCCACATTATAACACTCATATCTTAAAAGGAAGGTGAGAACAATAAGCCATGATCTAGAACAAAAAACTTACAGTATAAGGAAAAACTTAAAGAGATTGCTATGTATGTATTGAAGGAGATGAGAGGGATGGCTGGTATGATAAAAAAACTATTCATAGATGATTTGGATTAGGACTCCATGGCAAATATGCAAATTTACCTTATGAACTCCATTGCGGTAAATTATATAATTGTAAAAAGTGACTTAACACTTGTATGTTATATTATTTCACTAACTTTGTAGCTGCTAATTTTAATTTCTGGAACTGGTCCTATATCTGTTTCCGATTTGAGATGTTTCCTGATTGTGTTGAATTGGGAATTTATGTGACAGGAGGAGGAGTTTATCAAAATGTAACTCTGTTTTACTTAGGCTGCTTCTACTGGGTATTTCCTACATCTATTGAGTTTCAGTCGCCTCAGGCACACATTTAGCATATCCCCCACTTAACACTGCTTTCAATGCTTACAGCCTCAGGGTGGGCTTTTGTAAATTCATGTAACAGGAGTAAGCTCACATTAAGCATGAGACAGACAGCTGTCAGGACTGAAGCACACTCTGCTTGGAAGGGTGGTTATACACAACTGGGGAACAGTGTGGAAATATACATAAGCTATAATGAGTGTCGCATATGGCTCAGATTTTGAAGGCTAAACACAAGTCTAACAAGGCATGATGGATGACATCAGGTAGAGCTGTTCTGGACAGACTGGGTATTATCTGAGACTTCCTCTCACTGCACTCCATGACTGTGCACAGATACTGCTTGAAACCTGGTAAATACACCATGTTTTATAACACAAAATATGGCAGCAGACATGATCCACTGGACTTATCTGGTCTAGCGTAGTATGGCTTGGATTAAATGATGATTATGATTAAAAATGCATTAGACAGTTCCTTGGAATCTCTCTCTATATATCATTTGATTTTCTTTTTAGCGTCAGTTAAAAAGAGCAAATCTGGCATCTCAGTTAATGGAGAGACTGAGCAGTGAATGTCTTCTCAGTATAGCCGGTGCTCATTGTTTTTAAATCTACTTATACATTCTTCTTTTGCTACAATTATATACACCCTTATTTTGAGTTTGAAATGTTCTTTCATTTACCATCACTTATATAGACCTATTTGTTATGTAATGTTTAATAAAAAAAGTTATTTTAAGCTCGATTCATGAAAGAAATCCACAACGCAAAAGGCTACTTATTTCATACACACCATAGTTTCATAACTCTCTATGAGAATTTATCACTTGCTCTCTGGGGCTACATTTATTTATACATATATAATTTTCAAATTGCATTTCACTAGATAAGCAATTTTATAAAAATGCCCCATACTATTGTAAAACACAAGAACTAAAGGTTACTTAAAGAAGTCAGTCAGCAGTTTTTATAACTTGTTAAAGGATACCTGTGGGTCACTTTCCTTGCAGCCATGAATTATTAATTAGTGCTAGTGTTCAAACATCTACGAGTGTTGATATAATGTAATTGATGGTTCACTATCAAATATATTTTAATTTGAATATTTCAGGTATGTGCTGATTTTTGATGCTATTGGACCAATAGATTTAATGTGTCAAGAGATTAACAACACTCACATCCACATTTGCATTTTGAAATACAAGATGATAGATGAACATGTTACACCACCCCCGCAGAGAGCACACCATGTTTCTCTCCATGGAGAGCTCTCCTGGTCATTTCTCTCTCATTTTGGGGAATCTTTGGAGGATGGATGGAACAACCAGGCTAATGTGTCATAATTTCTACCCAATCTTAGCATTGTATTCACTGTAATTTCAAAGTTGATTAATAGAAACATGTTTCAAGTCCTTGTTGATTATGAGAAAGTATGACTCATATAAGTGAGACTAGAAATGGTTGTGATGTTTCTTGTATATTCATTAGAATCTTTATAAGAATATGAAGATTAAAATGAGTAAATTTTTAGATTTTGCAGACTTTTTCTATGATCACTTCATTCCTCAGAGATTGGAAGAATGTCCCACTACCCACCAAATATATAGACAACTAGACTTGTATACAGTTATATAAATGGGTAGGAGTATCAGGTTAATTGGTTCTTTACAGAATACCCCTTTCAAAAAAACATTTCTTCAATACGGTGCATACGTGATGAGTGGTGACGAAGGGCAAATGTTAATGGATAGATGAAACCTATAACAAATATGGTTGATGCAGTAGAATTATATATTTGCAATGCCAATACATTTAACAAATGATTATTATTTTATAAGTGCTTTTTTGCCTCAAAAATATATTTTGTAATATACGCCATGAGTTATTATTATCCTTACCACTCGGCATCTATTATACTAGAAAGAAGATGCCAAACAATTTATGTAATCAAATAATCAGCATATGCTAAACATTTTTATTAGCTTAATTCAACATACATTATAAAATTAATTATAACTATAAAAATAGGCATTTCTTCATCAATCAAGTAACTAGCTGATTCAACATGGTTAAGATAAGAAAATGTTTAGTGGCTCTGGTTCTACAAAGATCTATTACTATGAATACTGTTTTTGTTTCTTTGTGGCTCTTTATAGTTCCAAGAAAGTTAAACAGATTTGTCTCATAGAGTTAGTGGTTTCTAAATTACAAATAATTTTAGGAATCCACTGCTTTCTGTTTTGGGGGAGGATTTACATCAACCTGGATTAAATTAGGCCATGTTGAATGTATACTTTGCAGGCAATCCATTAATGCACAAATCTGTTTCTATAGTATATTGTCTTAGTTCTGAGAATTTTCATTAACTTTTATATAAATAAGTAAAATTACTGCAGATAAACTATATTAGCAGTATTGTGTTTACTCGAGCCAATAGCTGTATTCACGTTTTTATTGTTTGGGTTTACAATATATGTGCAGATTATACAAAATATATTTTTATTAATGAGAAGGGAGGGAAAGAAATTCTCTTGTTTATTGGCTGGCAGTATTTTTACAGAGACAACACCAATGTGAAATTGTGTTGATAGAGATTTTCATTTGTCAAATGTCTTGTGAAATCATTTGAGAGCAAAGAAACATATATCAAAAATGCTTTGAATATGTTTACTATTTGTTATGCATTTATTAGATATTTCCAAAACCCCCATCATTTGATAGTAATAGCATGGTATTGATGCACTTTAGTATACATTTTCATGCATTAGTTTCTATTTTTTGAATGATGTGAATAAACACACACCCCAGAGCCTTTACACTACAAATATCTGAAATACTTACAGTCTCCCTGTTTTCTATAGGTACAACCTGCTTAGCACTTTCACCAGCTGTTCATAAATGGTATTTCCCCAATTTGGTGATCATCTCTTCATTTTGACATGTAGTTTGACAAAATGATCAGTCACTGACAAGCTGTTGACTCCACAGTGTGAGGGCCATTGGTATTGTGATATCTCACTAATCCCTTCACCTCCCATTACATGCTTGCATTTACACTTAGAATAAGTCACTCAGTTTTGCCACACAAATTACCTGCAAAGTAAAGACTGAATCCAGGGGGAATGACTTTAATGAGGGAAAGAGAAAGGAGCAGAAGGAAAAATGTCAGTGGGCTCCTGTCAACCTCTAATAGCACTAGGCCCAAGTTTTTACATTTCCTGATGAGCAGCCTTTCAATCTTTGTTTAAGTCATTATCAATTGTATGGCTTGTCCCCATCTGTCTTTATTCCTCCAATTCTAAGAAAATTATTTTCACATTAGCAACTTCTTAATGGCCACACATTTTTTTACCTGCATCTCTGCTGGAGTCAAATGCATTGTTTTACTATCAACTTGAAGGTATTGTCGGACTGGCCGGCCCAAGTCTGCAGGCCCTTCTGTCATGCACATGGTTAAGTGGGTAGGGTGGAGAAGTGTCACAGCCATTCATCATACTCCATCAATGTCATCAGTATATCATGCTGAGAAGCCCACCAGCATTAGTCTGTCACTCACAGATCTTGACAGCTTGACGTGAGTTTGTTTAAGTCCATAGTCCTTCTCTGGACACTGTATAGCAATGTTGTTTAACAGCTCCAGGCTTAGAAGAATGGCTTTCCTCCAAACTAACAAGCTGTACCAAAAGAAAATCCAGTCAGATTACAAGTGTTAAATATTTTTTTTCCTGAATGGCTTTATTGTAGCTACGTATAGTTGCTTGGAAAGCAGATGGTAAACTACACAATATGAAATACCATTCATGAATGAGTTATTTTTAATAAAATCTGTTTTGAGGAGCATATGCTTACTCTGCATTTTTTTTTCTAAAATTTTGAAGACTTTCACTATTTAGGTTTAAGTACAAGAACTTCACATTTAAAGGATTAGCCAGGAAATGGAACAAAATGTCTTGTTAAGTATAGAAAACATTCAGGTCTAAGGATGTTGTGATATATCTTTATTCAAAGAATGTTGTAATAAGAAGTGATACACCATTTTGCTGGCATTGTAACATTGTAGTAAGTATGATCATTTACAAAAAATCAGAGAGATCAGTAGGGGTTTGAACCCGACCCAGTGACACCTTTCATCTGAACCTACTCTGTCTATGTAACTTCATTATTATTTATAAAGCTTCTATATAAATAAATTATTATTTTAAGTACATCCATCTATAAAAAATAAACCTTTCCACAATATAAGAGCACTATGGTTGATTCATTTCTCAGTATGGATACTTAAAAAAAAATATATAGATATATATGTGTATATATATATATATATATATATATATATATATATACACATGTATGTGTATTAGAGCAAACTCATGTTCTAAAAGTTAAAGATATATGGAAGTGAGATATGTGTTTTGAATTTGCCTGGTTTGGTGTCTCATATTGAAAACATTTTTTTGAGGAATTCTGTATAATTGTAAATTCAAATGAATTTGACATTTCTTGTGTAAGCTACACCACCAAGGCACCTATAAAGGCAGAGTGTCCTCCGCAAAGTTGTGCAGAGTTGTGTCCTAGTGAATCAGCTGTAATTACCCTGTCTACCTTCCAAGCAGTTTTGTCTCAGCCAGTGAGAGGGTAACACTCTGATTAGCCACAACTAATTACAATTTTTTTTGCTAATTTAGGGGTGTTCCTTTTCAAAATCAACTGCCTGAAAACTAAAAAAAATTGCAAACTTTAGTGTAAGTTTATTAATGTTTATTTTGGGATTTTTGCATTAAAAAAAATAATTTCATAGAATACTGATTCTCTTTTAGCTGATGCATTCATAATTTATGAAACTTAAAAGTGTGCATTTTTTTTATAACTTAGGTTGTTTTTGAGACATAATAGTTCAGAAAAATGTATGTAATGAGCATGCTCACTTAAGACTTGTGCACAGCTGTCAGATTCCATAAATTTTTATTTCTCAGTTTTGGTAAGGTGACTTTGTGTAGCTTTATAAAAACTTTAGGATGAAAGTTTTCCAAATACAGTAAATGGATGTTATGTTTTGGTGTTAAAATTTTAATTTTCATATTTTTTTAACACATTCACTCGCTATTTATTGTGAACATTCGCCTATGGTTGAAAGTCAATATTATTTACTAACGTTGGCCCCTAATCAATTGTCCAAATTGCAAATTACAGAAGCCCATAAGGAGCCCATAAAAGTTACAGGTATTTAATTGGCTACATTTTGCTACTCACAATCCATTTTCGAGTTACAAGCTCAAAATCACTGCGGTTGTCAAAAACGTAACTCCGTCCTAACTCCTACTTTGAAGCTTCGAGCGTGCAAATGTTACCAGTGCTAAAGACTCAAAATCCATACTTAATTGCAATAATTCAACAAGCCTGCAATTGCCTTCAAACCCATAAATGGCAAATGTATCAAAAAATCCTACGAGTACTAGGTAGGACTCATAAGTGGGTTAAACACCTGTTCATAACACTGTAAAAGCAAATATAAACACACTACTGTACTTTAAAATACTGGGCGAGCAATGAAAGGCATTAGAATTCATTGCACAACAGTCTCAAGCTCGCAAATCTTCAAATATATATATTTTATTAAGTTTTATTTCCATGTTATATTGATCCCAGGAATCAAGGAGTTAATACATATCAGACCACTCACATGGACTAGAACAGATGATTTATTAATTATTATGGATTTCTACATTTCTGGATTGCGAGTCCGATCACAAATCGGACTTCTAAACACTATGTAATCGTAGTTTAAACTTCATATTTTACTGACGTCATGATGACGGTCTCATTTATTATTAATTCTGTCTAAATTGTAACTTACGGTCTTGCTTAATTGATCACCTGAAATGCTACGTATGGGTTCATGGTTTGCGTGTTGGGGCTGTGAGCCTGTAATTGCGGGTCTGAGCAATTAAATATATCTGTAACTGTAGCAAAAAACTTGCAGACATATGGGCTGTATGAAGGTAATTATGGGCTTGGAATCTCTCTTCCCCAGTCCCTTAGTAAAATCTACAGTGCCTTGCAAAAGTATTCACCCCCCATTGTCATTTTTCGTGTTTTTTTGCCTCGCAACCTGGAATTAACATGGATTGTTTTCGGATTTGCATCATTTAATTTACAGAACATGCACACAACTTTGAAGATGTTTTTTTTTTTTTTTATTGTGAAGCAAACAACAAATAGGACAAAATAACAGAAGAAGTCAATGTGCATAACTATTCACCCTCCTAAAGTCAATAGTTTGTAGAGCAGCCTTTTGCGGCAATAACAGCTGCAAGTCACTTTGGATAAGTCTCTATGAGCTTGCCATATCTTACCACTGGGATTTTTGCCCATTCCTCCTTGCAAAACTGCTCCAGCTCCTTCAAGTTGGATGGTTTGCGCTTGTGAACAGCAATCTTTAAGTCTGACCACAGATTTTCTATTGGATTGAGGTCTGGGCTTTGACTAGGCCATTCCAACACATTTACATGTTTCCCCTTAAACCACTCAAGTGTTGCTTTAGCAGTGTGTTTGGGGTCATTGTCCTGCTGTTTTATGGTGACCCTCGGCCCTAGCCTCAAATCACGCACAGAGTGGAACAGGTTTTGCTAAAGAATATCCCTGTATTTAGCACCATCCATCTTTCCCTCAACTCTGACCAGATTCCCAGTCCCAACTGCTGGGGATGGTGTTCTTTGGGTGATGTGATGTGTCAAGTTTGCGCCAGACATAGTGTTTTCTTTCATGGCCAAAAAGCTCAATTTTAGTCTCATCAGACCAGAGCACCTTCCTCCATACATTTTGGGAGTCTACCACATGCCTTTTTGCAAACTCAAAACGTGCCATTTTGTTTTTTGCTGAAAGTAATGGCTTTCTTCTGGCCACTCTGCCATAAAGCACAATTCTATGGAGCATACGGCTTATTGTCGTCCCACTCCAGTCTCTGCTTTGGAACTCTGCAGCTCCTCCAGGGTTACCTTAGGTCTCTGTGCTGCCTCTCTGATTAATGCCCGCCTTGCCCGGTCCGTGAGTTTTGGTGGGCGGCCATCTCTTGGCAGGTTTGCTGTTGTGCCATGTTCTTTCCATTTGGTTATGATAGATTTGATGGTGCTCCTGGGGATCATCAAAGAGTTGGATATTTTTTATAACCTAAACGTGACTTGTACTTCTCAACAACATTGTTCCTTACTTGTTTGGAGAGTTCTTAGGTCTTCATGGTAGTGTTTGGTTAGTAATGCGTCTTGCTTAGGTGTTGCAGCCTCTGGGGCCTTTCAAAAAAGGTGTGTAATTGTAATGGCAGATTATGTGACACTTAGATTGGACACAGGTGGACATCATTTCACTAATTATGCAACTTCTGAAGGTAATTGGTTGCACCAGAGCTTATTATGGGCTTCATAACAAAGGGGGTGAATACATACGCACATAGTTTTATGTATATATTTTTCTCATTTCACTTCACCAATTAAGACAATTGTGTTCTGATCCATTGCATAAAATTCAGATTAACAAAAATTGAACTAAAGGCTGTAATGTAACAAAATAGGTAAAAAGTACATATCATCTTTGGCAAATGTTTGCCATTACCAGTGAGTAAATGTAGTTTAAAAAAACATTAATACATAATTAAATATTCGCTTACCACAATTTAGTAAATATCCACATGTAAAATCTTTTTCAGTATATAGGGAAATTCATCTAAAGAAAAAGTCTTCATGCGCCCAGTTCGTGTAGGACAGAAAGGAGATTGTTCATACCATAGAAACCTTCAATTTAGCTTTAGTTCATTAAAAATATTTTAGTTGTAGCAGATTTGGGAAAACCCCAGGAAATGTATTGGTAAAAACAACTTTATTCTATAGTTAAGGTTGCAGCTCACCTTACCGTCTCTCCCTCCACCTGCAAAGATTTTTCTGATGACATCATTCATTATATGATTCGCAACATCATATATGATATATATGATGACATCACTCATTAAAAACACATAATATGGAAATAAGCATCGTCCATGATATGACTGATCACATCACACTAGACCCCCTATGTAATTGCTTAATGTGTTTATAAGTGTGTGCTTACTTAAGTTGTTAATGTTGGAGGTTTAAAGATTTTAAACTGTAGCTGATTATGAAAATAATAATATATCTTGAAAACATTATAGTTGGATGTTAAAATTGCATGTATCTATATTTGCTTGCTTAAAACCTAGTAATTAAAGTAGCATTTTTGATTGTGATACACTTCTTAGGTTTACAGTATTGTTTACATTTTGAAATTGTGTTAACTAAATACTATTGCTGTATCTTAACATAATTTTGTCAATTTATCCAAACTTGATTGTATTAAAGTATGTAGTTGTTTCATATGGTATGTACCATATAACATCAGGCCATGATTTAGGCCATGCATAGGTGAGACCATTCATATTCAACAGGCTGTGGAGCCTATATTTTTCTTGTTAGTACTGACACAGTGAAAATTAAATCATGCTCTGCCTGGTGGGCCATGAGCAGAGGACTGTGAGCCACTGCTCTATAGTTCTGAATTCTAATAGCATGTTTATTTTTTACTTTTTTAGAAATACAACTCAAAATTATTATTCTTTTTTTTTTATAATTGGTTATAGGCATCTTATGAATTGAGCATTATATGTTTTTTGGTATATAGGCCTTAAACTGAAGTATAAGTCAAAAGACAGCAGACAGTTTGATTGAGATGACACCTTTTAATAGCAGACACAGCCATTAATAGCATCAACTCCATCAAACTGAATTCTTTTGTTCTATGGCTAACATCATGTACATTATCAATTGTTTCAAATTTTAATGTTTACATTATTTTTTTATTCATAAGTTAAAAATAATTTGCAACAATATTTACCATTAAGTGACATCACAGTGGTCTAGTGTGATGTAATCAGTAATGTCATGGGTGATGTATTTTTTTCATATTACATGTGATTTCATGAATGATGTCACCTAATGTAATTTAGGGTGAAGGAGGGACAATAAGGATGTGTGTTTGTGTATCTGTGTGCGTGTGTTTTGCATCAAAACAGACATTTTAAAGCATCATGGAGGTATATTAAGGGGATTTTTTAAAACGATAAGAACTATTCACCAAAACATTTGACCTTATGAGTCCCTGAAAAGCAACTGTCCAAGCTCATCATCTGAAACATGCCTACTCCCATAATATTTCATTTTAAAATTGTATATGTGCTGCAACTTAAAAAAAAAAAAGTTATGCAAAGTTATGGTTATGTAAACCATTCTTTATTATTCTATTTGCCATTCACAGACTGGTTTGCAGTGAATATGTATATATTTCTACTGCATCAGTGGAAATTTGTTTTTAAGGGGCACCTAAACATAACTATTTTACCTTTTAATTGCTGATTGACATGTTTGTGCAATAGCAATCTCTACAGCAGCTAAATAATAATGGAGATTTAGAGCACACTTTGAGGTCATTGATAGAATAAAATAAGCTTAGTGAACACAGTGAAGGGCTTGCTTTGAAGAGCTGCAATAGACTGTGATGTATCAGCAAAACTAGGTTTGTTGTTAAGTGCTTTAGACGTGTCCGACTCTCGGTGACCATATGGACGCAGCACGCCAGGTACATCTGTCTGTGTTTTTGGTGGTTTTCTTGGCTAAGATACTTGAGTAGTTCGCCAGTTCCTTCTCCAATGGACCGCGGTTTGTCTGAGACTTCTGCTATGACCTGGTCATCTTGGGTGACCCTATATGGGTACACAAGCCCCATTCACCATGACAATGTATCGATCCAGAAAAGGGAAAATTAGGTTAATTTAGGCCATAGATGATTAAATACAAAGAGAGGAGCAGTATTTTTGTCTTTACTTTTTAGTAAAGTTATTAACTGCCTGTTCTATACCATTTCGTGAAGCTTATTTGGTATAAATGTTTAAATTTATATAAACTTAAATTACTTAAATAAATGAAATAGCTTCCTTAATACCCTGGAAGATATAGTCATCTAATCAGTTTTGATAAATAACACCTACAGTATTAGGAATATGTTCTAAAATTAAAAAAATCACAATGTTTTCTTCATTGTTAATGGGGAAACAGCTGTGCTTGGATTGTTAAGCAGGATTTACATTTCTTTTCTTTAGCTTAAGCCGTACAAGCTGTGTCAGACAGCAGGAAGAGTATCAACGAAAGTCTGGAGGAAAAGCCATTGCTTGATATTCATGTTTGTACAAGTATAGTCTTCAATGCTTTTTACATGTATGTGTCTGCACTTTCTAGCTCTTCTCCCCATCTCTTACTTTGCCCCTAATCAACAAATGTATAACTCTGCTGTGTGAGATATTAAGGAGTAGAGAGATGCAACAGAACCTATTTGTTGGTTTTATGTCCTAATCTTTCTCAATTTATTGTAAATTAAGTTTTAGACTGGATATATCCCTGGGAAGCATATTTGTCCCTTTTTCAGTGGAAAATGAATTACAGTGAATTGAAAAAATGCAGGTCACTTTACTACTTAAAGTTTATGAAAGTTGGGCCATTACAGTTATTCTTTCAGGAAGGCTACTATTACCAAAAGCAAGCAAATCCTCTGGAATCATATAGACATATAAAGAAATATACTCAAGTGACTTTGTCAATACAACAATATGAATGAAATTCCACTATAGGATAATCAAAAAACAATATATTGGGGGCATTTACTAATGGATGGCAGATGAGTATGCTGATGCGATAGCACATGGTAACGTGATCCAGCATATCAGATTATTGTGTGATTTACTGAAGGATTTTTCCACAAAAGCTAGCCATACATAGCTCATTACAAGTTATAGTGAACGGGGTGTTTAATTAGCGTGTTATAGGTGTTTTACATGTGGCATACCATGAAAACACAAGTTCTCTGAATTTACAAAACACAAAGTAACCCTTAACTGCCCACTATGCTGATATTCTGCATTTTATGTTTCAACCCCTTGATAGCCGAATATTTTATAGACTGTTAAGGTGTAAATTTAACTTTTATTAATTTAACTTTTTAAGAATTTTATTATATGGTTGTCAGTCTGACATTATAAAGAAGAGTGCTTAATATATGGTGCTGATGTTATAGTTTTGCTTGGTTTGTTGCTATTATACATCAATCATGACGTCAAGCCAGCCATTTCATCTTTGCCAACCACTATTGTGCTTTTGATGGTGCATGTGAGGAATCTAAACATAACTGAATTTACACCTGCACCTGCAGAAAGTGCTGTTAAACTGTGCATGCTTTACCTCTACATGAATGTTAGTAAATCACATGTAGACCAGAATAGTGCTAAAGTGCAATGTGATGTGGTGGAAAATGGAGTCTTTATAAGATTCCCCCAGCAGTCTTTGGACTACACACATTTATATGTAACTGATTGCAAAAATGATAATTTTTACTTAGATTTAAAAATTGTTTCAAGTATCTGATTACACACTCTCTCCATTTCATATTCAAATGCCACCACTGAATTTGACAATGAACATTACCTTCTGATTTCCATTTTACATCTTGCTTGACGCCAAGACTAACATGCCAAAACACATCTGGTCATATGTATTTCAAATGTTTCCTGTCACATATTTCAATTGATTGATTAAAAGACTAATACTAGTAGTATTCATATTGATCTCAGTGAGCAGAGTGTGGGTAAAACCTACTATATTGAAATGTATATTGAAACTGCTTTTTCATAAATCATTTTATTTCCACACCATTCACATGCTCTTTGATTGTATTCTTCAAGTTCGTATCACTCAGGTCCTATTGGAGCAGGTTGCTGGTATGCTGATTGTAAATAATAAGCTTCATAGTAACTTATAGTAATATAGTAATTGAGGTTGAAAAAATACTTTTGGTCCATCAAGTGCAAGTTTTTGATCTCCTCCGATCCTTGTATTAATCTGGACAAAGACAAAAAAATAAACACTGAAACATTTCCAATTGTTTAATAAGGGAAGAAAAAAACAATCACTTTTTAGTTATGTCAGTTTTCCATTAAAATGAATTGTTGTTTTGTATTACATCTGGCTGGAAGATTTCTTCATTGACAAGTACAGTATCTCACAAAAGTGAGTACACCCCTCACAATATTTTATTATATCTTTTCATGTGACAACACTGAAGAAATGACACTCTGCTACAATGTAAAGTAGTAAGTGGACAGCCTGTATAACAGTGTCAATTTGCTGTCCCCTCAAAATAACTCAACACACAAATGTCCAAATTGGGCCAAAAGTGTCAATATTTTGTGTGGTCACCATTATTTATCTGCACTGCCTTAACCCTAATGAGCATGGAGTTCATCAGAGCTTCACAGGATGCCACTGGAGTTATCTTCCACTCCTCCATGATGACATTACGGAGTTGGTGGATGTTAGAGACCGTGCACTCCCCCACATTCTGTTTGAGGATGCCCCACAGATGCTCAATAGGGTTTAGGTCTGGTGACATGCTTGGCCAGTCCATCACTTTTACCTTCAACTTCTTTACCAAGGCGGTGGTTGTCTTGGAGGTGTGTTTGGGGTTGTTATCATGTTGGAATACTGCACTGTGGCCCAGTCTCCGAAGGGAGGGGATCATGCTCTGCTTCAGTATGTCACAGAACATATTGGCATTCATAGTGTTGGTAATGCAGTGAGGCAGCACAGTCGAACTGTGAGCCTCGCAAAGCGAGGCTCGCCAGCGGCGCAGCACTGTTCAAACGCGTAACTCTAAAAACCCAACAAAAAAAAGAAATCATGCACAAAAAATTATAACACACTCACACACAGCAGACGGGGAGAAACAGAAAGACTATGAGTGAGGTTGCAAGCGAATTACACCCATATTTGTCGAATTACACCCAAAATGGCAGACGAGAAACGCTAAATTTCAGAAACAGCATGAAAACGAGGCTCAGCAACGCCAGGCTCGCAAAACTTACAAAATACACCAAGCTGAAGACAGTAACACTTACACGAACAACACCAGGCATGCGGGACTTAGAAAATACACCGCATCGAACACACTAACACTTACACCAACAACACCAGGGACGCAGGACTTTGAAAATAAAACCAACAACACGCAACCATTCAGCACACACACAGAGGAGAAAGACACAGGGAAGGGACATGGGGGAAAGAGACACATAGAGGTTAACGAAACCCTGCAACGAGTGGCCCGTACAGTAGGCGAGAGTAAAAGGCTCGCAATGAGCGCCAAAGGCGCTCATCGCGGGGCTCACAATGAGCACCGCGTGAGGGATAGGCTTGCAATGAGTGCCAAAGGTGCTCATTGCGAGCCCCGTGATGAGCGCTGATGGCGCTCAGTGTAGGGTTTGCGATGAGCTCCGAAGGTGATCAGTGCAAAGCAGAAAACTTGAAGTACATGGGGAGAGTGGATCGCAATGAGCACCGAAGGTGCTCAGGGGACCAAAAGCCTCACATTGTGTGGAAAAAAGAATTGCCCGCCTTACAATTTTAATCCCGTCATTTTTGACGGGCAATTTCCTAGTAAATATATAAAGGACATGTTTACACTTCTATACAATGAATTCAAACTTCTGCTCACTGAAAGATCCAATTATAGGTGATGTGATCCAATCAAATGATGTTGTTTATCAAGGTGCTTTGATGCAGGTCATGTGCCAAGTGAGATCGAACTGTATTTGTAAATGATAAACATCTGTCTGCTCTTGTACTTAAATAGATATGGAAGTTTTTCTGTTTTTACTATTAAAATAATCATTTAAGTATTTATTTGCTTATCTAAACATAATTTCAAAGCTCTATTTTTACTCACTTAAACATTTCAAATAGTCTGTGCAAAAGGCCCACCCCCTGAATCTCATGAACATTGTTTCCATTGGTACTAGATGTACTAGTCAATCACATTTATGTTGAAATGCTGCCCAGAGACAACCTGTAACTGATAGTAACCTAGTACTATAGACACACTGTGCACGAGCTACACCTTTGCAGGGACAATTGGAAGGTTTCAGTAAATAAAACAGAGCTTTTAATCTCTTGTTAAAACAATTATGTCTAAATATGCAAATAAATACTTAATAGATATTTTTTATTATTAAAACAGGGGATCTTCCATGTCAATTTAAACATGGTATAGCTGGAATACTTTTTTTTACCCATATGGATTTAACTGAATGTATTATCTCTTTAAAATTATGCTCATGCACATAGTACAATATAGTGAATTGTTGGTACAATACGATTCATCGTTTAAGGAGGTAGCTCCTCTATAATTCATAAATCCTATAGTTTCATATTTTTAACAGTGGGCCACTGAGTGTCAGCATTTTAATGCAAATATCACTGCACATATTTCTTAAAAGAGAAATTCTTCTTTGTGTAGTTAAAAGAATAGGAGGGCTGGGAGAGTTTTGGACCATAGGGCACCACAAGGTGCTTGCAGCTGGTGCATAAATTACAAAATTAATTTTCTCCTCCTCTGTCATAATAACAGGAGGAGCAGCGGTGGCACTGCAGTGTATGGGAAAGCACACAAAGGAGGACAGCTGAAAGAAGCTGTGCTTTTCTCTAATATTTCCAGCCTGGAACATCCATGGAAGACTCTGCACTTATCATTCACTCTTTGATGATATATGTAGAGGCCAGCTTCAATACACCATGCAAAAATCCATTTGTTTTATCTTATTATACTATCATAAACAGTGCACAAATAAAAGACATCTTGAACTTGGAAGAAATACTTACCCTATACTCTGGTTGTCTTAACTTGTTTCTTCTAGTGTTTTTATGAAAAAGGTAGTACATTTGGATCTTGGGTGATGGATGTGGGGTATCACATATGGAAATAACAAGTAACTTTTCTCTAGCTTAGTCATAGTGGGGCTGTCTTATGTACTACTAACTATTTATCATGCAGACTGCATAACAATATGCTGCTGCATGTATATTGTCAAATTTGAAATATTTAAGTTTTTCATTTATATTGGAGACTGTTTTGGCTGCCTAGAGAGCAGATGCCACTCCACAGAGTTCTTGCGGGATCCTTCAATAACCCTGAAAATTCATCTGTGATTAGACCATCAGATCTGACCCACTGCTGGTGTAAATCACAGAAAAAGGACAAATTATTGGAGTACCCTCCAATTCAACAAGACTCCCAACAGAAAGGACACATTGACAGCACTGTCATATCCCATATACTTGTTTGCAACAGAGATCTAGCCCAACTGTAATGCATGACTGCCTGATAGACAAGGGATCTGAGACATGAAACAGCACCTACTTCCCGCAAACAAAGTACAATCTGCTCCGCAATTGAGTAAAGCTTTGGAGAATGAGACAGGCGTTCCAAACTCATTGAGTCACCAGCCACTGTAGCTCCCCCTGCTCACCTATAACCTACTAATGTTATCTAAACTGTTCACTATATTCTTCCCATTATATAAAAAAACAAGTAGGTGGGTTAAGAGAGATTGACAATGAGGAGAACCAGCATGTTATAAAGCAAGAGTGCAACTAGTAGGTAGTTTTTTATGAATCCCATATAATACACACTAACTTCCTGGTTGCAACTACTTAGGAGTTACTTATGGCGCAGAGGTACCAAGGGCCTCATTCTAGTATCGGCCGTAGGAGATGCGGGGCCGCAAGGACCGGCCGCAAGCTATTCTGCTATTCTATTCCCCTCCGGCCGGGGATTCCGGCAGGATTGCGGCCGGCGCCTTGCTATCCCTTGCGGTCGCTCGCGCCGGAGGAAAGCCTTTGATCTAAAACAGCCGCAAGAGTTTCGGCCGCAAGAAAATCCTGTTTGCTATTCAATTCCCCCGGGAACCCTCTCTGCAAGGCTAAAACCAAACCGCAGCTTACTTGCAGCAAACAGGTCCCGCTAGCACCAATTAAGCACATTATAAAGCCGAAATAAAGCCATCCTGCACTCTGAGGAGACTATAAAGTGATTGTAGGTGTTAGCAAAAATAGCACAACATTCCCCTACACTCAAATCCGTAAATAAATTATTTTTTAATTTATGGAAAAAGTCCTGAGGGCTTGGAGCACCTCAGACCCACCTACGCTGCGGCCGGAAAATAAACAGTTAATGTAAACTCGGATTTGGGCTGATGTGCAAGCTTGAGAGGGGGTTGCTATTAATCCTCATGTCCCCCAATATGATCCCTAGCATTTACAGAGCTGTACAGTGCCGTCTTGAATTTATTTTTGCGTTTAAAGTTTTCTGAGCTAACGGCCGGTTGAATTTCAAGATAACGGAACCCCCGCAAGGAATCGCAGCCTTGCGGCCGTTTTACGGCCGATAATAGAATGAGGCCCCAAGTGTGTTGATATCCAGGGATGATCACCTATCCCTGCTAACAAATAATTACTATCTTCCTTAATACCTGTTTCTCATTTGCTCTGTTAGGTGGTTTTAGAAGCTATTATCTACTGTCAACTATCTATATCACTGTGCTTTACACAATTATAAAGTATGTTACAAAGTACATTATAACAAATACACTACCAAATTAAGCCAATGAAATAAAAGCGACGCACCAAATATGGTATCATTTAAACTGTGGCTAATAATAAGTACTTTATCAGTTGAATATTATAAAAATACATTTTCTTACTATAAACTTATATTGCATTTAGTATGTCATGCAGCTTTAGACTGAAAACAATGCAAACATGACACCATGTGGTAATTTGCAATTTGGTGAATTATTGCTCAAGGCTGACTGACAGGTAAAAAATACAAATGCAATTCTACATTTAGTTAAAAAAATGCATTTTTTTCTAACATTCAACAACATTGATACAATACCCGCTATTAACTATATAAGTTTTACCTTATTTAGTACCTCTCATATGTCCCTTTTAAACTACAGGAACAGCTCTTTGGGAACTACATATTTCCAGAAGCCTACTCAAAAATGGTAGACAGCAGGACAGTTGCATGCATTTAAATTATTACCAGGTCTATCCTGATGTACGCAATAAGCCACTGAATTTGAAGCAGGCCTATCTAAACACGCATTACGAGAATTATCCTAAATAAGGGAAACTTGAAAACTATAAAAGAGTACAAACATCTAGCAATATGCATTTATTGTAATTAAAAGAATGCAACATAAGTTGCTGGAAAGCCTGTTTTCAAATATTCAAACTTGAGCATCTGTGTCTATGTGGAATTGAGATAAATAGTATCACGTATTAGAGGATTTAAATGTACAAATACATCATGCTAATTAGTACTCAGTTAATTATATTTTTGCAGAAAAAATTAAAAACTGAATATTTTTAGCAATCCAAAATATATTCTAGCGCTCAAATTAATAAAGAAATAACTGACCAATTTACAAATGTAATCAAAAACCCTACTTTTATCACTGTATGTCAGTCGGAAAATATTGTATACAGAGGATATTTAAAAAAGAGGGTTAGATTGTTAGGGCCTCATTCTATTATCGGCCGTAAATCGGCTGTAAGGCTGCGATTCCTTGCAGGGGTTCTGTTACCTCGCAATTCTATTATACGGCCCCGCAAGGATCTCCCCTTACGGCCGGCCGTATATCTTGGAACCGGCCGTAAGCTCCAAAATCTTTAAAGTCAAATATAAATTGAAGACTGCACTGTAAATCTTTGTAAATGCTAGGGATCATATTGGGGGACATGAGGATTAATAGCAACCCCCTCTCAAGCTTGCACATCAGTCCAAACCCGAGTTTACATTAACTGTTTATTTTCCGGCTGCGGCGTGGGCGGGTCTGAGGTTCTCCAAGCACTCTGGACTTTTTCCATGGATATTTGACATATTTAATAAAAATTTGTTTTTACGGATTTGAGTATAGGGGAATGTTGTGCTATTTTTGCTAACACCTACAATCTCTTTATAGTCTCCTCAAAGTGCAGGATGGCTTTATTTGGGCTATTTTATGTGCTTAATTGGTGCTAGCGGGACCTTTTTCCTGCAAGTAAGCTGCGGCTCGCTTTTAGCCTTGCAGAGAGGGTTCCCGGAGCAATAGAATAGCAACCGGGCTTTTCTTGCGGCCGAAACTCTTGCGGCTGTTTTAGATCAAAGGCTTTCCTCCGGCGCAAGCGGCCGCAAGAGATAGCAAGGCGCCGGCCGCAAGCCTGCCGGAATCCCCGGCCGGAGGGGAATAGAATAGCAGAATAGCTTGCGGCCGGTCCTTGCGGCCCCGCATCTCCTACGGCCGATAATAGAATGAGGCCCCCAGTGTGTAATTTTAACTGAACTTAAATGGCTACTTAATGCAGCACAAATTGAACCACATCTCTGTAAAGATCAATAAATGCATGTTGAAATACTTTTTACTTTTTTTTTTATATACATGCATTTCTCACTGAGAAATGAAATAAAATAAAATCTGTGTTAAAATGTGTAACAAACTGCCCATAGCCAAATCCACTGTTAAGCAACAGAGATTTGGTCTTGCTTCATTACTTCAACCAATCAGGTTGCAGGGTTTTGTGTCAGATTCAAGTCTATGTTGGCGCTTTACAAATAAAAGATAATAATAATAATAATAGATATTTTTGTCAACATCTGTGAGTGTATATATATGTATATATGCAATATATGTATATACACAATATATGTTGTTGTTCAGTCGTTCAGTTGTGTCAGACTCTATGTAACCCTATGGATCAACACATATGGGTTTCTGCTTATAATATATATATATATATATATATATATATATATATATATATATATATACATACACACACATGCACACACATATTTACTGCTCAGGCCAGGGACCAACCCCACACTGATGAGAGGCATTAACCTTCAAACAGTTCTGTTAAATTATTGTTGTGGTAAACTACCTACCCACAAAATCTACTGCACATATCAGGGACCAACCCCACATTCATGAGTAACATTAACCTTGAAACAGTGCTGTCAGTGGGTGAGTTTCCTGGCTTGTGCATAATCCATCCTTTGCTTAAAGCTGTGCTATACAGCAGGCATATGCTTAAAAGGAGCCATGTTTAAAACGGTATTTGGTATTTGGTATTCTCACAATCCTGAGTGGGTAATACGTTTTTGTAACTTATTTTAGACATTCAAATGTTAAATGATAAATAAATTAATCTTGTAATGTATTATTTACTTATTATATACAGTATACAGATATATGTACATATACACAAAATCATGTAACTTATGGTGGGCAAAATAGTGATAGAAGCCCTCCACTGTACAGAATACAGTAAATTAATAGTACACAAATGTGCTATTTATTTATATATACATAAAAATACATAGAAATACATATACATACCTATATATATATATATATATATATATATATATTTATTTATATACACATAAATACACATATATGTGTATAAATATCAATATCAATATATATATATATATATATATATATTTATATATACACATAAATACACATAATACACATAATACACATAATATACACATATATGTATATAAATATCAATATCTATATGTATATATATATCTATATACGGGGGGGGGGGGCAAAACCTATTTGATCCCCTGCTGATTTTGAACGTTTGTCCACTGACAAATAAATTATCAGTCTATAATTTTAATGGTAGGTGTATTTAAACAGTAAGAGATAGAATAACAAAAAAAAAGAACAAGAAAAACATATGTCAAAAAAGTAATACATTGATTTGCAGGTCAGTAAGGGAAATAAGTATTTGATCCCATTTCAATCAGTACGATTTATGGCTGCCAGGTGTCTTTTATACATGTAACAAGCTGAGATTAGGAGCCCTCTCTTAAAGGGAGTGCTGCTAATCTCAGCTTTTTTACCTGTATAAAAGACACCTGTCCACAAAAGCAATCAATCAGATTCCAAACTCTCCACCATGGCCAAGACCAAAGAGCTGTCTAAGGATGTCAGGGACAAGTAGTGATGTCGCGTACATAAAATTTTCGGTTCGCGAACCGCGGACGCAAATTTCATCAAATGTTCGCGAACGGGTGAACCGGGCGAACCGCCATAGACTTCAATGGGCAGGCAAATTTCAAAACCCACAGGGACTCTTTCTGGCCACAATAGTGATGGGAAAGTTGTTTCAACGGGACTAACACCTGGACTGTGGCATGCCGGAGGGGGATCCATGGCAAAATTACATAGTTGATGCAGAGTCTGGTTTTAAGCCATAAAGGGCATAAATCACCTAACATTCCTAAATTGTTTGGAATAACATGCTTTAAAACATCAGGTATGATGTATCGATCAGGTAGTGTAAGGGTTACACCCGCTTCACAGTAACAGACCAATCTCCCCGTTTAATGCACCGCAAACAACCGCAAACAGTCCCTTTGCACAACCGCGAACTCCCCATTTGCACAAGGTGGGATACCAAGCTAGCCATGTCCCGTTCCTTGTCCTCACTGATGTCATTGAAGGTCTCTTCCTCCACCCAGCCACCAAGGGTCCCCGAAAGGTGACAACAAGCCCCATGGGATGCCTGCTGTGTTTGGTCTTCCACCTCCTCAAAGCCACCTTCCTCCTCTGACTCCTCTTCTTCAGACTCCTCTCTCTGCCACTGTGCACTGACAAAAGTTGGCAGAGTAGGCGCTGTAGGCCTCACACACACGCCTGTAGGCAGGCAACTGATATTCAATCGATTACAGTCAAAAAAGTGTTCTTTTATGTCACTGTACAGTACTGTTGCACCAGATATGACAAATCACTGTGCACTTGCAAAAGTTGGCAGAGTAGATGCAATAGGCTTCACACACACTCCTGTAGGCAGGCAACTGATATTCAATCGATTACAGTAAAAAAAGGGTTCTTTTATTTCACTGTACACTAGGTTGCACCAGATATGAGTGTCACTGTGCACTGGCAAAAGTTGGCACAGTAGGCGCTGTAGGCCTCACACACACGCCTGTAGGCAGGCAACTGATATTCAATCGATTACAGTCAAAAAAGTGTTGTTTTATGTCACTGTACACTACGGTTGCACCAGATATGACATATCACTTTGCACTGGCAAAAGTTGGCAGAGTAGTTGCAATAGGCTTCAAACATACTCCTGTAGGCAGGCAACTGATATTCAATCGATTACAGTAAAAAAAGGGTTCTTTTATTTCACTGTACACTAGGTTGCACCAGATATGAGTGTCACTGTCCACTGGCAAAAGTTGGCAGAGTAGATGCAATATGCTTCACACACACGCCTGTAGGCAGGCAACTGATATTCAATCGATTACAGTAAAAAAAAGGGTTCTTTTATTTCACTGTACACTAGTTGCACCAGATATGAGTGTCACTGTGCACTGGCAAAAGTTGGCAGAGTAGGCGCTGTAGGCCTCACACACACGCCTGTAGGCAGGCAACTGATATTCAATCGATTACAGTAAAAAAAGTGTTGTTTTATGTCACTGTACACTACGGTTGCACCAGATATGACGTATCACTGTGCACTGGCAAAAGTTGGCAGAGTAGATGCAATAGGCTTCACACACACGCCTGTAGGCAGGCAATTGCTATTCAATCTATTACAGTCAAAAAAGGGTTCTTTTATTTCACTGTACACTAGTTGCACCAGATATGAGTGTCACTGTGCACTGGCAAAAGTTGGCAGAGTAGGCGCTGTAGGCCTAACACACACACGCCTGTAGGCAGGCAACTGATATTCAATCGATTACAGTAAAAAAAGTGTTGTTTTATGTCACTGTACAATACGGTTGCACCAGATATGACGTATCACTGTGCACTGGCAAAAGTTGGCAGAGTAGATGCAATAGGCTTCACACACACGCCTGTAGGCAGGCAATTGCTATTCAATCTATTACAGTCAAAAAAGGGTTCTTTTATTTCACTGTACACTAGTTGCACCAGATATGAGTGTCACTGTGCACTGGCAAAAGTTGGCAGAGTAGGCGCTGTAGGCCTCACACACACGCCTGTAGGCAGGCAACTGATATTCAATCGATTACAGTAAAAAAAGTGTTGTTTTATGTCACTGTACACTATGGTTGCACCAGATATGACGTATCACTGTGCACTGGCAAAAGTTGGCAGAGTAGATGCAATAGGCTTCACACACACGCCTGTAGGCAGGCAATTGCTATTCAATCTATTACAGTCAAAAAAGGGTTCTTTTATTTCACTGTACACTAGTTGCACCAGATATGAGTGTCACTGTGCACTGGCAAAAGTTGGCAGAGTAGGCGCTGTAGGCCTAACACACACACGCCTGTAGGCAGGCAACTGATATTCAATCGATTACAGTAAAAAAAGTGTTGTTTTATGTCACTGTACAATACGGTTGCACCAGATATGACGTATCACTGTGCACTGGCAAAAGTTGGCAGAGTAGATGCAATAGGCTTCACACACACGCCTGTAGGCAGGCAATTGCTATTCAATCTATTACAGTCAAAAAAGGGTTCTTTTATTTCACTGTACACTAGTTGCACCAGATATGAGTGTCACTGTGCACTGGCAAAAGTTGGCAGAGTAGGCGCTGTAGGCCTCACACACACGCCTGTAGGCAGGCAACTGATATTCAATCGATTACAGTAAAAAAAGTGTTGTTTTATGTCACTGTACACTATGGTTGCACCAGATATGACGTATCACTGTGCACTGGCAAAAGTTGGCAGAGTAGATGCAATAGGCTTCACACACACGCCTGTAGGCAGGCAATTGCTATTCAATCTATTACAGTCAAAAAAGGGTTCTTTTATTTCACTGTACACTAGTTGCACCAGATATGAGTGTCACTGTGCACTGGCAAAAGTTGGCAGAGTAGGCGCTGTAGGCCTCACACACACGCCTGTAGGCAGGCAACTGATATTCAATCGATTACAGTAAAAAAAGTGTTGTTTTATGTCACTGTACACTACGGTTGCACCAGATATGATGCATCACTGTGCACTGGCAAAAGTTGGCAGAGTAGATGCAATAGGCTTCACACACACGCCTGTAGGACAGGCAATTGCTATTCAATCTATTACAGTCAAAAAAGTATTGTTTTATTTCACTGAGCACAATATAAGCTGTTAACCTGACACAGGCAGGCAACTGAAATTAGATTAAAGGAAAAAAGTGTTGTTTTTGTTCAATGTATGGTACACCAACTATGACTGGTGAAACAGAGCAGAATATTAGCTGTGAGCCTGACACAGGCAGGCAACTGAAATTAGATTACAGGAAAAAAATGGTTGTTTTCAATGTATGGTACACCACCAGGTATGAGTAGTGAAAATAAGCACAATATAAGCTGTTAGGTGTTAGCCTGTCACACACACACGCTGGCAGGCAGGCATATGCAATTAGATTACACAGAAAAAAATTATAAAATAAAATAAATGATGTTCTAGCCCTAAAAAGGGCTTTTTGGGTTGCTGTCCTTGCAGCAGATATCAGATGACTCCTTCAGGTCTGTAGTGGAAGCTAAATACACAGCCTGGCTATCTATTTCCCTATTAAATCTCCAGCAGCTACACTATCTGCCCTCTCCCAACGAATGCAGCTTCAGAATGATTCTAAAATGTATGCTGTCCTTCAGATGGAAGGCTCTGGAAGGGAGTGTATGCTGCTGATTGGCTGGAATGTGTCTGCTGACTGTGAGGTGCAGGGTCAAAGATTCCTCAATTATAAAGAAAAGGGGGCGGACCGAAAAGCGCATGTGTCCGCCGTCTGATGCGAGCACGAAAGAGCCAAAATCTCCGCGAATAGTCCGTGGGCGAACTGTCCGCGACATCTCTAGTTACAAGACCATCGCTAAGCAGCTTATTGAGAAGGTGACAACACTTGGTACGATTATTTGCAAATGGAAGAAACACAAAATAACTGCCGGTCTCCCTCGGTCCGATGCACCATGCAAGATCTCACCTTGTGGAGTTTCAATGATCATGAGAACGGTGAGGAATCAGCCCAGAACTACACGGGAGGCTCTTGTTAATGATCTCAAGGCAGCTGGGACCATAGTCACCAAGAAAACAATTGGTAACACACTACACCGTGAAGGACTGACATCCTACAGTGCCCACAAGATCCCCCTGCTCAAGAAAGCACATGTACAGGCCCTTCTTAAGTCTCTCAATGAACATCTGAATGATTCAGAGGAGAACTGGGTGAAAGTGTTGTGGTCAGATGAGACCAAAATTTAGGTCTTTGGCATCAACTCAACTCACTGTGTTTGAAGGAGCATTAATGTTGCCTATAACCCCAAGAACACCATCCCCACCATCAAACATGGAGGTGGAAACATTATGCTTTGGGGGTGTTTTTCTGCTAAGGGGACAGGACAACTGCACCGCATCAAAGGGACGATGGACGGGCCATGTACCGTCAAATCTTGGGTGAGAACCTCCTTCCCTCAGCCAGGGCATTGAAAATGGGTCGTGGATGGGTATTCCAGTATGACAATGACCCAAAACAAACAGCCAAGGCAACCAAGGAGTGGCTCAAGAAGAAGTACATTAAGGTCTTGGAGTGGCCTATCCAGTCTCCAGACCTTAATCCCACAGAAAATCTGTGGAGAGAACTGAAGGTTCGAGTTGCCAAAAATCAGCCTCGAAACCTTAATAACTTGGAGAGGATCTACAAAGAGGAGTGGGGCAAAATCCCTCCTGAGATGTGTGCAAACCTAGTGGCCAACTACAAGAAATGTCTGACATCTTGCCAACAAGGGTTTTGCCACCAAGTACTAAGTTGAAGGGGTCAAATACTTATTTCCCTCACTGACCTGCAAATCAATTCATAACTTTTTTGACATGCGTTTTTCTTGTTTGTTTTCTTTATTGATATTCTGTCTCTCACTGTTAAAATACACCTACCATTAAAATGATAGACTGATAATTTCTTTGTCAGTGGACAAACATTCAAAATCAGCAGGGGATCAAATACTCCCCTCCCCCAATGTATATATATATACATAAATATATATATATATATATATATATATATATATAGAGAGAGAGAGAGAGAGAGAGACATGCAGCACCCACATTAGCCCCCGTGCTTTTAAATATGCCCCCCGCCTTAAATCTGCAATTCCTGTTCCTGCCTCATAGCTGCACTACTATGCCTACCCCTGCTGGCACGTCTTCTCACCAGGGCAGGGAATCCCCAATAACATCACGTATAAGAAACAGGGATCCTTGGGGGAGATATATAACTGCTTGGGGCAATCTCTAGAGGACCGATGAAGTCCTCCTGGATGCTCCCTTAGAAAGGGGTATGGGGTCCACGGTTACGAGCAGTGGGTTCATAAAAGGGTGATAGGGAGTGGGGTCATCTGGGGGGTCATTTAATAAAATGAAAAAAATATATTTTAAGGGTATGATGTATTTTCTCATTTCCCCTTCTATCACTGCAGGTCCTGGGGGAAGCTGTGGTGTGAATCACAACCTTCCCCCATGGAGCCTAATGCACCGCACGATGAAGTGTAGTGATAGACAGACATAAAATGTAAATAAACAAACTTTTAATAACTAAGTTTTTAAAGATAAAAATACAAAAAAAGTTTTAACTGCAGGGATACTCCATTTACAGAAATATATCCGTTCCTGCATTAAGGAGAGCTATACGAACACTGTGCTAAACAGGGCATTTTATCGCTGTTCAGCACAATGGAGCAAAAAAGCACTGTGAACAGGGGTTTAAATGCCCGCAACGCGATTTTAAGCACTATTGAGAGATTTAGTGCTTTCTGAGCTCTGGGACCGGAAAGCGCTACTGTGAATTATCGTTCAGCGGGTTAGCGCAAAACAGGGGTATTACTGTATGTTAATGACATACTCTGTCACATAGTGAAAAGTAAGAAGAGGAAGGAGGACAGTGGCCCTTTAAACTCAATTTTTTGCAAAAAGAATAAACCTTTACACTTTACTATCTTGGATAAACAGACTCCATAGAAACCACAATAATAATAATAATAATAATAATAATAATAATAATATATTAGCACTACTTTATTTTATAGTTTATTAATATTTATAGTAAAGCCAAAGCTCAGAGGGTCAGCACAGAAATATTATTACCTATTTGTTACTCTTCCCCAGTTCTCTGCCCTTTAATTCCCTTTAGATTGTAAGTAGCGAGTTTCCAGTCTTGTAGGGTGCTTTGGGATAAAGCACTTTCTGCTAAGATTCTAAGCTCAAAACAGGGCCCTTCAACTTTGAATTTGTTAAACGTGTATTTCCCCTGTTCTTATCCCCTGTACAGCGCTACGGAATATGTTGGCGCGATACAAATAAAAGATAATAATAATAATAATCATCAGGTAAGGAGACAGAATAGATTTTTTTCCATATTGACACACTTTAAGACAATATTTTAGGAGTAAATCAATACCCAAGGGCAGCAATACAATTCACTAATTACTGTAGGTGTATCTTCATAAAGGTAGGCCAACAAATCAAATCCCTAATTAATTTTGGGATGCAGAACCTGATAGTTTTTTCAAATATCTTAAATTGTGCTGTGTAGAATATAGAAGTTGGCAACTGACTCATTGGGCCTTATTCAATTGCAAGCCCACGGTTTACGTTATACAGGCCGTAAGTCTGCAGGCTTGAAATTTGCTACAATTACAGAGCGATTCAATTGAACAAGACCACAGTTTTACAGGCTGAAAGCAAAAACCGTAAACCATGCAATCGTAAGCAGCATTTCAGAGCATGATCATGATCAATTAAGCAAGGCCGCAACAACCAATTTAGAAACAGGCAAATGTAAATGAGACTGTCAGTAAAACATGGAGGTTATACGTCAGTCAATTAGCGTTTAGGGGTCCGATATGCGATCAGATTCGCAATTCGGCAATGTACAAAATATAAAAAATTTATGGCGATACTGTTCTAGTCCATGTGAGTGGACTGATATGTATTAACTCATTGATTCCCAAGATTGACATGACACTGAAATGAAACATAAAAATCTATTGCAGATTTGCAAGCTTGAGACTGTTGTGCAATTAATTCTAATGTCTTTCATTGCTTTCTCCGTCTTTTTATTTGCATTTACAGTGCTACGAACAGGTGTTTAACCCCCTTGCGAGTCCTATCTGGTACCCTTAGGATTTTCTTCTACTTTTGCCATTTACGGGTGTGAAAACATTTGCGGGCTTGAGGAATATTAGCAATTGAATAGCGATTTGCAGTTTTAGCAATCGTAACTTTTGCGGGCTTGAAAGATCAAAGGCTTAGATGGGTGTAAGTTACGATTTTGAGAACAGCAGGGATTTTCAGCCTGTAACCCGTAGATTGTTTGCGGCTCGCTAAAAGACACATTAAACAACAATTGCTCAATTGAAAGGGGCCATTGTCTCAAGGGCTTTTTCGAATGATGGTAGGTAACTTACTAACATAGGCCCCAATATCACTGTGAAGATATGCATTCCATATTTCTAACATATGTATACATAATTAACATAATAGTATTCAAGTTGGCACATGATGTAATTTACATAAGTGGCTGGTTTTGACCTATGACTTTTTAATGGCTATCCCGGCTTTAGAAACACTGTCAAATTTGCACAGTTTCATGTAAAGCTTGTGGGACGCAAATTAAGTGAAGATAGCACTACATTCAACACAATTTCTACCTTGTAGCATATGTTTATATGCATCTGTGTACATATAAACATCACTAAGCTGACTGTAAAGAGGGCACCTGAGGAAGCTGTGGTTATGCTCAACAGAGATAGCTTGAGTGTTACTCCAAAATCCAGACTACAAAATTGCAGGCAAATTCCCTCTGTATGACAGTTTATAGGCATAGTTCTGCATAATTAGTTAGATGCAGCTATCTATCTAAACAAAATGAGAGTATGGGATTCTCAGCAGGACTCGTATAGGAACTAAACCTTGTGTAACAACAAGGTTTGTCTTATTAATGCTAATACAACTCAAAATAAATAGTAAGTACAACTGAAATCTATACAGAAGTCAGAACTGAATTTAACAATGTAATATATGATTGGCATTGCATATACCTGCATCAAACTTTATATATAATGTTTTGTCTCAATATGTGGGTACAAAATATTTGCAAAATGTTGTTTAATGAATATATAACTAGTTAATTTATAAAGTAGAATATTATTTCCAAAATGAATTGTATTATTTTATTCCCTATACTTTTTTTTTTACTTTTTACAGGTTTAAATACTTGGCTGTGTAGTTTTATAAACTACTTATAACTTCCTGTAATTTTTAAACGTTCATTTGATTAATTTTATATTTGTTGAAATACTTTACTATTTATGTCCATTGATTTGCCTTCCATTACACAATTTACAAAGCATTCTTTGAACCTCAAACACACTTCCAACATGGGGGGGGGGGGGGGGGGATTTACTAAGCATTTTTTCACTTGAGATGACTTGAGAATAACTGAACTGAGGTGACGGGGGCTGTTTTTCCTCTTAGGAAATGGTGCATAGTAAATCAAGGAGTGAGGTGAAATGCACTTGAGATGCCCCATTATTTCATACATCGATATCCAATAAATTAAATTCTTACACTGAATGATGGATGGATTTAATTCTGTCAAAATGTTTTGCTACTGACCAAATATCTATTCAAATTAATGTATGGGATCATGAATGATAAGAATAATATTAGTGATACTTTTACCATATTCTAGTTTAAAATCAGCTGTATCATACTATTAATGGAAAAGACATTGTTAGAATTGATGTCCAGTTATGTTCTGAATAGTTTTCATTGAATTGGGTCATTAGCGTTGGAACTTGAATTTACAGCAGAGCATCTGAAGTTCTCCATTCTATAGTAATGATGTGTATTGTACACCTCCATGTTCTTATTAGAGAGAATATACTGTGATGACTTTCCAAGGCAATGACTTTTCAGGGTATACTCCACATGATCACCCATATTTAAATGCATGTTGCAAATCAACCATATACAAATGCATCTTTAACTGGGCAAGCCAATTACCAAATATGTTTACAAAGTTACAATGCCTTTCTGTGGTTAATAACTATCACTAATTCTTATGTTCATCAATTAAGTATTAATCTTAATCAGTTTTGACATCAAACTGCAAGTTGTTGCCTGAGTTAAGCATGCCTGACAGTGTTGTAAAATCTATGTATAGGAGACGACAACATCAATCTTCTTAAAATAATTGCATTTCAGTGAAACCTTTGCTGTGAACATATTTTAAATTTCAGAATTAGTAATTAAAAATGCACAGTTTGATGCACAGTTTTACTTGAAAAAACTGTTATTATTGCATTTTTAAATGTACAAAACATTTTATGGTGTTACAACACAACCACAACCTTGCATCTACAGTATATATTATTGTTTATGCATATCATTTACACTATGTTTCACCATATGCATATAGTTACATGTCTTGAGACATATAGGCATATATATGTTTCATATTGATGGTGTGCATGGTCTATAACAACAAAACCAGTTTGAGTGACAGGGATTGTGATGGCATACATTCATTTAATCTTACTCAATAAGCACCATGTGCAAAAACCCAAACAAGTATAACATTGAACATCTGCTGTACTTTTATCTCCATTGTGTATAGATATATTATATTTTACCTGTCTTGTAAACTTATAAAATGCGTCAAACATTGAAGTAGCTATATACAGTAGTTATTCATACATAACATTCTAAGACAACAAAAATATTGTGCCATCTACTGGACACCATGAAAAATACACATACTATACATTGTAGGAAGTCAGGTCAATTGCAGAGGGCAATATCTAATCAGACATTCATTAGCTAAGACTGAATTTTCAGTTGCATTTGCCCATATCTTCTGTTACTTGCAACACAGCTGTTTTGGAGAAATATTCATTCATTTCTTTACAAAATTCATCAAGGTCTGTATATTCTTATGAAAATTAAGTCAATGTCTGGAATCTATGTTTTTTATGGATACATACACATGTTAAAAAGATAGTTAGAACAGCATAATAAAGAGGTCTTAGGAAAAGACCAACATGTAACATAATTTAATTAAGGATTTGGAAAATTCAGCTTATGTATAATAAAGTTAATAATGTAGTAGAGGTCCAGAAGGAGGCAGTCAGAGGTCCTGATTCAGACCCATGTCTGCCTAGTGACTAACCATGCTTTAAACAATGCAAACTCAGCAGATACCTGTGCATAATAAGACACCCAGCTATTCATTGCAGCCGAATTGGAGATTATAAGTATATTATTATGCAGTAGAACTATCTACAAAAACATGTAATATAAAAGCAATGATTGCATAATAAATAATTGCATAATATAATAAATTCCAAAATGCCACTATTTTTGCCAGGGTATGCAAACTTTTGAGCACAACTATATATATAAGAGAGTTCCAGAAAAAACATTTACTCCTGCTTTATAAACTTTTCTTAAGCCTTTCACTGTGTGGATCAGAACAATATGTGGCAAGTTCTTAGAGATGACGATACCAGATAATCTCATCTGCCTACTGAGGAATCTGTACGAACCAAGAAGCCTCGCTCATAACCGAACATGGGACAACAGAATGGTTCATAGCCAATATTGCTGGAAGAAATATCAACAACCTCAGATATGCAGATGATACTGCTGTGATGGCTGAAAGTGAGGAGGAACTAAAGGGCCTATTGATGAGGGTGCAAAAGCTGGCCTGCTGCTCAACATTAAAAAGATGAAGATCATGGCAAACAGCAATCTCAGTTCCTGGCAATTAGATGGGGAGGAAGTGAAAGCAGTGACAGATTTTATTTTCCTGGGATCCAAGATCTCTTGAGATGGTGACCGTAGCCATGCAATTAAAAGACATATGCTTCTGGGGAGGAGAGCTATTGCACACTTGGACAAGCTATTAAAAAGTAAAGATAGTATACTATCAATAAAGGTCCACATAGTTAGAACTATGGTATTCCCAGTAGTAACATACGGATGTGAGAGCTGGACCATAAAGAAGGCTGATCGCCATAGAATTGACACCTTTGAATTGTGGTGTTGGCGAAAACTGCTTAGAACTGGACTGCAAGAAGATCCAATAAATCAATACTACAGGAAATCAAGACAAACTGTTCACTGGAAGGTATGATCGTAAGGCTGAAGCTTAAATATTTTGGTCATATTATGAGGAGACAGGATTTTCTAGAAAATACTTGGATGCTGGGAAAGATTGAAGGGGACTACAGAGGCGGAGATGGATAGATGAGATCATAGAAGCAATGAACATGAACTTAATGGAGCTCAGAGGGCCGGTGACTGACAGATGTACTGTACTTTGCATGCTGTGGTCCATAGGGTTATGGAGAGTCGCACACAACTGAACGATAAACAGCAACAAATATATATATATATATATATATATATATATATATATATATAGAGAGAGAGAGAGAGAGAGAGAGAGAGAGAGAGAGAGAGATAATACTTAAAAGCAGGACAGTGGTCCTTTAAAATTGATATTATTCTCTTTCTATGATGTGGGATTGCACTGGAATATACTTATCAAATTTTCTTATTTTCATTTCTTATGATACCATCTAATAGCAAACATATGTGCTTTAAAAGGTACTTTCAGTAATGCCTAAAATGGGACATTTTCTCCTAGTTTTTGCTTTGTTTATTTTTGACCAAACTAAATATAATAACTGTATTTTGTAACTTTTCTTTGTATATTTTAGCAATGTGGGAAACTCACTATAAATAAAGCATTTGCATAACTATGCCATAGTATAAATATAACACATTTGACTTTAAATTTGTTAAATGAATGTCATAACAATATAGAAATAGCCAAAAATTTAATTATATTGACAGGTTAACATTCTCCCTTGAAAAATAACTGCATATTGTGAAACATTAAAAAAAAATATATGGTAATTATGTTTTCAATATGAAATCATGTTTTGTGTGTAATTTATAAGAAAGTGTCTCCCTAACTTTACAGATCTAAAATAGAAGAGAGTATAGAACGTTGTTAAAAATATGTTGTAATCAAATGTTTAAAACTGTGTATTTATTTCTACAAATATTCTTAGTTTTGAGTAAAAAGGGAAGTGTTATGATTACCTGTTCATTCAATAAATAAAATCTAATTTACTTAGATTTAAATATTATTTATACTAATATGTATATAACTTGCCCTCTTACTCAGATAATTTATATACTGGTACATCTATTTGCCTAACATGATTAGTTGCTTTACTTTGAACTCAGTTAAATAAGTAATCATTGTAGTTAAAAAGATTGTGCTATGCTAGATGTACAAAAGAAAGATCAAAGTAAATGTCCCCACATTGACATTAGGCTGGAAATAATGGTGTCCTAGCAGCTCGATGCTTAGCAATATGCTGAAAGTAATTCAGCCCATTCACTAACAATAGGGTATATGTGACAATGATATATACTAGAAGATAAGGATGCAGCGTTTGTCCGGCTATGGTGCCCCACAAACCCAATTGTACACAGGACCTTCAGCATATCATATTTTCATACCATAAATAGCTCCAGGCGCCAGGGATGTGCATCATGCCGAAAACCTTGAGCCTAAACTTGAAGGGTGTGAAATCGACATGATTAATAATTATAGTTATAAGCACATGCGCCAGCTGCTTGTAGATGGGTTTTCTTGATTTATGGTGCTGTAACTACTCATGTCCACAAACAGTGTTGGGGGCACGACTGTGGGCAGAATGTATCTTCCCATTACTGAAGTTTCAATTTTAAAAAGTGGGTGAGAAACATGGTGTATGATATGTAGACATCTCAGTGGGAATGTAGAATGGCTTTTCTTTTCTTCATGTATGGTTTGATTGCTGGAATCTGTCCCTTTGGAATGGTCAGTCTTTGCAGTTTGACCATAGAGCAAACAGTCAAAGGCTAAGACAAGTCAAAGACAAATGAAGCAAGGTGTATGCTGCTATGATATTTTGTTCTTATAAGTCTACATTCTGCCAGATATTAAACGTGACTCATTTTCAAAAACTATATTTAAGCAAATAGTTATTAATGTTAATATTTATTTTAATTATGTTTGTACCGGCTCTGCAGTTTCTGAAATCTCTATAATATTGTGCAATGCAATGAGCCACCTGCTACTTCAAAAATGTAACTGGCAAGCTCAGGATTTTACATTAGAGAGTAATGTATTAATTACCACCCACTGCTGAATCATTTTAAATATAGGTAAACTAAAAAATGTTAAGCTTTTAGTTAAAACAATCCTTGTTGCAAATTGTTAATTTATGGGACAGATATAAAGATAATGGTGTATATTTATAATTGTGGCAAAAATTCATAGATATACATGGGATTAAGCAGTTAACCCCACTTGGTACATAGTTTACATAAAAAATATAGAATGTAGGGATATTTATATTCACTTTTTTTAATCGTACTTATTTCCAATTTTACTTGATTCAATATAATATAGTGATGTTTTTTGCTGTAATTTGTAAAGCTTTACTGAATGATAAATATAGAAAGAAGATGAGCTATTTACATTTCTTTGCTATTTCAAACATAATTTCATATACAGTCCCGGTTATCCGGCACCCAAGTAACCGGGACTCTCAGGCAACCGGCACCGGCATCAATTCCTCATTTTAAAGAAATTCTCGCTAAACCAGCACTATCCGTCACTATCCGGAGTTCAAGACTGGAAAAAAAAATTAACTTTTTTTCTTATTGTTTTTTCTTGGGCGTAAGTGACCCAGTTTAGGTGCCAATGTCTTTTTAAATGCATTTTGATGGGTTTTGGGGGGTTTAAGGGTCATTTAGACCCTTTTTTTCAGGGACTCCCGATTAACTAGAAACTATAGTTATCCGGCAATAGGGAGTCCCCATAGGTGCCGGATAATGGGGGTTTTACTGTATATAGAAATACTCTCTCAGATTCGCTAAGCTTTGCAGCAGGTGCAATGTAGATAACAGAAGGCTGCGGTGTCTGTTTTCTATAGGAAAACTTGTTTAAGTAGCCTCATTGAAACACTTCACATCCTATGTGAAGGTTAGTGATTCTACCCAATTGAATATTCATATAATTTTAATTGTGTTGTTGTAAATCAAAACTGTGAATAGTTTTCTTTCTTTGGAAAATTATTTTTTATTAAACAGTTGAATAAACCAGCTATTATATTTAAATAGTTAAACCATATATGCATTGAGTTTCCAGCTTTAATTTGGCTTATATTTTTCATTACATTGAAATGTACAATGACTAGTTGCTGTCTTCTCATCTGTAACGCTTTTGTATCCAGTCCAGCTTAGGTCTGGGAGAATAGGTTTGGCTGTCTTAATTTAGTCCATATCATGACATCTGTCCAGTGAACAAAATCACCACACTGTTTTATACTGTTTGGCACAGCCGGCCTGCTCTGCTTGGTAGAGAGCCAGTGCAGCACAGGTCAAGGACAAAACAACAGCTTCCTTTATGGCATCTAGTTGAAGCATGACCTGATTTTTAGGACAGTGCTTCAATATTATAGGGAGAGGTTTACATTTACCAAATAGTCTGGGTCATAAGTACATTGTCAAAGTAATAACAATGTGCAGAATGTATAAATGTGTTTTATATTTCACCTTCATTACCCATTGTTTTTAATTTTAGAATTTATAAGTCATTTTATATATTTAGATCCATTAACATGATTTGCCATAGTTGGAAATGAGATGGAATAGTTGTTTGCATACTATTATACAGCATCTTCTCGAAATGCTCAAATGTCTTATTTCTAACAGGAATGGGTAAAACTAAATAAATATTAGCAGCCTTATTAAATTGCGATTCGGTAAATTTAAAAGGGCTCGATTTAAGCACACAGCATATTTTATTTACAGAAGTGTTTAGTTAGCGAAGACCTTGCTTTTGGATAGAAGTTCACTAACTAAAAACTTTGGTAAAAAAAATATGCTATGTGCTGAAACAGAGCCCTTTTAAATTTACCGAATCGCAATTTAATAAGGCTGTAGGTCTTTTAAATTGACAATTTATTCTCTAGAACATTTTTTATTTACCTAAGGAAATTAAGTAGTTTATTAACATTTAAACATCCTTTCACCACTGTAAAAAAAGGTAACTTTTTAAAGAATGTATCTAGAAGAACCCTGGTAAGTTGATAGCTTCAAGCTCCAACCACCAATTTCCTGTTTCTGTGCTTGTCCTAGCCAGTCAGGTTATTTCATATCAGTGACCTGGCTCAGCTCTACTGTGGGCTACCACAGCTCATGTATAAAAACAGGTGGTTAGTAAGTGGAGCTTGAAGCCAACCGAGTACCAGGATATCATCATTTAATGGTATTTTTAAATATAATCTAAATAAAAATTAAATGAATTTAAATATTTTAAAAATAACATTGCTTAGAAAAATAAATCTCAAACAAGCTTATTACTGAGACTCCCCCACTTAAAATAAGATAAAGCATTTACAAAATAGATGAACCTGTTTACTATAATCAGCAATTTTAATATATTGTTAACTCACAATAAACCTTAATCCCAAGGAAACAATGCCAATGGCAGCTCTCATTTTACCAAGAAAATTCCTTGTTGGTTTCTCAGTAATCCCATGGAGACATGGGCAAAAAACACCTCAGTATGTAACCTATAACCTATAACCATCTGAAGTAAATTGGGACTCTTATTTTAAAGAACTGACAGGGATGGGGGAAGCGTGCTTCTTAAAAGCTCACTTTTTACCTATTTTGTTACATTACATCCTTAAGTCCAATGTTTTGTTAATCCACATTTTATGTGTTGGATCAGAACACAATAGTCTAAGTTGGTTAAGTGAAATGAGAAAAATATATACATAAAACTATTTTTAATAAATAGAAATCAGAAAATTGGCATGTGCCTATGTATTCACCCCCTTTGTTATGAAGCCCATAAAAAGCTCTGATGCAACCAATTACCTTTAGAAGTCACATAATTAGTGAAATGATGTCCATCTGTGTGCAATCAAGTGTCATATGATCTGTCATTACATGTACACAACTTTTTTGAAAGGCCCCAGAGGCTGCAACACCTAAGCAAGAGGCACCACTAACCAAACACTGCCATGAAGACCAAGGAACTCTCCAAACAAGTAAGGGACAATGTTGTTGGGAAGTACAAGTCAGGGTTAGGTTATAAAAAAAAAATCAAAATCTTTGATGATCCCCAGGAGCACCATCAAATCTACCATAACCAAATGGAAAGAACATGGCACAACAACAAACCTGCCAAGAGATGGCTGCCCACCAAAACACACGGATCGGGCAAAGAGGGCATTAATCAGAGAGGCAGCACAAAGACATAAGGTAACCCTGAAGGAGCTGCAGAGTTCCACAGCAGAGGCTGGAGTATCTGTACATAGGATGACAATAAGCCGTACGCTCCATAGAGTTGGGCTTTATGGCAGAGTGGCCAGAAGAAAGCCATTACTTTCAGCAAAAAACTAAATGGCATGTTTTGAGTTTGCAAAAAGGCATGTGGGAGACTCCCAAAATGTATGGAGGAAGGTGCTCTGGTCTGATGAGACTAAAATTGAACTTTTCGGCCATCAATGAAAACGCTATGTCTGGCGCAAACCCAACACATCACATCACCCAAAGAACACCATCCCCACAGTGAAACATGGTGGTGGCAGCATCATCATGTGGGGATATTTTTCAGCAGCCGCTACTGGGAAACTGGTCAGAGTTGAGGGAAAGATCGATGGTGCTAAATACAGGGATATTCTTGAGCAAAACCTGTACCACTCTGTGCTTGATTTGAGGCTAGGACGGAGGTTCACCTTCCGGCAGGACAATGACCCCAAACACACTGCTAAAGCAACACTTGAGTGGTTTAAGGGGAAACATGTAAATGTGTTGGAATGGCCTAGTCAAAGCCCAGACCTCAATCCTATAAAAAATCTGTGGTCAGACTTAAAGATTGATGTTTACAAGCGCAAACCATCCAACTTGAAAGAGCTGGAGCAGTTTTGCAAGGAGGAATGGGCAAAAATCACAGTGGTAAGATGTGGCAAGCTCATAGAGACTTATCCAAAGCGACTTGGAGCTGTGATTGCTGCAAAAGGTGGTTCTACAAAGTATTGACTTTAGGGGAGTGAATAGTTATGCACATTGACTTTTTCTGTTATTTTGTCCTATTTGTTGTTTGCTTCACAATAAAATAAAAAAAACATCATCAAAGTTGTGGGCACGTTCTGTAAATTAAATGATGCAAATCCACAAACATTCCATGTTAACTCCAGGTTGTGAGGCAACAAAACACGAAAACTGCCAAGGGGGGGGGGGGGTGAATACTTTTGCAAGGCACTGTAGTTATTAAAAATGCCATGTAGGAAAATGAAACCTCCTTTAAGAAAAACCACAGACTAATCAACTCTCACAATGATGCATCATGGCTACATTATTTATCAGCAAGCGATATCAAAATAACTGAGTTAAGTAATAAAAGAAGATAATGAATAAATAAAACATGAACACTTAATTAAGTCTTTGATATGAGTATGTTGTTCAAAACATTATTATAAGCTTGTGTTACGGAATAGCTACCGATCCTTAAATCAACAATTACATCCAGAACATTAAGTTATATATTTCTGGCCTATGTTTTGCTCTATTCACATAAAATTAACAAATGAAGAAGAACTTTAGTTTCCTGAATATTTGAAATGTGTCCAATGGTTTAGTTTTGACAGCATTAGGATTTGCATTATGCTGCTACTTTTCCAACAAGGGGGTGGCATCGAAAGAAGCACAGATGAACATAAAACTCAAATATGAGCCTGGGAAAACCATATTTAACTATAATAACCTGCTTGTTTAAACATTAAAAAGCTGTGCAAATTCCCAGTGTACATTGTGTACAGCAGTTATTTTATGTGTCTACTTTGGGAGAACAGCAACTGAGGCTCTGTTTATTTTTAATAATCAAACTCTGCCCACATAGAAGTGGTAAACATGGATCCAGTTTGTTTATGGTTAGAGAGGGACGAAGGAGAACAGAGGGAAATCAAGAGAGCAAAGAATAGAGAAACACCAAGAGAATAAAGCACATAAAGCAGATTGCAAAAACAATAATGTTGGGGCCATAACAGTAGTAATTAGCAGAAAACCTTGAGATAGGTAAAGTGTATTTTAAAGGGGAATACTATATTAGTAAAAGGTAAAGGATGATGTTCCAAGTTATCTCAAATATATTGTTATCAGTATTGAAATATTCCAAATATTCTGTTTTTACAAAATAGGGTTAATAACTCAAATCCAAATTATCTCAAATCTAACATCACTTTAGTTACTACACAAACAAATGTAATATTTTAAAATTTGTTGTTTTTTTTACAGAAAAATTACTTTTTTAGTAATTATAATGTTACATTTGTTTGCTTTTTTTTTCTTTTTTCTTTAGCGTTTCTATAAAGCTTGCATATTATGAACATTCATAAATCCCTTCAGTCTACTAATATAGAATACATCTATATATAAAGTAAGATTTTGAAAACCACTATATACACATACCTCCAACAATTTTAATTGTGAAAATAGAGACATATTTTTAAAAGGGACGTGGCAGGAGATATTAAATACAGCGGGTCCCCGGGTTACAGATGAGCTGACAGAAGTTCCATACTTAAGAAAGGGGCTCCCAAGCAATGTTCCCTCTATGCTGTGCACGTGTGCAGGTTGGGTGGTACCAAGGTTGTGAGACGAGCACACACAAGAAAACATGGTGCTCACACAGAAAAATGTCCAAATTTTGTTTGCACATAATATTATTTCATACACGTATTTCCTAGTAAAATGCTGCAAATAATTCTTTACAGCTTTCTTCTGAACTGTTAATAGATCAATGCATTGGCCAACTTCCATTCTCGGCTGGCCAGCTGACTTGTCTTTCTTTCTGTTAAGACTTTGCAAGCCACGTGTTCAGAGATATTTTAATAATAATATCAAATAAATTCATCAACTTTAGATAGCTACAAAATGTCACAGAATAAAGGCCAGAAGTGAAAACGAACTGTGACTTTGTTTAAAAGTGAATGGCAGAATGAGGTTATTGAAAACTGCAGGAGATTTTTCAACTGGAAAAGTATAGGAGACTGCATGGAAGCTAGAATTCTTAAAACTCCATCTTTCAAGTAAGATGCATCTTTCAAGCATTTAAAAAACTTCAAAACAAAAATCCTGATCTTTGTGGAGGGTTAATTAGCTTGTTCCTTGAAACCCTAGCTGAAAAAGACAAGCGGATAACTGTTATTGAACGTAATGGGTCAAAACATGATGAAATAAAAGTGTTGATTGATAGTGTCATATTAGCTATAAAAATTTATACTTCAATGCTTTCAGTTCAAGAAAATATTGAGCAAATGGCAAAGTAGTATATACTCCTGAAAGCTTCTAAAGATTACGCATGGGAATTTCTTTAAATTATTAATAGCATGATACAGCATGACATGAAGGAAGAAAAAGCTTCTGCAACATTTCATACATTAATTGTTGATTTAAGCATAGACATATCCGTCTACAAACATTTTATACTCTATTTTAAATTTCAACCTGTTAATTCATCAGTTTGCAAGACCTCTTTTGGTGAAATAATACAATTACAAACATGTGGTGCCTCTGTGATAATAGGAAGAGTAAATGGTGTAGCAGCACAGTTAGAAAAATGGTTCCTCACTTGGTTCAGCAGCACTGCGTTGCCCACTGTGAAGATTTGGGTGTTTCTTCAGCTTGGAAAGAGGTCAAATTAATAAGAGAAATTGAAACTTTAATGAGGACTGTCTACAATGTATTCTGTCTGTCTTCAACCAAAAAATAATAATTTTGAGAAACTGTAGCTGCTTCGGAATGTGAAGCAATAGCTTTCAGGCCTCTTAACGATGTTCAGTGGCTGTCCAGGCATTTTGCTCTTCAAACAATCATTCAAAGCTGTGATCCTTTTCTCAAATACTTTGAGGGGTCCAAAGATGATGATCCAATATTTAAATTGAACAACCTTACATATCGAATCACTGAGCAGGGATTTAGTTTAAGGAATTAGTTGAAGATCAAGATAAGGAATCGATTATAAGAAGACCATCTAGACATTCTGATGCACAGTAGGAGTTATCATTTTAAGGATGGCTTAATTGACCTGGGACTAGTCTATTCTGAATGGGTAAATGACAAGGATCGAAGAGAGAAATCGTAAAGGTTTGTAAACTTAGGTTACAATATTTATTTTACCAGGTTTATTTAGTCAGCTTTCAATGAGATATGTAAGAGTTAAAATGTTTGTGGGTAATTGCTTGTACTATTTTTGGATGACTAATGTATTTGTACATAACATATATTTTGTTCCATAGAATAATTAAACTGTTAAACTGTTATACAGTATGCTTCGATGAAGTGTAATTGCTTGAAATATGATTTCACCTTCAGATTTTCTGCACACTAGGATGTTCAGTTCTTCCACAAAGCCATTTTACTGTCCTGTACCATCTCGTGGAGTGTGCTGCATCCATCAAGCCTAATAGGATTTAATAACTTATTAATAAAGATTAAGAATTTAAGAGACATTATACTACATAGTCATTACATGTAGAAGCAAATTGAAACCCTTGTGTTAGTAATAAATCTATTTCTACATGTAAAACTTGCTAAATTTCTTAAACCTTACTTGGTTATATTGTAAATAAATGCTAAATATCAAGCAGCATATTATAGCGAGCTTAAGACACAATAACATTGATTATCACCTGACTCGCTATGTGCATAAAAGTTTACTCTCCTTGCAAAATGTTGCACATCAGAAATTTTTAGCACACACAGACTCCAAAAATTAAAGGTAACATTGCTCCCAAGGCTTTTTGTATGAGTTTGTTTTATGATTTGCTTGTTTGAATTAAAGAAAGACCACAATAGTTTCTGTAACTTATTATCCAAAACTATTTTATGCATGGTTCCTACATAGCATATGCCTGCCATTTTAATTTTGAGCACAGACAAAACTGATTTTTTTATTTTTTTATTAGAAAAATATATCATATAAACAAATATTGAAATAACTAACAAAAATACACATTTTCTTCAGAAAATAAAACATGTACTAGAAATAAATACAAAATTAAACAATATTTCCAGAAAAAAAACACATTTTATTACTCAGTACATATGCTTCATATTTTGATGAAATTTAACTTTTACCCATCCCTTTGTCGCTCATTGCGAGCCTCTCCTCTCATGTACTTTTGCTCGTTTGAGCAACTTCGGCGCTTATTGCGAGCCTCTCCCCTTGTGTGCTTTTGCTCCTCTGAGCACCTTCAGCGCTCATTGCGAGCCTCTCCCCTCGTGTCCTTCAATTTTCGTGCTTTGCAACGATCATCTACGGTGCTCATCGCAAATACAGATATATAAGTACAGTGTTAAATATACAATTGTTTTAGTGCAGTGTAAATTAGAAAAGGTTTTCAGGTCTCAGAGCATAACAAAGTGATATAAATATGTAACTGCTTTGAGAGTACTAACAGCCTATGAGCAGTAATCCAGATATATAAGTGCAGTGTAAAAAGTAAAACTTTTTTAGTGCAGTGTAAAATGTACATTTTTATTTTCCATTACTAATTAATACTTATTAAATGAATGTACGTTAATAATGAATTATGAATGAATAAATGTATTAGGAAGTGTGAAGCATTAATGTATTTATAAAGTAACGGAAGGAAAATATGCTATTTAGCATTTTTTTTTTTATATATATATTTTTTTTAATTATAATTAATTCATTCATTACTTAATAAATTAATATACTTTACCTATTTCTAATTAATATATACAGCAATCAATATCCTGAAAAGCTAATAATCCCTTTTTATTTTCCTGCAGCATACAATGTACAGTTGGGCTGTTGCTGCTCTGAGGAGAAAGTGTCAGCAATGTGCCAAGTTTGCAGTATAAATAGGCTGCGTGCGCAAGACCAAACCTTTTGTTTAGTCAGTAAAGCGCCATTTTAGATTCGTAATGTTATTAGTTGCAAGTAAGTGTTGTCAATGGGGGCAATTGCATTTTTTCCGTCCTTTCTAATAGTGTTTTTTTTATGCTTTGTACGTTCCTCAGAGTTTGCTCGGGAGACAGTCATCTGACCAATACCCTCCTGGCTACCACTAGATCCCTCCTGGTTAGCACTAGATCTCTCCATGGTGAGATGAGGAGGCACAACTGAATGATGGAGAGATATGAAGAACAGGCGAGTAGTGAGAGACGCCCAACGCCAGCCCATACCTCTCCAGCCTTCGATTGCACAACAGGAGACGTCGGCCTCCTCGTCTCAGACCTCACTATCACAACAAGATCCACAGCCACCAGACGTAGTGGAACCCCCCACTCCTCCACAACAAGGACGTGGAAGAGGGAGAGGGAGAGCCAGAGGGAGACGGTTTGCGGGCACGGAAGTTAGGGGCCCAGTCGGAGGTCTTAGCACCATCCAGGAAGGCCTCCTCCTGAATACTAAATGTTATAGATGTTGACATAATATTGGCTAGCTACAGAGTGTGTACATGTCTGGTTATGTTTAACATTTCAACAATTGAAAATTCAATGTGGAGTGAACTTGAGATGTGTTGCAGTTAAACAGAATATTGTTATGATTGATATATTGTTTTTGGATCTGTAGATGTTAGTAGCCAAATGTCACGACCATGAAGGCATGTTCTTCATCTTCGAGCAGAACAATACCATCATGTAAGTGAAGACCCAACCCAGTTCCCAAACAGGCATTTGATCAGTGTCATTCACCACTGCACATGGAACTGAAATGCAATATATGACTACATATCTCTTCACTAATGAACATGACTGTTGTGAGTTTCAATGATAATGAATAGTGTCCCTTGAATAGAGTTGCACGGTCACATTTGGATCTGCTAATCCAAAGCAGTAGTTATACATGCGTTTTAGTTGCATTTCATCCATAACACTATGAAAGTGGATTAATGTATTTCATGTCATCCAAACAATATGCATACTTTCCTTAGTTTGACATCAGGATCAATGTGCATGTGTTTAGGGATAATGTGAACAGTGTAATCTGTCTGGCCTTGGTACCACCCTCATACTAATGAGATGTGATATCAGCATGGCACAACTATTCCATGTAGATAGTAATAGTACTCTGAAAGATTGTGTTCACAGTGAAGCATGCCTTTTTGTCTTCCACGTCCTCAAAATATTTCAGGAAGGCTGATTGAACAAGACAGAATCAATTAGGGTAAGTATTGGTTGTAGATGACGTTCATGTTAATTGGTTAATGGTAGTTTTGCAGAGCAAAAACAATGTACCATAATAACAGCTTATGATTGTTCTAACACCTCCTCTTCATGTTTTCCAGATTCCCATCATCTATTGATCAATCAGCAGTGTATGGAATTGATTAGTATCACATGATCCATGATTTCTATTATCTGTTTAATATTTCATATTTTATATGATGTTGGTTACTGTGGGGTCCTGACCACATATGACCCTAGTAGATGCTATACATTATCCTTATGATGTTGTCTGTTTACCCTTTAGATGTCCTCTGATATACCACAGCCTCTTGCCATACTGGTATCGGTCCACACCACACCCATGATATCAATGCACAGTCTTGTACATTTCTGATTGTGCTCTGTGTATGAAATAAAATGTTGTTATACCGTTCTAACCGCGTCAGTGTATTGTCAATGGTTGAGGTTATGGGACATCCACATACATCCCATTTGTTTCCCATTCCTATATGTGTAAACTAATGAACCCTAGTTACTATGCCATAGACCAATACCTGAAATAATAGCGATAATAGCATTAGATCTCATATAATAATATATCATATATAATCAACATAAACTGCTAATGTCCAGTTACTGATATTGTGCAGTATCAACATTCCCCTGAAGGTCTGATGGGAATATGACAGGTGATACTGGAGTGGGTTGCCAGTTCCTCATCAAGAGAACTGTGGTTTGGTTGACCTCTCTGCTATGACGTGCCAACCTACACTGGCCCTACATGGTATAGCTCACAGCTTCATTCAGTTACACAAGCCCCTTCACCACCAACACTTAGCAATCCCCAAGGGGACCAGGGGAACATACACCACACTAATGTAAATTGCTGAATAGGAAACATGAGAGGTAACAAAATGGGAATGGGTATACATCATGCCACATGGCCACCTGCAATGGCGTGGGACTTTCCAGGATGGGCGTAGAGGAGATTACCCCTGATGGAGGTGAGTTGGTTGTTGATCCCTGTGCCTCTGCACAGCCTCCATGTGTTTTTGCAGCCATTCCTGAGAGGTTACAGTAGATTAGTCGGGTGTCTGTTCCCCTGGTCCCCTTCAGCATTGGCTACTGTTGGTGGGCACATCATAGCAGAGAGGTCAAATAAATCCCAGTCCACTAGTAAAGGAACTGGCAACCCACTCCAGTATCACCAGCATGCAAACCTTGTAGAACAGCATAGACAGAGACCTAGCAAAATGTGCTGTAGTCCATAGGGTCACAGAGAGGCGGGAATGACTGAACAAGACATAATCAAATGTTACCCTGGTATCTGATCTATGTGATCTGGTGGTGACATTTGACCAGTATTTGAGCTCCCAAATGGAGATGTGATGAGTGAAATGTATATCAGATGATGTTTGTATGTTTAGGGGCCACATTCTAGCCTCTGAGTGAGAAAGGTTTAATATGGCAGCCATTTTGATGTAGTTTACATACAGGGAGTGCAGAATTATTAGGCAAATGAGTATTTTGACCACATCATCCTCTTTATGCATGTTGTCTTACTCCAAGCTGTATAGGCTCGAAAGCCTACTACCAATTAAGCATATTAGGTGATGTGCATCTCTGTAATGAGAAGGGGTGTGGTCTAATGACATCAACACCCTATATCAGGTGTGCATAATTATTAGGCAACTTCCTTTCCTTTGGCAAAATGGGTCAAAAGAAGGACTTGACAGGCTCAGAAAAGTCAAAAATAGTGAGATATCTTGCAGAGGGATGCAGCACTCTTAAAATTGCAAAGCTTCTGAAGCATGATCATCGAACAATCAAGCGTTTCATTCAAAATAGTCAACAGGGTCGCAAGAAGCGTGTGGAAAAACCAAGGCGCAAAATAACTGCCCATGAACTGAGAAAAGTCATACGTGCAGCTGCCACGATGCCACTTGCCACCAGTTTGGCCATATTTCAGAGCTGCAACATCACTGGAGTGCCCAAAAGCACAAGGTGTGCAATACTCAGAGACATGGCCAAGGTAAGAAAGGCTGAAAGACGACCACCACTGAACAAGACACACAAGCTGAAACGTCAAGACTGGGCCAAGAAATATCTCAAGACTGATTTTTCTAAGGTTTTATGGACTGATGAAATGAGAGTGAGTCTTGATGGGCCAGATGGATGGGCCCGTGGCTGGATTGGTAAAAGGCAGAGAGCTCCAGTCCGACTCAGACGCCAGCAAGGTGGAGGTGGAGTACTGGTTTGGGCTGGTATCATCAAAGATGAGCTTGTGGTCCTTTTCGGGTTGAGGATGGAGTCAAGCTCAACTCCCAGTCCTACTGCCAGTTCCTGGAAGACACCTTCTTCAAGCAGTGGTACAGGAAGAAGTCTGCATCCTTCAAGAAAAACATGATTTTCATGCAGGACAATGCTCCATCACACACGTCCAAGTAATCCACAGCGTGGCTGGCAAGAAAGGGTATAAAAGAAGAAAATCTAATGACATGGCCTCCTTGTTCACCTGATCTGAACCCCATTGAGATCCTGTGGTCCATCATCAAATGTGAGATTTTCAAGGAGGGAAAACAGTACACCTCTCTGAACAGTGTCTGGGAGGCTGTGGTTGCTGCTGCACGCAATGTTGATGGTGAACAGATCAAAACACTGACAGAATCCATGGATGGCAGGCTTTTGAGTGTCCTTGCAAAGAAAGGTGGCTATATTGGTCACTGATTTGTTTTTGTTTTGTTTTTGAATGTCAGAAATTTATATTTGTGAATGTTGAGATGTTATATTGGTTTCACTGGTAAAAATAAATAATTGAAATGGGTATATATTTGTTTTTTGTTAAGTTGCCTAATAATTATGCACAGTAATAGTCACCTGCACACACAGATATCCCCCTAAAATAGCTAAAACTAAAAACAAACTAAAAACTACTTCCAAAAATATTCAGCTTTGATATTAATGAGTTTTTTGGGTTCATTGAGAACATGGTTGTTGTTCAATAATAAAATTAATCCTCAAAAATACAACTTGCCTAATAATTCTGCACTCCCTGTATGCATGACCATTCCAACATAAGACAAGCAAAATATCTCTTTCATTTACATATTTGATCATTGTTGTGCAAGTTATTCTAATGCCTTCCATGGCTTTATTAATATTTTTAGGTCCCTTGCAGCCCTAGGAAATGCCAAGCCCATAAGTGCATCTTGAGACCCGCAACGGCTGCAGCCTTCCAATTAGTTAAAGTCAAAGAGGCGCTGAGGAATGCTGTTGAGAAGAGATGCTGCAATAGCTTTTTTTAAGGCCTTATGTTTTATGTATTTTTTTTTTTTAGGTTCAGTTCAGGTCCATGAAGGTATCTCTTCCATCTGCAAGCATTGTGGAGTAAATGTATGAGGTGTAAGGTTTTCCCAGTACCTCTCAGGTAGACAGCCCCCCCCCCCCCTTAACATGTAGCTCCCCCAATCTTAAAGCTATCAAATTGCTAGATATCTCAGACATCATTGTTGTTAGCTTCAATGTAGACTAATCCCGCAATGGCGGAGGACTTGCAAAGTCTCACAATGGCATGCTAATGACAGCCAGCATTGATATATGCACTAATGCAGCATTTGTTCCTGCCCTCAATATCTGCCTGAAAACAGATCATGAGGTCTGATGTAAGTAACAGTAAATCTGGCTGCTGACCTTTGTGTCCTCTCCGTATTGATGGTTATTTGCCCATATTACCTATTATCCAGAGACCTAGCTAATAGTTAGTAATGCTTGCAGATGGGAATCCGGTGAGTTGGTATATTGGTACAGTATTTAGCACTGTACAGTACATGCATTGTGATTTTTTTTTTATCCTCCTTTGCCTTTTTTTAGTTGACCATTTTTTTTCAGATTTTAGTTTTTTCACCACACTGTATGTGTGAAACTGGATTAGATTACACAGTCCAGAGGTTGAATCATCTGTTTCATAGAGCAGATCGAGACAAGTTGTAAGGGCTATGCACACTAATGATTTGTTCAATTAAATTGAGTAATGTGTGATGATCCTTTTTTTCATCAGATGTGACCGCATGTGACCCTGGTAGATGCTATGCGTCATGCTTATTCTAGACTTTAACATTAGCCCCTGTAGTATCCCCTTTCTTTCAATCCTAGCCTCTTGCTCTCTTGGGATCCGCCCACACCACACCCATGATATTAAAGAGTCTTGACCACTGCTGATTGTGGTCTGTGTATAAAATAAAGATTTGTTATTCCGTTACAATCGTGTCAGTGTGTTTTTAATGGTTTGGGTTCTGGGACATCCACATGCATCAAATTAGTGTCACATTCCTATAGATGTAAACTAATGAGCCTATTTAACATGTAATAGATCCATACATATTAAGGGGAATAATAGTCATAATGGCATTAGATATCATATAATACTAAATCTGCAATCTAATCATAATAAAGGGTTAATACACAGGCCAAGTCCAATTAGTGATACTGTAGAGTGGGAACATGCCCTTGAGGGCCTAACAGGATGGACAGGTGACACTGGAGTGGGTTGCCAGTCCCTTCTCTAATGGGTTGGGATTTATCTGACCTCTCAGCTATGATGTACCCACCTACACTGACCCTACATGGTGTAGCTCACAGCTTCATTTACGTACACAAGCCCCTTCACCACCACCACCACCACCACTTAGCATATGTTGAAATGGTCATGCATTTGCCAATATGAGAAATCATGCTGCAAGAAGCTGGAAGCAATTACAGACACACTACATCATGAAATTGTAACACATATACATCAAAATGGCTGCTGTATTAAACCTTTCTCACTCACAGAGACTCCAATGTGGACCCTGAAATATCTATATAATTGCATATACATCTCTCTCATCACATCTACATTTGGGACCACAAATAGTGGGCAAATTACACCACCACATGGCATATATCAAGTACTCGGGCAACATTTTAATATTTGTGGTTCAGTCATTCAGTCAGGTCCAACTCTCTGTGACCCTATGGACTGCAGCACATGCAGCTCGGCCTCTGTCAGTGCTTTGCTTTTGGTTTGCATGTCAGAAATACTGAAGTGGGTTGTCTGTTCCTTCTCTACTGGATTGGGATTTGTCTGACCTCTCTGCTATCACCCGCCCACCTACACTGGCCCTACATGGTATAGCTCACAGCTTCATTCACGTACGCAAGCCCCTTAACCACCATGATGGTCGGTATGCCACACAAATCACATTTCTTAGATTGAGAAATTTCGGCAGTTGTATGATCCGGTTTCCCACAGTTCTTGCAACATACTCCAAAATTACAATCCTCTTTCACATGACCGAATCTTAGATAGAGTCTGCAAAACTTTGGCATGTCAGGGTAAAAGTGTACTCAGCAATAGAAAAGGTCTGTGGCAAAAGCTTGTAGCCACTAGTTCCAAACTTGTCCATTTTCAACTGGATCCAAGAATGACATCTTCCATTATATGTACCAAATGAATTTTTGCTTTTCTTAGCTGGTGACACACAGTCACAATATTGTTTCAACTGTTCATATTTAACAAATGGATTGTATGATATTATATTATTATTATTGTATTATTGTTCTAACTGTTGACATAACAACCTCAATTCCAATCACTTCTATATGTTTTTCCTTTTCAAGGAGTCTCTTATAACATGTCCTCATTTCATCTTCCTCATAAAAGGTCACCTCACGAAAATCTTGTTGCACAAAAGACTGGATGAAAAAGAACTTGTAAGTGGCATTTCCAAGACCGTCTTGAGGACAACAGCTTGCACCTGAAGCAAGCCAATCTTCTCCTGTCTCTCATCATGATCCTGTCTGTATCATGTGAAAGATATAGACAAACTCTTAAACGGATTTCAGGAGCAGAATGCACTGTTTGTCTTCATCCAGGATCACTCTCACTTGCCTTCACAAGGGGTGATGCTACAAAGATGAGGGAGTGAGACTACTCGAAAGATGTTCCATCAGCCTATATTATCAGCTCCCCAATAGAAGCAACAGCCTAACCTGAGGGGGAAGACCAAGGAGTGGAGTGGGTTCTCTTTAACAAAACCCTAAATAGTATAAATATGCATCTTATCTAGTCAAAAGGCTGAGAAGTGATTATCATTAACATCATTTCAGATCTCATCAGTGTGTGGCTGGTACCCAAATCATCACGTGGATTTTGAGAGAAGGTTATCAACCACACACTCATTTAGCGTGAGAGAAGCCCTCTACGTACATGAAGAAAAATAGTACATTTGTGTGTACATTTGCATACCTCAAAATAAATGAATAAACTTATTTTCTACTCTGAATCTCAAGCAATACAGCATCCACACTGCAGACTGGGAACCTGGACATTTATACTCTTTACACAAAGCCATTTTAAACACGGCTCCTTTATAGCATATGCTTGCTGTTATAGCACAGGGCTGTATAAAGTTGTAGGAACTAAGCAGTAGTGCCCAGTTGTTTTGGGTTTCCATCTGTGGTTTCCTTCTAACATGACATTTGACCAAGGACATAAATGGGCATTAGAAGTCATGCAAAGTGCAAGTATGGTGTTTGGCATGTTGTACATCTATCACACAATTCTATATATTCTTTATCATAAGCAGGAAGAGAAAGTCACTAAATTATTAGTTGCACTAATGCCAGTGTTATTTACACACTGGAGTAACTACCTAGTGAGGCATACACTGAAAAATGTTGAGATGTAGTTTAGTTGGCACAGAGAACATTGTCTTTACTTGTAAAATAATACTAACTTAACTTTTCAGCAGACTTTGTTTTTCAATTAGTGAATGATATATTAGAAGAAAAGTACCCATTTGAAGAATGGGTTTAGATTTGTCCTCAATATGGATTTTTCCTTGGAAGCTGTGATGATACAGGGGTAGGGGCTATTCCTGCCCAGGGCCACCTGCTATAGACTACAGCTAACTACCTACAAGGACCGTTGGGTTCTTGGAAATCTCGGCATCAGCACCCTGATATCTGGCTTCTGTATCAGTCAGGGTCTCCGCATCAAGAATGAGCACTTCCAGGAGTTTCAGTAACCTTCCTGTGGTAGTGACCAGGACAAGTTACTTGCAGGTTGGAGATAGGATCAGTATCGCAGCCACCAGGAGCAAATAAGAGATCACACCATTTCTATATGTCTCAGCAGTGAACTGATTTATATTTGGAAAGTCAAACAATATTTATATGGGATATATACAGAGGCGGGTTGTATATCACACAATAATGATAGGGAGTGGCAGACAAAAACAGGATATTGACTCCACATGGGGTTCAACATTAGCTGTCTAGCACATCAGAGATGTAATTAGCTTATGTGGCAAACAATGGTGCAAAACAGGTTACAATACAATCACTAGATCCTGCTTGTCTACAATGTGTCATTGTAGACCTATTTAGTTTAACTATTTCATGAACATTTGGATACAGTCTAAACATAACACAGAACACAGTAATATAACATGGGGAATTACATATAGTATACAGGATAAGGCAGAGACATATGCCATAAGACCATATGGTGGTACACTATGGCCCTATGCTTTGACGCTATTCAACCCACCACCGACCCGTCCACATTTCCCATGTGGCAATATAATTTCCCTACCCATTTTCCAATGGAGAGGTATGGTGGCTCGATGCACCAGGATCCACACCCTGGAAAGGGGCCCGTGACAGAAGCGTATCTGCTTAATCATTTTAGAATACTAGACAATATATTATAAGAATATTTAAACAAGAAAAAAGAAAGTTCACTTAGATTGTCTTGTATTTAGTCAAAATGCTTTCTTTAATATTCAAGATTTTGGTGGTCTGTAAGGTTATTTTAATCTGTGTGAAAATATTTGTTTATTATCAAGCCAAGCCACATTATATGTGTATGTTTACTGGTGTGCACTATATATTGGAGAGAACATTGTATGTGTATGTTATCTAATATGTACTATGTATTACAGAGAATGGGTTCTCTGCTGGTCCCGTTTTTGGGATTCAGGGCTTTCACCATTGCGACCTGGGTTCAGTTTCAGTCAGGGAACCAAGTGGTCACACCACCCTGAAGCCATGCAGGGTTGGGTCTGGTCAGTACATGCATGGTAGACCACCTAGGAATACCAGGGGCTGTATGCTGTGGACCACTGGAGAAGGTACTGGCAACCGACTCCAGTATCTCTGCCATTACAATCAAGTGGATCATCATGGTTTGTTGCAGTCCATGAGGTCACGTAGAGTCGGACACAACTGAATAAAGCAAACACACAAAAAGCAAAGTTATGGACCCTCAATAAGTATCTCTGTTCTTACAAGGAGAGCTTGCTAGAAAGTGGTTGATTAGTCTGTGAGTATTCATGTTTTGTAGCAAAATGCTATTGTGTGCAGTGGCAAATGCAATATTTGGTCTTTGTGATGAACCAACTTAAATTGCCACTTCATAAGCATCAATCTCTAGTGCAAAAGGGAGTGTGGTGTTTGGGTGAAACAGTGCTGAAGTAGAGGTTAACCTTTGTTTTGATCCTGACCTCCAATGTTTATGTATGAGTGGTTATGAGAGCTACTATTTTTGAAAAAGTATTATAACCATTTAGTATAAGTTAGCAAAACCAATTAATCTGTGCACTTGTTGTATGCCAGTCAAATATGCTTTCAATTTGCAGAAATAAATTTCAGTCCCTGTTGGAGAGAGAGCAGAAAGGTTGGTCCAGTTAGCAATAAAAGGAATAATCAAAAGTAGTGTCTGCAGTCAAATGTCAAAGCTAGAAATCAGATAGGTAAGTCAGACAATAGGTAAGTCGTATGGCCTCTGCTGAGCTTAAATAAAAAGTCTGCCCTAACGAATAGGCAGCTAAATGGCAGATGAGATCTAATACAAATAAATGTAAAGATATGATTTCCGAAAGGAAAACATAAGGATGCAATATATAGTTTAAATTGAACAAATCCCAGTGCTCAATGCCAAGCAGCATCTGCAAAGGCAAGTACAATATTAGCATGCATTAAGAGGGGTATAGAAGCAAGGAAAACAAACATTATTCTGCTACTATATAAATCCCTAGTAGACACTTATTTGGAATATGTAGCATATTTTTCGGTACGACTTAAAAAAATGGACATTTTAGAACTGTAAAAGGTACATAGAAGGGTAAAAAATAGGGGAATGGAGGACTAAGCTATGAATAAAGCTTAACCAAATTATACTTATTTTCTCTAGAAAAAAAGGCGCTTAAACGCAGGGAATGATTACCTTATATAAATATGTCATGGGTCAATATAAGACTTTTGCAGGGGCACTTTTTGTGCAAAGAGATTTTCAGCTGGCAAGAGGACATACCTTGAGCCTTGTAGAAAAACGATTACACCTTAATTGGCAGTGTTTTTAATGGGTTTTTTCACTTGTCTTCCTTTGGATCAATTCATAATTCACTAATTACAAGAATTAAAGGAGATCAAAAAAGGTCGAAGTTCATGGACTAAAATATTTTCAAGCTCAATTACTGTATTACTATATCACTAAGCATCACAAATTAATGCATTCAATATTCATAGAATATGCAACTTGTGTTTCAGGTCGATGTACAACTACAGGGAAATGTGAGAAATAACGTCACATAAAGGGTATAATATCAAAGTATATAAGATGTGTTTGCAAAAAAAAATACGTTTTTTCAGAGGAAATCATGCTGATGGTTCCCGTACCTAGGTAACAAAATCTTGTGATTTACAGAGAGCAAAATTCAAAGACAAAGCTCAGCCCACCCCTAACCATTCCCATACTGTTTACTCCTCTGATGGCAGTACGACTGCATTTTACTCCACCCAGTGATCTATTCTAAGGCACCTCCTTGTCTGGGATTAAAGTGGACAGTGCAGATACAATGGGGCTGGTCTTTGCTTAACTGGGCATGGACATTGGCTCAAGTGTTTCATGGATATTTAATTACCCATAGAAATGTGATAGATTTCTCAAGCTTCAAAAATGATCACCTATAACATTATTGTGGTTTTGCATTTTTGTAGTGATGTATCTTATATATATTGAAATATCTAATGCTTAATCCAAATAAACTATGATTAATCTAACAAACTTTAACAACAGAACATGTTATTAAAAGAAAATTGTGTTGAAACGTTTCCTTTTTCATATTATAAAATACAGATCTCTTTCAGTTTAGTTAAAACTTATTTTCATTGTGTAAAAACCAACACAGAACAAGACTTAAACGGCATAGCTTTGTCTGGCTTAATGTCTTTGTAACAAAATTCTTTCAGATGTGACAAAAAGGGGTCCAGAATGCTGTGTCTGTCACAAAACAAACAAACAATGTATTAATGGAGCCATTAATCACAGTCAAAACAATATTAGATGTGCTGATAGCCAAAGAGAGTCTAGTTGACAGCTAGTGGCCATAAACCTGTCCAAAAAATAATTTGATTACCATCATACTAGCATCTGTGCCACTTACTAGGGTTCATTTTTTGATGAAATTAAGTAGACAACTCATTCATGCGTATAATAGACATCTAAATTATAGTAAACATGTTGTTGGCAATAGAAGATGTTTAAGTAACTGTGCGGTGTTTCAAAGCCTCAGTATTAGACAAATTAAAATGGAGATGCTGAGGATAATGTTTTCCAATTGGCCAATTGTTCTGGGCAAAGAAAAACATTTAGAATTTTAGTTTCATTTAGTTTATTTATAGAATAAATTAAGCAGAATGATTTGGAAATTGGATTGTTTTATTTTAGTTTCATGATTTGATAACCTTTAAAGAATATTGGGAACTTTAAAGTCAGTTTTCTTTGCGTAATGTATAATCATTTAATATATCCCGCATATTGCAGATCAGAGGAGATCTTAACAGGTTGAACTTGATGGACTGAAAGTCTTTTTTCAACCTTAATTACTATGGGCCTCATTCAATTGCAATTCGGCCAATTGAATAGGGCTCTAAATAAGCATATAGCATATTTTTTTTACAGAAGTTTTTAGTTAGTGAAGGCCTTGCTTTTGGATAGATGTTCCCTAACTAAAAACTTATTTAAAAAAAATATGCTATGTGCTCATTTAGAGCCCTATTCAATTGGCCAAATTGCAATTGAATGAGGCCCTATGTAACTATGTAACTATGTAACTATTCTAGGGAAAATGATTTCCACTGAGAAGCTGTTTGTGGGATAAACAGCAAGTTTTTATACCTCAAAATTTGCCAGTTCTTTGCAAACCTGCTAATTAGTATACTATATTACTTTTATATGCCCAGGTGTTTGATGGGAAGAAACTATAAGAATATGCATTGTCCACCAGAGCTACAAGCCATTGTGGATAATAAGACCTATATTTGTGCCAACATTGCTTATTACCACATGGTAATACCTGAACATGGATTGCATTGCATGATGAATTAGCAGGCTTGTGACTTGCACGGGAGGACCAAGGAACCGTTAATCTCATTGACTTCTAATTCAGTTTTTAGGAACCAGCAAGCAAACGGTCAAATGTGACATTCTATCTGATTGAATAAGGCTGCTTTGACTACGCCATTATTATCTATGACGTTTTCAAATAGCAGCATGGATTTAAGATTAGGGGAGGCCAACTTGGCATTTGTATACTTGATAGAATATACCCTATTACCTTGGTAGTTATTCCTGTGATAGATATTATGCTTGTCATCAATATTCAAAACCCCAAAGGGTATGTGGACAATGAGAAGCACAAAGATGCTACTAGTGGAGCTCGATTAGTTTTATTATCATAATATAGCACAAAAAGCCTAAGCCTACTTCCCTTATTTTGGCCTTTCTAAGGGTGCTGATGAGCACCCTTTTCCCTTAATACTATCTACATTGGTATGCTGGCATCCGGACTACACCTATATATTTGTACCTCATCCTTTCCGCCAATCTATAGCCACCAAACTAAACTAGACATCAACTGGGCGTTCATTCCACCAGAAGCAAGAGAAGTGCTTTGTGTATTTGATCTGCTGTACATGCTGTATATATACACCTAATTTTAATTGAGGCTGAGACATGTGAGCAGTGGCGGCCCATCCATAGGGGAGTCGGGGCAAGCGCCCCCCCAAAAGTTTTCAGTGACCCAGCAATAAAAAAAGACAAATAATAATTAGAAATAATCATAAAACAATAAAATATCATCTTTAAATTAGCATTTAAGTGTTCTTTCTTAATTATGCTTTCATTCAAAATATTCCCTGGGACACTGTCACTTTAAGATAACCCCTTGTATGCCTTAACTGCTGTGTGCTATCCATTGTAACTAGCTTCCCTGCACTGTGTGATCATATTACACTAACCTGACACTGTGAGAGCGATTCATGACCATTAATGAATGCCGCCCAGCCACCAGGGAGAAGCTATGCATGGGCAGTGAAAATGTATCAATTTCAATGACTGACAGCCTTTCAGCGTCATCCAATCAATGCTGAGAGGCTGTCTAGTTTCCATGATCCCCACATAAGCCCACCCAGACCGTTAGCCCAGGGCGCCCACTAACAAATAGAGACCCGAGTTAGTTTTTGACTGGCAGCCCTGCTATAAAAATCTGACCCCCTAAGCCAGCCCCCTCTGTTTCCCGCTCCTGGTGCTAAAGAACCCATCTACAAGTAAGTAGAAACACAGCCCCTAGTCCCCCTAATAAAAAAAGGGTCCCCCAGTTACCCCACTATGCCTACCTGTCACCCACCCACCCACCTAGGCCAACAATGCCTGTGCCACCCCCCCGATCACCCCCATGGGGCATGTGCCACCCCCGATCACCCCCACCTTGGCATCTTAACCTACCTAACTAGTACCAAGCCACCTACCTACAACCCTGACCCAGTGACCCTACCCTGACCCAACTACCAAGCCACCTACCTACCACCCTGTCTAAGTGACCCCATCCTGACCCAACTACCAAGCCACCTACCTACCACCCGGACTAAGTGACCCAACTACCAACTTGGTAGTTGGGTCAGGGTGGGGTCACTGGGTCAGGGTGGTAGGTATGTCGCTTGGTAGTACCAAGCCAAGCCACCTACCTACCACCCTGACCCAGTGATCCCATCCTGACCCAACTACCAAGCCACCTACCCACCACCCTGACTAAGTGACCCAACTACCAAGCCACCTACAAATCAATTAAAAACACAACACAACCCCCCTCCCCCCCTATTTTTATTCCATTTTTCAAAGTAACAGGCAATGTTTCTTTAACATTGCAGTTAAAAAAAAAAAAGGATACATTGCCTGTCACTTTTACAGATAAAATAAAAATAAGGGAAGGGAAAAAAAAAAAACAATAATAAAGTAAACAGCAGCACATACTTGTCAAATTGACCCCTCCAGCGGTGGCCTTCTGCCCTGGATAGTTGGGCATTCCAATCAATTTTGATTGAAGCCCATGTCCTTCAATCTTGATAGAAGCCCTTGTCCTCATCTTGATTGAAGCCATTGTTCATCCATTCTGGCCCATTGCAAGAGGCCTCCACCTAAAAAACCTGACACTCTAAAAAAAAAAAAAACAACAATCTAATGAAGCTCCTCCTACAAGGAGCTCCCCCGGCGACTAATTGATTTTTTCCCACGCTCCTCCTTTTATTCTATTCTTGAAGGACTCTGATTGGCTGAAATTTTGATTGACATTGATTTCAACCAATCAGAGTCTTTAAAAAAATTAGCAAAGCAGGTATAAAAGCCTGTAAGGGCAAAAAAGGTTTGTGTGACCCTGTATGTATTATACATATTACAGGGCTATTTATGTGACATACATGTTACAGGATAATATCCTGTAACATGTATAGCAAATAAATAGCACTGTAATATGTATAATAAATAATGTCTAATAAAAATACATGAGCAATAATCAAATAATTAATAAAGTACATCAATTAATCAATTAATAAATAAAAAATTCATATATTTTTTTGTTTTATGTATATTGCTTTATGTGTGTGTATATATGTATATATATGTATATATATATATATATATATATATATATATATATATATATGTATATTTATATATTGATTGATTTATATATTGATTGATATATATATATTGATTGATTTATATATTGATTGATCGATATATTGATTGATATATATATATATATATATATATATATTGATATATATATATATATATATATATATTTTTGTATTTAATTTTTTTTTTAATATAGTTTGGGCCTATATGGTTTTGATTGGTTATGTAAGGTTTTTAAGGTGCGGTTGGGGCCTATATGGTCACACTTGGTCTTTTAAGGTTTTTAAGGTGCGGTTGGGGCCTATATGGTCACACTTGGTTATTTAATGTTTTTAAGGTGCAGTTGGGGCCTATATGGTCACACTTGGTCTTTTAACGTTTTTAAGGTACGGTTGGGGCCTATTTGATCACACTTGGTCTTTTAGGTTTTTAAGGTGTGGTTGGGGCCTATATGGTCACACTTGGTTATTTAATGTTTTTAAGGTGTGGTTGGGGCCTATATGGTCACACTTGGTCTTTTAAGGTTTTTAAGGTGCGGTTGGGGCCTATTCGGTCACACTTGGTCTTTTAGGGTTTTTAAGGTGTGGTTGGAGCCTATATGGTCACACTTGGTTATTTAAGGTTTTTAAGGTGCGTTTGGGGCCTCTATGGTCACACTTGGTTATTTAAGGTTTTTAAGGTGCGGTTGGGGCCTATTTGGTCACACTTGGTCTTTTAAGGTTTTTAAGGTGCTGTTGGGGCCCATATGGTCACACTTGGTTATTTAATGTTTTTAAGGTGCGGTTGGGGCCTATATGGTCACATTTGGTTATTTAAGGTTTTTAAGTCGTGGTTGGGGCCTATATGGTCACACTTGGTCTTTTAAGGTTTTTAAGGTGTGGTTGGGGCCTATATGGTCACACTTGGTCTTTTAAAGTTTTTAAGGTGCGGTTGGGGCCTATTCGGTCACACTTGGTCTTTTAAGGTTTTTATGGTGCGGTTGGGGCCTATATGGTCACACTTGGTTAATGTTTTTAAGGTGCGGTTGGGGCCTATATGGTCACACTTGGTCTTTTAAGTTTTTTAAGGTGTGGTTGGGGCCTATATGGTCACACTTGGTTATTTAAGGTTTTTAAGGTGCGGTTGGGGCCTTTATGGTCACACTTGGTCTTTTAAGGTTTTTAAGGTGCGGTTGGGGCCTATTCGGTCACACTTGGTCTTTTAAGGTTTTTATGGTGCGGTTGGGGCCTATATGATCACACTTGGTTATTTAATGTTTTTAAGGTGCGGTTGGGGCCTATATGGTCACACTTGGTCTTTTAAGGTTTTTAAGGTGTGATTGGGGCCTATATGGTCACACTTGGTTATTTAAGGTGTTTAAGGTGCAGTTGGGGCCTATATGGTCACACTTGGTTATTTAATGTTTTTAAGGTGCGGTTGGGGCCTATATGGTCACACTTGGTCTTTTAAGGTTTTTAAGGTGTGGTTGAGGCCTATTTGGTCACACTTGGTTATTTAAGGTTTTTAAGGTGCGGTTGGGGCCTATATGGTCACACCCGGTTATTTAATGTTTTTAAGGTGCGGTTGGGGCCTATATGGTCACACTTGGTTATTTAAGGTTTTTAAGGTGCGGTTGGGGCCTATTTGGTCACACTTGGTTATTTAAGGTTTTTAAGGTGCGGTTGGGGCCTATATGGTCACACTTGGTCTTTTAAGGTATGTTTTGGTCCTATATGGTTCCACTTGGTCTTTTAAGGTTTTTAAAGTATGGTTTTGTTTTTGAATGGTCCGATTGATTTGCTTGTTTTCTTTCAACCCCAGGTGCAAACCCTCTGAGGCAGCAGATTTGTTTGTACTCGTTGGTCAACTTACTAAACGTGAATACCCTGAGAAGAAGAGCCGACTAATGGTAAGTGTCACTGCTTTAATTTTTCTGTTAATGCGTATAGGTGCAATTATGATATTGCTGTAGTCTTGTCACATGAGTTTTTTCAATCTATATTGTATTTAATGTTTTTAAGGTGCGGTTGGGGCCTATATGGTCACACTTGGTCTTTTAAGGTTTTTAAGGTGCGGTTGGGGCCTATTTGGTCACACTTGCTAATTTAAGGTTTTTAAGGTGTGGTTGGGGCCTATATGGTCACATTTGGTTATTTAAGGTTTTTAAGGTGTGGTTGGGGCCTATATGGTCACACTTGGTCTTTTAAGGTTTTTAAGGTGTGGTTGGGGCCTATATGGTCACACTTGGTCTTTTAAAGTTTTTAAGGTGCGGTTGGGGCCTATTCGGTCACACTTGGTCTTTTAAGGTTTTTATGGTGTGGTTGGGGCCTATATGGTCACACTTGGTTATTTAATGTTTTTAAGGTGCGGTTGGGGCCTATATGGTCACACTTGGTCTTTTAAGGTTTTTAAGGTGTGGTTGGGGCCTATATGGTCACACTTGGTTATTTAAGGTTTTTAAGGTGCGGCTGGGGCCTATATGGTCACACTTGGTTATTTAAGGTTTTTAAGGTGCGGTTGGGGCCAATATGGTCACACTTGGTCTTTTAAGGTTTTTAAGGTGCGGTTTGGGCCTATTTGGTCACACTTGGTCTTTTAAGGTTTTTAAGGTGCGGTTGGGGCCTATATGGTCACACTTGGTTATTTAATGTTTTTAAGGTGCGGTTGGGGCCTATATGGTCACACTTGGTCTTTTAAGGTTTTTAAGGTGTGGTTGGGGCCTATATGGTCACACTTGGTTATTTAAGGTTTTTAAGGTGCGGTTGGGGCCTATATGGTCACACTTGGTCTTTTAAGGTTTTTAAGGTGTGGTTGGGGCCTATATGGTCACACTCGGTTATTTAATGTTTTTAAGGTGCGGTTGGGGCCTATATGGTCACACTTGGTTATTTAAGGTTTTTAAGGTGCGGTTGGGGCCTATTTGGTCACACTTGGTTATTTAAGGTTTTTAAGGTGCGGTTGGGGCCTATATGGTCACACTTGGTCTTTTAAGGTATGTTTTGGGCCTATATGGTTCCACTTGGTCTTTTAAGGTTTTTAAAGTATGGTTTTGTTCTTGAATGGTCCGATTGATTTGCTTGTTTTCTTTCAACCCCAGGTGCAAACCCTCTGAAGCAGCAGATTTGTTTGTACTCATTGGTCAACTTACTAAACGTGAATACCCTGAGAAGAAGAGCCGACTAATGAATGGTAAGTGTCACTGCTTTAATTTTTCTGTTAATGCGTATAGGTGCAATTATGATATTGCTGTAGTCTTGTCACATGAGTTTTTTCAATCTATATTGTATACCAATGAATTTAACACATTGTTACTTTACTTCTTGACATTGCTGATCATGTATTTCAATGGGCGTTGCAAGTATAAGATCATTGGTCGGGGCTTATAAAGGTCATTATGATGTCAGGGGTGTGGTTTGAAAAGGGGGAGGGGCTACATTTCGCCCTGGCGCCCCTCCAACTTGAAAGTTCACCAGCCGCCACTGCATGTGAGTGCTATACCTAATGTTTTTTGTGCCATATTGTGTTGATAAAACTAACTGAGCTGCACTATTAGAATCTATGCACTTCTTGTTCCCCACATACCCTTCTGTTATTTATATTTCAAAACACTAGTAGACAGTGCTTGTGTAAACTAAGCTGCATGTTATAGATAAATAGAGCATGAGACTATGGGCCCTATTAAATTTGAAGCCCACATCGGCCCTGGTACAGCCGCAAAGCCTGCGGGCTTGAAATCTGGAGGAGTTACAAAGTGATTAAATTAGACAAGCCTGCAACATATGTGGCCGACATCCAAATCCATAAACCATGCTTCCGCATGTTGCATTTGCAGCCGTGAACATGATCAATTAGTCAAACCTGTGGTTACGGGTTTAGACAGAGCCAATAGTGAAAGAGATTGTCATCATTACGTAACTAAAACATGGTTCAATTTCAATCACCTACGGTTTTGAAGTCCGAGTTGCTATCGGACCCGCATTCCAGAAATAACGCATAAGAAATAGTCAATAAATATAATATTCTAGTCAATGCAAGGTTTATTATATGTATTAACACATTGAAATGAAACGATATAACACTGAAATTAAACATAAAATAAACTTTTTATTGCCGATTTGCAGAGAATAATGTGCTATTAATATTAATACCTTACATCAAATTCCCTTTCATTTAAAATACAGTATTGTGTTTATATTTGCCTTTACAGTGCTACGGACAGGACTTTAACCCCCTTGCGGGTCCTCTCTAGTGCTCGTAGGATTTTTGGCTCCATTTGCTGTTTACGGGTTTGAACGCCAGTGCGTCCTTTGGGATACGTAGCAATTTAATAGTGATTTGCGATTGTAACGTTTCCAGGCATGACAGATCAAAGGCTTAGCTCTGATGGAGTTCAGAATTTGACGGTCTGTAGGGTTTTTCCACCTGTAACTCACAGATCGCTTGAGGGTAGCTGAAAGAGGTCAATTTAATAGCCGTAACTCTTGCGGGCTCCTGTACAGGCTACAATTTCTAAAATCGTAGCTATTTAATGGGGCTCTATGATTGTGACCTGTGCATCAAAAACATGACCCCTGCGGGGCTACTGTGCAGGACTGACAGATTACTGATTCCCAACTTTCTTCCACATATCTGGGATTTACCACACATTCCAATTAATTTATATTAGTTGAAAAGTGGGTATATACCGCCTCAGTTAAGGTACTCTACTATTCTTTACAGCTTTCTAATAATTTAATTAATTAGCTGCAGAAGGCAGACCCACAGGATTAAAGAGTTTGATATGAGCCATGATCAACAAAGACCATTATACAGACCAATATTAATTTGTGTAATACAATCACTACTGATGGAAATTATGTCTGAAGTGACCCTGATTTCAGGTATACAGAGGCACACTGCAACAAATTGTTCATATAATAATATTAACTCATACACTATTTGTCACTCTTTTCAGTACCCATGGGGACCAGGCCTACCACTGAGCCACACCTGAGGTGGGTCCTGATTATGGGGATGTTCCAGTTGATCCGTGGCAAGGGTTTGAAGAGGAACCACTAACTGGATAAGAGGGACTGGGACTTCATCAAGAAGCAGGTTATAGCGAGGTTCAGTATGAGAGCAGCTAGTCACTGTCCGGCCATTATGAATCCTCCCCCCCCTCCCAGAGATCTGACTACCACTCTCTGCCTCCACCTCCACTGACACCTCAAACTGTGTACTGGAGCCAGGAACAACCACCACTACCATCTCCACCGCCTACCATCTACTCGAGCCAGGAACATCCGGGCCCACTTCACTTGTGCCACTCACAGCGCTGGCTCCTCAGTATGTCACCACTCCTGCTCAACCACCACCACCTTGACCACTGCCATCTCCTCCAATTGAAATGCTGGTACATCCCAAGACAGACCTCCAACCCCCCTGCAAGTGAATTTGGATGACGTGTTACAATTTATGCAGCACAAAGAAAATCATTCCGAAATATACTGGGTGACCTGTCCAACCAAAATACTTTACTTACTGAAAGGATGGACAGGCATTCAGACAACCTCACAACACTGTATAACAGGAACATGATCATATATATAAAAAATTGTGACAGGGAGGTCCAGAGAACGCTTCAGGAAGTGAAATGTATAATTGCACTTTCATAGCTCTTTAGTCTTCGGTACCCCAGCTGCCACCACCATCTGAAGCTCAGCCTATGTCATCCTCATCTCACCATATACATTCAACTCCAGGTGATATGCAGCCACAACTGGAGGATATACCACTCCCTCCAATTCCAGCTGATACACAGTCATGACTGGAGGACATACCACTACCTACAAAATCCCCTTGGCCTGGTAGAGGGAGAAGGCGTGGTGACACGGAGGATGGGGTCCCTGTGCATAGAAAGAGGAGGAAATAATAGCTGCATCTAATATATTAACCATTTCGTCAACACTCCTCACTGAATTTCTGTTTGTCAAATGTGTTGACATACTTCTGCCTGGCTATAGAGTAGAGGTTCATGGCCTAAGTGGTGGACATTTTTTGTAACCATGTGTCTACCATATATGACACAGACCATGATCCTCTTCTCTATAGACACGCATGATTGTGTTTAACATTTCACCAATTGATGTGCAATGTGGAATACCGTTGAGAAGAGATGGCCTTTTCGTCATCTTTAAGCAGTGCTATCATATAATGTAAGCAAACTATAAACCAAGTGCCTATCAGTCATTAGATCACTGACTTCCCCCCCAGCAGAATGATCTCAAAAGAACATCAATACTGTCATGGCTGTTGACTTTCATAGTCCCATTAGCATATGCTAAGTAGTTTTACATGAGTTATTGTTGCATGTCATTCTCTTAACATTATGATAGCAGAATCATGTGTCTGCTTTACATTTACAGACATTATGGATTATGGTCTTTGTCTAACATCAATATAAATGGTACATTTTTACAAGTCATGTGATCATTGTAATAATTTTGGTTCAGATAACACCTGTAAACCAATGAAATGTGATAACAGTGTGGTAAAACAATTTCATATGGAAATAGTGATAGTACTGGCCAACTGATTGTGGTCACACTGAAGCATTCCTTGTGAAATTACACATCTTTACTAATGAACATGGCAGGTGATTGTCCATGACACATTAACTTTGGTTGGCACTGCTCGTAGATGATGATCAGGTAAATGTGTTTATTGTTACAGTAATAGCATGAAACACTGTACTATAAATACAATTATTGCTAGATTTTTCTCCTCCTCTTTTTTTTTTAGATTTTGAGCATCATTTTTTATTTTACTGCTGTTTTTCAGAACACAATGTATGTGTGTAATTTGATTTTATTACATAATCCAGGAGTTATTGCATATTTTCAATTGAGCAGATGAAGACTGTATGTAAGTGCTATGCACATTACTGGTTACTTCTATTAAATGGAGTGATGTGTGATAAGATTTCTATTCATCAGATTATGGTTCCTATGGTGTACTGATAACATTTGACTATAGTAGATGCTAGGCATCATTATTATTATACAGTATTGCTGTATAGCTTTACATTAGTCCTTTTTGCCAGAAAAGCCTCTTGCCCACTCGGATCCGCCCACACCACACTCATGATATTAATGTACATTTATGACTGTGTTCTGTGTTTATAATACATTTTTGTTATACCCTCACTGTTTACGTGTGTTTGTAATGGTTAATGTTTTGAGAAATCAACATACCGTATATACTCGAGTATAAGCCGACCCGAGTATAAGCCAAGGCACCTATTTTACCACAAAATACTGGGTAAAATGAGTGACTCGAGTATAAGCCGAGGGTGGGAAATGTGCTGCCCCCTGTGTCCCTCTTGTGCCCTCTGTGTCCCCCTGAATCGTCGCATGTCTCTTCTCCCCTCTCCCTTCCCTGTGTCTCTTCCCCCCTCCCTTATCACCCTCCTCATTCTCAACCTCCCTCCTCAACCTCCCTCCTCATCCTCAACCTCCCTCCTCATCCTCATCCTCTCCGCTCAACCCCCTCATCCTCAACCCCCTCCTCAACCCCCCTATCCTCAACCCCCTCCTCAATCTCAAACCCCCTCCTCATCCTCAACCCCGTCCTCAACCCCCTCCTCATCCTCCACCTCCCTCCTCATCCTCAACCTCCCTCCTCATCCTCAACCTCCCTCCTCAACCTCCCTCCTCATCCTCAACCTCCCTCCTCATCCTCAACCCCCTCCTCAACCTCCCTTCTCATCCTCAACCTCCCTCCTCAACACCCCCATCCTCAACCCCCTCCTAAACCTCCTTCCCCAACCCCCCATCCTCATCCTCCCTCCTCAACCCCCTCATCCTCAACCCCCCTCCTCAACCTCAACCCCCCTCCTCAACCTCCCTCCTCATCCTCAACCCCCTCCTCAACCTCCCTCCTCATCCTCAACCTCCCTCCTCATCCTCAACCCCCTCCTCAACCTCCCTCCTCATCCTCAACCTCCCTCCTCAACCCCCTCCTCATCCTCAACCTCCCTCATCATCCCACCTCCTCATCCTCAACCTCCCTCCCCATCCTCAACCTCCCTCCTCATTCCTCAACCTCCCTCCTCAACCTCCCTCCTCATCCTCAACCTCCCTCCTCATCCTCAACCCCCTCCTCAACCTCCCTACTCATCCTTAACCTCCCTCCTCAACCCCCCCATCCTCAACCCCCTCCTCAACCGCCTCCTCAACCCCCCCATCCTCATCCTTCCTCCTCAACCCCCTCATCCTCAACCCCTCTCCTCAATCTCAACCCCCCTCCTCAACCTCCCTCCTCATCCTCAACCCCCTCCTCAACCTCCCTCCTCATCCTCAACCCCCCTCCTCAACCTCCCTCCTCATCCTCAACCTCCCTCCTGAACCCCCTCCTCAACCCTCTCCTCAACCCCCCTCCTCAACCCCCCTCCTCAACCTCCCTCCTCAACCCCCCATCCTCATCCTCCCTCCTCAACCCCCCATCCAAAACCCTCTCCTCAACCCTCCCATCCTCAACCCAGTCCTCAACCCCCCTCCTCAACCTCAACCTCATCCTCAACCTCCCTCCTCATCCCCCTCCTCAACCCTCATCCTCAACCTCCCTCCTCAACCCACTCCTCAACCCCCCATCCTCAACCCCCTCCTCAATCTCAAACCCCCTCCTCATCCTCAACCCCCCTCCTCACCCCCCTCCTCAACCTCCCTCCTCATCCTCCCTCCTCATCCTCAACCTCCCTCCTCATCCTCAACCTCCCTCCTCAACCTCCCTCCTCATCCTCAACCCCCTCCTCAACCTCCCTACGCATCCTCAACCCCCCATCCTCAACCCCCTCCTCAATCTCAAACCCCCTCCTCATCCTCAACCCCCTCCTCACCCCCCTCCTCAACCTCCCTCCTCATCCTCCCTCCTCATCCTCAACCTCCCTCCTCATCCTCAACCTCCCTCCTCAACCTCCCTCCTCATCCTCCCTCCTCATCCTCAACCCCCTCCTCAACCTCCCTACGCATCCTCAACCTCCCTCCTCAACCCCCCCATCCTCAACCCCCTCCTCAACCTCCCTCCTCAACCCCCCCCATCCTCATCCTCCTTCCTCAACCCCCCTCATCCTCAACCCCCCTCATCAACCTCAACCCCCCTCCTCAACCTCCCTCCTCATCCTCAACCCCCTCCTCAACCTCAGTCCTCATCCTCAACCCCCTCCTCAACCTCCCTCCTCATCCTCAACCTCCCTCCTCAACCCCCTCCTCAACCCTCTCCTCAACCCCCCTCCTCAACCCCCCTCCTCAACCTCCCTCCTCAACCCCCCCATCCTCATCCTCCCTCCTCAACCCCCCATCCTCAACCCTCTCCTCAACCCCCCCATCCTCAACCCAGTCCTCAACCCCCCTCCTCAACCTCAACCTCATCCTCAACCTCCCTCCTCATCCCCCTCCTCAACCCCCATCCTCAACCTCCCTCCTCAACCCACTCCTCAACCCCCCATCCTCAACCCCTTCCTCAACCCCCCATCCTCAACCCGCCTCCTCAACCTACCTCCTCAACCTCCCTCCTCATCCTCAACCCCCCATCCTCAACCCCCTCCTCAACCCCCCTCTTCAACCCCCCTCTTCAACCTCCCTCCTCAACAACCCCCTCCTCAACCTCCCTCCTCAACCCCCCTCCTCAACCGCCCTCCTCATTCTAAACCCCCCTAAATACCTCCCCCTCTCCCTTTCCCCTCAATTACCTGCTTCTGCTCCGGCCTCCGCTCCTTCTTGACCCGGCGCGCATGTGACGTCACATGCACGCCACGTCATTAGCATAGACCGGGTGCATATTACATAATATTACATTACAAAAATGTGAGGGGTGTACTCCACATTTGAGCCTCTGTGAGTGTTAGGTATAATTTCTAAGGCAGTTACATGTTTTTTCTTGCTATTTAGTCATGTACTATGTCTTTAATTGCTTTATGCATCTTTCCGCAACACTTTTAATATTACTATATTCATGACCAGTCAAAAATATAAAAAAAAAAAAAAAAAAAAAAAATGTTGGGCATATTTGTTCCTTGGAGAACAATGTCCAATGAATTCAAATGTGCTTCTATGTCTTCCCATGCGTATAAAGTACAGGAATGTATGTTTAATTGCTGCTACAGCTATAATAAGTATTTGAAAAAGCCTTTGCAAGTCGTATTTTTCACAGAAAATTTATCCTTTTTTTAGTTGCGGATTAGACTTAATTTGCGAGCTGCACCTACAGGTCTAATAGAATATCGATGTTGTGTAACTTTTTATTATTTAGTGCTCATAATTTTCAAGCTGTGCTAAAACCAATGGAGTTATAAGCCTGAATTTGCATTTTTGGCTGACCCGTAGTGATTGTGTGAGTAGCTAATAGAAAGTGTGGCAATTTTAAGAGTGGTTTTAAGTGCGTATAAATTTACGAATTGGGCAATAGAATAGCCCTGACCCTTAGAACCTGACCCTTAGCCTCAACACATTATACTATACATATGTACGGCGCCCCTTGTTGAGTGAAATGTTAAGCATCTATAAATCTTGTATTAATTAGGGATCCATTTGTTCTTAATAGTGTATATACTACATACGAGCAGTCACCTACAATCCCGCGTAAGGTTATAGATTGTATTAAAAGCATTTTATACAAATGTGCATAATATGATGCCTTTCAGTTTGAAAACAATCCAAATTAAATACCCCAGTCTCTTAATTCCCCATAATCATTTAAACCTGTAGAATAGAGGAGCAAGAGAGGAGTAGAAGGGGTATAGCAAGAGAGGAGCTGAGGAAGTAAAATACAGCTTCTGCAACCTACTAAGTAACCATTCAGGAAAGGCTGGGTGCCTTGTATAGGGAATAATAAAACACATCACTGATTATGTACACATTAAAACACTAAGTTGTAGTCTTGTTATGAAATCAATAATGTGTGGTGGATAAATAAACCATTGAAGTGATAGCCTTATTGCATGCTAATTTGACTCCATAATGGGCAAACATTTTTCAGAAAAATACAGGCTTTTATTTTTAATTATTATATTAAATTTTGCTTTATTTGAAGTAGATATTTGCCTTTTTCATAAAAGAATTACCGGTAGTTACCTGACAGGGACTAATGCATGCAGTTTGTTTAGGATTTAATGGAAATGCAACCTACATAGAATCAAACTGCCAGTCTACTTCAAGTTAAAGCAGTTCTATAGAAATTGAATATGAAGTTGAATATGAAGGTTCCCAGTCACAAGCAGAATTTGCTAAAATTAAGGCTTTCTCTATAAATGCTTTTATGATCATAGCTAACATAGCTAATAATGTTTGGTTGTTCCAAACTAAAAAACATTAATATTAAAATATGTGTCTGTGCGGCCAGGAGCACCTAAGGAATTCTGATATTGTCATAAAAGTAATGGAGATAGAAATATACAAAAATCCACATATTTTGTGTCACCTAAATAATCAGGCCTTTTGACATGGAACATTGCTGCTATGTTAATCGAAGCATGCAAACTGCTTATAGTCAAAAGGGTTTAGCTTCATCTATTAAAACATCATAATTGAATTAAATGAGTTTACCTCAAGCCTATGAATACCATGTGAAAGAGAGTAAAGTGCACTCATCATTTACAATCACTGTAATCATCACTCACAATTTAATGAATTACTATCTAAGTATTGGAGCCTGATTCAATGACAGATCTTTCCACTGCCCTTAGCAAAGCTATAACTTAAGGAAAACTGACACTCACACACAATATGTTCTTGTAGGCAGATCCATCTTACCTGTGTCTGCAGATGGGCCATTCCCCTAGTGGGGCAGGCAAAACACTTCTCATTAATCATAGCTTAAACCCCTCTCAGTGGGAAGACCTGAGGTTAGCCATCATTTGAAAGTAAATTGGGTGAAAAATGGCCCTGGCAATGAGTAGCCTACACATTATTCCCTGGTGTTGTCTTGAGCAGTGTGAAAACAGACCCTTCCAAGACGTTAAATGATCTGTCAGTGAGAGAATGACATTCTAATTCAGTTTCATGTCAGCTGCTTTCATAGGCCAAGACTGAAGATAATCCTATTTAGAGGATATTACTCAAACTGATGTTAAAACACAAATATAAATAATCAGCCGTACCATTTAATATTTAAAATATGATATCTCTCTTAGTTTAAAAGAAAAGCATGCACACTATTCTTCACTGTAAGAAAAATAAGTAGAGTTTTGACTTTCAACCAATCAACCAGTAAACAGTTTAAAATTATATACCATTATCGTTCTATCATGTGTATACAATCAGCACAATCATTATTGAAAATTATTTTTCAAATAGTTTTTAAAGGACTACTGTAGTTCAATATGTTTAAACACTCTAAATTTCTATGTTATTAATTACTAATTAGCTAATTAATTTACATATATACTTTATTTCTTATGAAAATATTTAGTAGTGGAATACAACATATTTTGTTTGTGTTGATCTACTTCTACATGTGACACGTGACCTTGAATGAAGATAATCAGTGTCATTTAGCTGCTCCAGTTAAATGTGACAGTCCTAAATGTTGGCACCCCATCTATAACGCAGTTGAGCAATGTGCGGCGAATTAAGTGCGCCGAAACTTGCACAACGTCAATTGAGCGAGGCAGAAAAATGCGCGCCAACAAAAGAGCTTATAATCAGTGCCATTAGGACCTCATGTTGCCATTTAAACCACAAACATCAACCTGTGCACTATATATGTGGTTGAAATTGTCGTTTAAAGGCTTAAACATGTATTTAAGGGTTCTGTCATACTAGGCTGGCACTGTGCCATATTTGCAGCATTTAAGTTTATGATTTTCATGCAGATGGAAATAACATCAGTGTATCTAAATATGTACTCAGTGTTCATTATATTCCATTTTTGAAGATGTATGTTGTTACCATCTGACCTCTCTTTCCCTTTAACTATCTCTCTCCCTCTTTCCCCATCTACCTCCTCCTGCCTTCTGCTGTCATACTCTGCCTCCATCTACTCCCTGCTACCTCGTCCTTCCCTCTGATGCTCTACACTGCCCCCATGTACTCCCCGCTACCTCCTCCTGCCCTCTGCTGCCCTACACTGCCTCCATCCACTCCCCACTACCTTCAACTTCCATCTGATGTCCTACACTGTTCCCATCTACTCCCCGTTAACTCCTCCTGCCCTTTGATGCCCTATACTGCCCCCATGTACTCCCCGCTACCTCCTCCTGCCCTCTGAGGGGGAAAGAGACACAGGGAAGGGAGAGGGGGAAGAGACAAAGGGGAGGGAGAGGGGGTATGAGACACAGGTTAGGGAGAGGGGAGGAAGAGACACAGGGGAGGGAGGGGGAAGAGACAAAGGGGGGATGGGGGAATAGACACAGGGAGGGAGAGGAGGAAAGAGACACAGGGGAGTGAGAGTGGGGAAAGACAGGGGAGGAAGTGGGGGAGGGAAAAGACACAGGGGAGGGAGAGGAGGCAAAAGAGACACAGGGGAAGGAGAGGGGGGAAGAGACACATCAAGTATTGTAATGTCATTTTTGACGGGCATGTTACTAGTATATATATTTGTTTTTGGCTCCTATGCCCATGCTTAAAGTTCTAATGGCAGTTCAAAATGTATAGAAAGTATTATACACAGCTTATGTGCTTACTCATACAGATAACTTGTGAAAAAATTGGTGGCTCAAGTATAATTAGAAATCAGTTGTATTAAACTGGCTGCTCCTTAGGATAATTTATATAGCAAAGTATAAAGAGACACATATCCTTGTATATGGCACACCAGTATTGTCAAATCTCAAATGAGAATAAAGTATTATTAAAACTTAACTTTTATTCTGTTATAGAAAACACATGTTTAATTGGGGACAATTGGAAAGAGAAATTAGAATCTAGGGCTCTTTAGATGACCAAAATATCTATGATTCTCCCATATAAATTGCCTCTTAAATATATTGTTGCATGAATAAAGTGCTTTAGTGCCAGTAATACTTGTGCAAAAAAAGGGCTGAGTGCTAAAGTGTCTAAATATCCAAAAGGTGCTTTAAGCTGTGCAAAAAAAAAAGACAATCTTTGTCTAAGATTGATTTAAATATTGGTTGTCAGCTCCTGTAATAAAGTGCTTGTATAATGGACAGTCTAAGAATGAGACTGTTCTTACAGTGCCTTGCAAAAGTATTCACCCCCCTTGGCATTTTTCGTGTTTTGTCGCCTCACAACCGAGAATTAATATGGATTGTTTGAGGATTTGCATCATTTAATTTACAGAACATGCCCACAACTTTAAAGATGTTTTTTTATTTTTTTATTGTGAAGCAAACAACAAATAGGACAAAATAACAGAAAAAGTCAATGTGCATAACTATTCACCCCCCTAAAGTAAATACTTTGTAGAGCCACCTTTTGCGGCAATCACAGCTCCAAGTGGCTTTGGATAAGTCTCTATGAGCTTGCCACATCTTACCACTGGGATTTTTGCCCATTCCTCCTTGCAAAACTGCTCCAACTCCTTCAAGTTCGATGGTTTGCACTTGTGAGCAGCAATTTTTAAGTCTGACAACAGATTTTCTATTGGATTGAGGTCTGGGCTTTGGCTAGGCCATTCCAAGGGCCTCATTCAATTGCGATTTGGCCAATTAAATAGTGCTCTAAATAAGCACATAACATATTTTTTTAAGAAGTTTTTAGTAAGTGAAAACCTTGCTTTTGGATAGATGTTTACTAACTAAAAACTTCTTTAAAAAAATATGTTATGTGCTTATTTAGACCCCTATTCAATTGGCCAAATTGCAATTGAATGAGGGCCCAACACATTTATATGTTTCTCAAGTGTTGCTTTAGCAGTGTGTTTGGGGTCATTGTCCTGCTGGAAGGTGAACCTCCCTCCTAGCCTCATATCATGCACAGAGTGGTACAGGTTTTGATCAAGAATATTCCTGTATTTAGCACGATCCATCTTTCCCTCAACTCTGACCAATTTCCCAGTCCCGGCTGCTGAAAAACATCGCCACAGAATAGTTACATAGTTACATAGGCCCTCATTCAATTGCGATTTGGCCAATTGAATAAGGCTCTAAATTAGCACATAGCATATATTTTTTAAAGAAGTTTTTAGTTAGTAAGCATCTATCCAAAAGCAAAATTTTCACTAACTAAAAACTTCTTTAAAAAAATATGCTATGTGCTAATTTAGAGCCTTATTCAATTGGCCAAATTGCAATTGAATGAGGGCCATAGTATTTAAGGTTGAAAAAAGACTTTCAGTCCATCAAGTTCAACCTTTTAAGATCGCCTCTGATCTGCAATATGCGGATTAACTATTAATTAATTAGATGTATAAAAAAAATTAAAAAAATCAATTCCGCCCTGATCCCAGACACCGGCGACCTGACTTCTACCTGGATCAATACTGCCTCACTAATTATCCATGATAACCCTGAATTCCCTTTTTAATTAGAAATAAATTCAGTCCCCTTTTAAAGTTATCTATCGAATCCGCTGTCACCACCTCCTCTGGTAGAGAATTCCACAGATTAACCACCCTTACCGTGAAGAACCCTTTTCTTTCTTTTAGGTGGAATCTTTTTACTTCAAAACTCAAGGGATGTCCTCTTCTCAGCTGGACACCTCTTGGTACAAAAAGTTCCCTTGACAAATCTTTATACGGACCCTGGATGTATTTATATAAGGTAATCATATCTCCTCTTAGACGCCTTTTTTCTAGAGAAAATAAGTTTAATTTGGTTAGTCTTTCTTCATAACTAAGCCCCTCCATTGCCCTTATTAGTTTTGTTGCCCTCCTCTGTACCTTTTCCAGCTCTAAAATGTCCTTTTTATGAAGTGGTGCCCAAAATTGTACTCCATATTCCAAATGAGGGCGTACTAGAGATTTGTATAGTGTCAGAATTATATTTGCTTCCCTGGCTTCTATACCCTTCTTAATACATGCTAATTAGTGATGTCACGAACATAACATTTTCGGTTCGCGAACCGTGAACGCGATCCGCCGCAAATGTTCGCGAACCAGCGAACCCGGCGAACCGCCATAGACTTCAATTGGCAGGCAGATTTTAAAACCCACAGGGACTCTTTCTGGCCACAATAGTGATGGAAAAGTTGTTTTAAGGGGACTAACACCTGGACTGTGGCATGCCAAAGGGGGATCCATGTCAAAACTCCCACGGAAAATTACATAGTTGATGCAGAGTCTGGTTTTAATCCATAAAGGGCATAAATAACCTAACATCCCCCTCCATCATCATCCTCCCCTGTATCTCTTTCCCCCCTTCCTCGTCACCCTCCCCTGTGTCTCATCCCCCCTCCCTCATCATCCTCCCACCTCCCTCATCATCCTCCCCTGTATCTCTTTACCCCCTCCCTCATCATCCTCCCCTGTGTCTCTTCCCCACTCCCTCATCATCCTCCCCTGTGTCTCTTTTCTCCCTCCCTCATCATCTTCCCCTGTGTCTCTTCCCCCCTCCCTCATCATCCTCCCTTGTGTCTCTTTCCCCCCTTCCTCATCACCCTCCCCTGTATCTCTTTACCCCCTCCCTCATCATCCTCCCCTGTGTCTGTTTCCACCCTCCCTCATCATCCTCCCCTGTGTCTCTTCCCCCTCCCTTATCATCCTCCCCCCTCCCTTGATGATAAAGGGGGGAAGAGACACAGGGATATGTGAGGGGTGTTAGGGTAAGGGGTGTTAGGGATAAGGGTGAGGGGGTTAGGTGTTAGGGTGAGGGGTGTTAGGGTGAGGGGTGTTAGGGTGAGGGCTGTTAGGGATAAGTGTAAGGGGTGTTAGGGTGAGGCATGTTAGGAATAAGTGTGAGGGGTGTTAGGTCTTAGGGATAAGTGTGAGAATGTTAGGGTTAGGTGTTAGGGTAAGGGCTGTTAGGGATAAGTGTAAGGGGGTATTAGGGTTAGGTGTTAGGGTGAGGGGTGTTAGGGATAAATGTGGGGGGTGTTTGGTCTTAGGGATAAGTGTGAGAATGTTAGGTTTAGGTGTTAAGTTGATGGGTGTTATGGATAAGTGTGAGGGGTGTTAGGGTTAGGGTAAGGGGTGTTAGGGATAAGTGTGATGGGTGTTAGGGTAAGGGATGTTAGGGTTAGGTGTTAGGGTAAGGGCTGTTAGGGATAAGTGTCAGGGGGTATTAGGGTTAGGTGTTAGGGTGAGGGGTGTTAGGGATAAGTGTGAGGGGTGTTAGTGTAAGGGGTGTTAGGGATAAGTGTGAGGGGTGTTAGGGTTAGGTGTTATGGTGAGAGGTGTTAGGGATAAGTGTAAGGGGTGTTAGGGTTAGGAGTTATGATGAGGGATGTTTGTGTTAGGTGTTAGGGATAAGTGTGAGGGGTGTTAGGGTTAGGGGTAAGGGGTGTTAGGGATAAGTGTGAGGGGTGTTAGGGTTAGGTGTTAGGGTGAGAGGTGTTAGGGATAAGTGTAAGGGGTGTTAGGGTTAGGTGTTAGGGTGAGGGATGTTAGGGTTGGGTGTTAGGGATAAGTGTGAGGGGTGTTAGGGTTAGGGTAAGGGGTGTTAGGGATAAGTGTGAGGGGTGTTAGGGTAAGGGGTATTAGGGATAAGTGTGATGGGTGTTAGGGTTAGGGTGAGGGGTGTTAAGGATAAGTGTGAGGGGTGTTAGGGTTAGGTGTTAGGGTGAGAGGTGTTAGGGATAAGTGTAAGGGGTGTTAGGGTTAGGTGTTAGGGTGAGGGATGTTAGTGTTAGGTGTTAGGGATAAGTGTGAGGGGTGTTAGGGTTAGGGTAAGGGGTGTTAGGGATAAGTGTGAGGGGTGTTAGGGTTAGGTAGAGGGGTGTTAGGGATATGTGTGAGGGGTGTTAGGTTCAGGTGTTAGGGTGAGAGGTGTTAGGGATAAGTGTAAGGGGTGTTAGGGTTAGGTGTTAGGGTGAGGGATGTTAGGGTTAGGTGTTAGGGATAAGTGTGAGGGGTGTTAGGGTTAGGGTAAGGGGTGTTAGGGATAAGTGTGAGGGGTGTTAGGGTTAGGGTGAGGGGTATTAGGGATAAGTGTGAGGGGTGTTAGGGTTAGGTGTTAGGGTGAGGGGTGTTAGGGATAAGTGTGAGGGGTGTTAGGGTTAGGTGTTAGGGTGAGGGATGTTAGGGTTAGGTGTTAGGGATAAGTGTTAGGGGTGTTAGGGTTGGGTGCTAAGGTGAGGGGAGGATGATGATAAGGGGGGGAAGAGACACAGGGGTGTCCTTGCAGCAGAGATCAAAAGAGTCTTTCAGGACTGTATTGCACACTGTGTACAGTAGCCTAGCTATGGTTTTCCCTATTGATGCAGTATAACCTACACTCAGCCTCCTCTCAGTAAGACTGCAAGTTAGTTAGGATTCCAAAATGGCTGCTGTCCATGAGGTAGAAGGGTGTGGAAGGCAGGGTATGATGCTGATTGGCTGGAATGTGTCTGCTGACTGTGAGTTGCAGGGTCAAAGTTTGCTTAATGATAAAGTATAGGGGGCGGGTCGAATATCGCATATGTTCGCAGTTCGCCGCGAACGCGAACATGCTATGTTCGCCGGGAACAGTCCGCCGGCGAACTATTCGTGACATCTCTAATGCTAAAATTTTATTTGCCTTTGCAGCTGCTGCTTGGCTTTGAGCACTGTTACCTAGGTGGTTGTCCACAAGTACTCCCAAATCCCTTTCAATATCTGATACCCCTAGATTTGCTCCATTAAGATTATAAATTGCATGGCTATTGTTCCTTCCCAGATGCATAACTTTACATTTATTCATATTAAATCTCATCTACCATTTAGATGCCCATTCCTCAATTTTATGTAAATCCCTTTGGAGGGAAAGCACATCACTATCTGATTTAATTACCTTGTACAACTTCGTGTCATCAGAGAAAATGGAGACACCACACTCCAATCCTACCTCTAAGTCATTAATAAATATGATGCTGCCACCACCATATTTCCCTGTGGGGATGGTGTTCTTTGGGTAATGTGATGTGTTGAGTTTGCGCCAGACATAGCGTTTTTTTTGATGGCCGAAAAGTTCAATTTCAGATCAGAGCACCTTCCTTCATACATTTTGGGAGTCACACATGCCTTTTCGCAAACTCAAAACGTGCCATTTTGTTTTTTTGCTGGAAGTATTGCTTTTCTTCTGGCCACTGTGCCGTAAAGCCAAACTCTATGGATCGTACGGCTTATTGTCGTCCTATGTACAGATACTCCAGTCTCTGCTGTGGAACTCTGCAGCTCCTCCAGTGTTACCTTAGGTCTCTGTGCTGCCTCTCTGATTAATGCCCAGTCCGTGAGTTTTGGTGGGCGGCCATCTCTTGGCAGGTTTGCTGTTGTGCCATGTTCTTTCTATTTGGTTATGATAGATTTGATGGTGCTCCTGGGGATCATCAAAGATGTGGATATTTTTTTATAACTTAACCCTTTCTTGTACTTCTCAACAACATTGTCCCTTATTTGTTTGGAGAGTTCCTTGGTCTTCATGGCAGTGTTTGGTAAGTTGTGCCTCTTGCTTAGGTGTTGCAGCCTCTGGGGCCTTTCAAAAAAGGTGTGTATATGTAATGACAGATCATGTGACACTTAGATTGCACACAGGTGGACATCATTTCACTAATTATGTATCTTCTGAAGGTAATTGGTTGCACCAAAGCTTTTTATGGTCTTCATAACAATTTTCTGTATTCTATTTCTAAAAAATAGTTTTTTGTATATATTTTTCTCATTTCACTTCACCAACTTAGACTATTGTATCATGCAATAATTTTATGGAGGAATCTCCTTTTCTATTTGGGAGGCTTTTGAGTAATTATTATGGGAGATACTTGTTGAGAGGTCAGCGTGCATGTGGTTTCAGACCTGAAACGTCCACTCCCACTATGCACGCTATTGAATAAAAGCTAAAGTTCTATACAGGCTGCTCTGTTACCCTAGTGCCTTAACAAATAACCTTTAGTAGTTTCTTTGTGAAAGGGGCTTTATCTAGGGGCCTATTAGGCTCAATTAGATTCTCAATGCTCCCTCCCCCAATATAGTTAAAATTAAAAAAAGATTATATATATAATGTATATATCATTATGGGACAAACCTTTAATGGGAAAGACATACAGATTTGGCCTCTAGTGGCCAAATCTGGTAATGTATGATTAAGTTTGATTTTGCTATTTTTTCGTGTCTCCCCTATCCATTTCCTACGCTTTAAGTCACCAATGATGTATATTAGCTCAATTTTCATCAACTTCTCGTTGGTGGCAGTGATATTGCAAGTGCCATAGATGAACTTTCTTTAGCAGATGATTTATTGAATCCATGTTTATGAATGCATTCATTCAATATTGGGGACTATTGTTTTAATAAAGAATCAGGGTTATTATATATTTATCTCTAGGCCAACGAGCCGAGTAGGGCAAAGGCTAAAGTTCCCACCTCATCTTACATTTGGAAATCTGTTCAGCAAAAGGTAATATTGGAACAGAAAACACGTTTCATGGAGCAGAAGGAAACTGACCTTGTGTCTCCATTAAGTGAGGAGCTTACTTAGTAACATGAAGTGAGGCCAATTGCAAATCATTAATTCTGTCCATCCTCCACTCTATGTACACTAGACAAAATACTCATGTACTCAGAGAAGCTAGTCTTAATGGGACATATCTAAAAGTTCCATAATGTATGCCCCAAGCAATCACTTATGATGGTTGTTGCTCAACAAAGTTAGGATCCACAAAACAGATATAGAGAGATAATATTGTCCCTCACACAGTAGTTTAGGTCTAGTTGGCAGATCGGTAGTCAATATGGAATCCAAGGTCAGGGGGCAGGTGATAGTGCCAAAGTCACAGGTAGATGTCCCAGTGTGCAATGAGATGACACATACATGTAGGTGTATTCTCACACACTGTTATGTCACCGCTCTCAAAACTTTGCTTGTCGTATACCTGATTTCAACCCCATATCATACATTTTCACCTGATAATTCATCATAATCCTGGCGATTTCCATATCTTTGTGTGAAGAAAACCAGCTATAAAGTTATCTGTGTGAGAGCCAGTTCCACTTCATGCAGAAAAAAGTAGAAAGACGCTCTAAACATTGTTGCTGTGTGAGGGACATCTTGTAGTCATCCTCAAAACACAGGAGAGCAATTATGCTAATACAAATGTTTTCATGTTTAGGCCTAGAGGGATCTGTCCCAATCATTCATATTCTTCTGGAAGCATATGATTTTGGGTTACAATTTTGTTACAGCTTAACTTCTTCAAATATATTTCTGTTAAATGTTCCAAGTTTTAGAATGTTAGATTGTATGAAAAAGGATTGCAATATTTCTTGCTTGCATAAAATCCTATATTAGCTACTAAATCTATAATAGGGATTTTAGGGATTAATGTTTAATAATGGTTTACAAATACTTTCCTTGAAGTTTTGTAAATACCCCACCTATTGATGTTGTTGCAATGAAGGTAGTTTCATAATATCATGCAACAGGAATAGTTTGATGGGGATTTCCAAAGTAATGTGCCAGGTTTTTGGAGAAGAGTATCAAACCTTTGAAATTTCATAAGAAATGTTTTATGACAGATGCATTTGTTATCAATGCTAGCAGTTTGTAAATGCAACTACCATTCATATGATTTATGATAAAAATATCTAAAAATAACAAGCAATAAACTGTATAATGGAGAAACCATTCACAAAACTGCACTTCAGAATGGAACTTCACCTAAGACCAATTAAAAAGCATAACATTACCTATAATTCGCTATCTGGACATAATTTAACTCAGACACTACTGCATTCAAAAACACACAATCACAGCACTCGTAATGAACTTCAATGTCACCTAAATGAGAAAAGTTAAAAATATGGTTATTTTTTAAAAACAAATTCATAAAATCAAGTATGAATGTGAGATTTCAAGCTCATTATTTATTTGACTTACATACGGCATATGTAAGAAAAAGTGAAGTGGTCTAAATCTCTTTACTATGTCAAATCATAAGGGAGATGGACAGGGGAGAGTAGGAGAGACAAGGGGTGAGACAGTGGAGAGGGTGTGAGAGACAAGGGGGAGAGATGGGGAGGGTAGGAGAAAAAAGATGGGGAGAGAGACAAGGGGGAAGGGAGAGATGAGGGGGGAGAGAGGGAGAGGCAGAAGGGACAGAGAGACGGGAGTGGGAGAGAAGGGAGAGAAGAGATAGAGGAGTGAGAGGGAGGAAGGGAGAACGAAAGGGAAAAAGGAGAGAGAGGGGGCAGAAGAGAGAAGGGAGAGAGGAAGAGAGAGAAGGGGAGAAGGAGAAAGGAGAGAGGAAGGGAGAAGGAGAGAGAGGAAGGGATAATGGAGAAGGAGAGAAGGGAGAAAGAAAAGGGGAGAGAGAAGGGGAGAGAACTTATATACATATATATACAGTAACTACCTACTCATAATTTCCACAACACAGGCTGAGATCCATCTCCATGCTGATGATAGCCAGTAAGCTTGAAACAGCTGTACATGGATTGCATACTCAGCCTGTGTTTTTTCCAACCTTGGCTTTGCATTAAAGCTGTGTAATACAGCATGCATAAGCTTAAAGGAAGCCATGTTTGATGATGACTACAGAATGAAGAGCGAGGCATTAATGGGCATGTTTGTGTGTCCCAGCTCAACTTCCCAGAATGCAGTATAATAACTGTTTTTACGGGAACTCTGAGCTGGAAGCAGGTTTTTTAACTTGCTTTAGACATTCAAATGTGAACACAGATGTACTTTTTATTTACTATATATATATATATATATATATATATATATATATATATATATTTATATTTATATATATATATATATATAAAAATTTCCCCTTTGCTGGGCCCTCCTCTGGTGCAGATACTAAACAGAACTTATAAACACTTTTTAATAATGTAAAGTACATAAAAGTAAATAGATACATAGGTATATCATTCGCCTAGTAAAATCCAGAAACCTTCCACATCCCTTTAAGGACAAGGGCCTAGGTTACATGCCTCACATAAAGATCCTTAAGGTCCGCAGGGGGGTTAAAAAAAACGTAGTCCTTATATGTATCTTGCACTAGCATTTACGTTTTTTACATGCAGCATGTCCTAGCAACATTATTTCTTACGTGTCATGTAATCAAGGTCAACGATTTCTTAACCACTGTTTGGAAACTCTAACTCTTATCACAGTTTATGCAGGATACCAGATTCATGAAACATTATGGCAACTTGTACTTAATAATCCAAAATATGAACGAATATTAGAACATTTAGTTAGACATCCTGCCTTCTTAGACATATCCATCTATCTGTCTATCTATCTATCTATCTATCTATCTATCTATCTATTTACAACTATTTGTTATGCTTTCCACAAAGCTAGTAGATGACATTTGAATAAGAAATGTTTTAGGTGGCTGACCAAAAGGAGCAGTCAACTTGATTTATGTAAAATCAATGTAAACCATTTTTGTACTTACTACCATTCCTTTGTAAGGTATAGATGGATATCACTTTAAAAACATAGGGACCTATTCTATTGCCCAACTCGTAAATTTATACACACTGAAAAACACTTTTAATATTGCCACATATTCTATTAGCTACTCAAAATCCAATTAGGAGTTACCCGCCCACAATTACTAAGGACCAGTCAAACCCGCCAAACCGGCCTTAGATCTCCACTGGGTTTAGCAAAGTTTGACTGTTACTCAAAATTGATATTCTGATCTGTAGTGCTAGCTCGCAAATAAAGTCTTACCGGCAATTGAAAAAAAGTATCATGTTTCTGTCAAAATTATTACAAGTACTAAATAGGACTCGCAAGGCATTTTTCAACCATTTATTAGAGCTGTAATAACACTTAAACACCCAATACTGTATTTTATAAGCATGGAAACACATTAGAATTAATTGTAGAACAATCTCAAACCCATAAATATGCAAATAAAAAATATTATTTTAACTGTTATTTCTGAGTAATATTGATCCTGGGACTCACATGGTTTATACATATCATGGACTGGAACAGATAATCTAATGCATGTTATAGAGTGCTAGATTGCTTGATTGCGATCCCGATGGGTAAATATTACTTATTGGCATTCATTAATTTGTAGGCTCTGATTGCAGATTAGGTGTAACTTCCATGTTTTACTGACGTCATGATTATAGTCTCATTCACTGTTGGCTGTGTCTAAGAAGTAAATTACGGTCTTGCTTAAATAATGTCAGATCATATGATTACACCCCCTTAAATTCTACTTAAAAAGGCAGGGTTTACATGTTTAGGCTTAAGAAGGTAAATTGGGGGCTTGAGTCAATAGAATACTTCTAAACATTTAGAGAAAAAATACACCTGCATCAAAAATTACGGGTTAGAGGCATTTGCGAGCTTCTACCAGAATAGGGCTCATAGTTATAAAACATACCCTAAATATCTACATGTCGATATTTCAAAATTAAGCTCCAATAAATGCTACATCATTTGTTATATATAAAATAATAATGTATGACGCGGAGGCTGCACAGGCTCCCTGGGTCAGCCTGTAGCGTCGCGTGACCCAGCGGAGCCTGTGAGGCTGACAGCCAATCAGGTGCGTCGGGGGCGTGTCGGAAGCCCGTTTCGCGCCGTTTGTCACAGCAGCGCGGTCTCCCGACTGAAACGAACGGAGGTCTGAGGTCCTGCATCTAAAATCACAGTAGGAAGATTTAAATACTGAGAATTTCACCCCAGCTTACCAGCAAATAAGGGGATATATCTGTTGAGGCTTTCCTTGTTCATTTTGTGTTTTTCCTCCTCCGTTTTGTGTGTGTGTGTGTGTCCTTGTCTGCGCTGTGAGTGTGCTGTGTCTTTGTGTGTCCTTGTGCCTGTGTGTGCCTGGTGCTGCTGTTCGTTTTCTCCCTTGTTTGTCACCCTGGTAGTGGTATCATGGACCCAGAAGGCTTAGAGGCTTTACTGGCTGAGGTTAGGACCCTTGCCCTAAGCCAAGGGGTCAGGTGGGTGCAGGACAGGCTGGGACCTCCCATGCTTTCTGCGCTTGGACGTCAGCACATTGAACAGGATCAGCCTGCGGTGGCTGGTGTCCTAGTCAATTCTGACGGCTCCAGGGAAATTTTTTCCCATCCCACCACTGTAGGGCTACCAGACCCCCGTCCATCAGGCAGCAGAGACACAAGAGATGGGGGGGTTAGGGGTCAGGGCGTCCGGGACCCCATACCCCCCAGGCAGGTGAGCGCCAGGACCACGGGCGGTGGGGGTGAGGGCCTAGCTCTCCGGCCACCACCAGCCAACTTGCCTAAAGGTCCCAGGCCGCGGCAAAGGTCAAGAAACACCCCTCTAACACCCCGTAGAGGGGGTGCAGGGGGTAAGAAAAAAGCCGGGAGTCCTAAAAAGGCTCCTACAGACCCTCACGGTGCTAAACAGACGGTCCCTGGGGTTTCCCTCAATAACAGTGCTTCTGGTACTTTACAGGGACGCCCAATTGGCGGTGAGAGGAACATGGCAACGACGAGAGAAAGAAGAGACGGAGTGATCAGAGAAATGAATAGCCAGGACAGCATGGTCATGATTGATGACATGCCAGTAACAGCGGCAGTGGCGAGGCTAGGACGCCCCACTCGAGCTAAAAAGGCTACGAGCAGGTACAGTCCGCTACTATTTACGCACACACCGCTAAGACGTAGCAGAGTAGAGACTGAGGACGAGACGGTTAGGCCACAGCACAAAGGGTCTAAGACCGACCAACAACTGGATGTTCCAACGCCCGAGGAAGTCTCAGGGGAACCCCTACAGGGGGCGGCGGAGGCAGTGCTAGCCTACTCCAGCCGCGCAGGCTTAGGTGACCAGGACCGTTCCTCAGATGAGGAAAGGGCGGTATGGGCACGGGCATGCAGGTCGCGGAGAGCTAGTGACTGTTCTTCTTGTACCCACAGATCCAGAAGGAGATCCAGGTCGAGAAGCAGGAGATCTTGTCGGTGCAGCTGTGCATGCACAGGATCTGAGAGGAGGAGCCCGCGGAGGGCCAGACGGTCAGAGTCCCCGGAGCGTCAGCAGAGACGCAGGGATACTCCGTTGGCTGTATCCACTCCAAGGCTTCCAGAAGCAGGTGAGCGCTCAGACTTGAGCTGCGCAGCAGACAGGAGAGGGTTTCTTGGGTCATTGAAGACTCTACTAGCTGCGCACAACATTGCGGTTAGCGAGCACGAAATGGGAGCTTGGATAGGGGGGCTAGCGAAGGGTGCGTGGTCCCAGCCAGCAGCTATAGTGGCGCCAGTGAGCGCAAGCGAGGCGATACCTAGCATGCGCGCGCCCGAGCCGGTAGGCAATGCGATTGCAGCAATAGGTAGTACCAATGCAGGAGTTACCGATGCAGCCATGAGGCCTACAGTCTTATGCTCGTTGGATAACTTAGGGGCACACCTTACCCAGGAGGTTAAGGAAAAGATCTGGAGGAGGGAATTTATAGAGTTGTTCTCCCTTCTCCCTATGTCTAGGCAAACAGATTTGGCCGAGAGGGGCCCCAGGGAGGGGGACGAGCGGCGGAAATCTTTTGCTAGGCTACCTAGGACGTTTGATACATGGCTGCAAGCATTTTCAATATGGGCTTGCGTACTGTGTGAGCGACACCACCGAACAGAGTTCGTGATTATTCTTTTACATAGATGAAATTCGCAATGCTCATAAGGTCTATGGAGGTACAGCCTGGTGGCGGTACGACGAGGAATTCCGGCAATACTTGGCCTCAAGGCCAAGCATGGCGTGGAGTGACAAGGCGGTGGCGTATTGGCTAAACATTATGACACCCATGAGAGTCACGACGCCCTTTCGGAGAGGGGCCGGTGGAGCTAAGGGCCCCACCCACGCCTCAGGAGCAGGCCTCAAGACCTGTTTTGCGTATAACGAGGGGGTCTGTAGATGGGCCCCCAACTGCAGGTTTAAGCACGCAAGTTCAAATTGTGGAGGGGAGCACCCCCTGTCTAGATGCGGTAGACCAAAAGAGGGAGGCAGGGGCAAACCTCCTGCAAAGGGGCAGGACTCCCATACGCCTCCCCGCCATGCTGCCGTGGCTAAAACGCTACGGTAAGCCGCGCACCTGCTGGAGGGCGGTTTCCAAGAAGTATTCCGTATTCCATGCGGGGTTGACATTCAGGGTTTTCTTGTTCCAAATCTGAAGTTGGCCAGGGATTTCCCAGGGGTAGCTCACGCTAAGGTTCTCAACGAGGTAAAATTGGGGAGGATGGCAGGGCCATTTGCGGCCCCGCCCATTCCGGGTTTAGTCGTGTCTCCACTTGGGGTGGTCCCCAAGAAGGAGAAGGGTAAATTTAGGCTGATACAACATCTTTCCTACCCCAGAGGTCGTTCGGTAAACGATGGCATCTCAAAAGACCAGGCTACTGTGTCTTATGAGTCATTTGACCGGGCGGTCGACCTGGTTAGGAGGGAGGGCCATGGGGCGCTTATGGCAAAAGTAGACATCGAGGCAGCATTCAGATTGCTCCCCGTACACCCGTCAAGCCATCGGCTGCTAGGGTGCTTCGTAGATGGAAGTTACTTCTTCGATTTATGTTTACCCATGGGATGCTCAATATCCTGTGCTTACTTTGGGGCTTTCAGCAAATTTTTACAATGGGTCGTGAGCATCGAAGCTGGGTACAGGAGTATTACCCCCTACTTGGATGATTTCCTTTTCGTTGGCCCAGCAGGAAACGACGCTTGCGGTTTCATGCTGGAGGTTTTCACTGAAATCTGTACAGAATTCGGGGTACCGCTGGCCCATGACAAAACGGAGGGCCCTACGGAGCAATTGACTTTTCTAGGGATTTGGATTGACTCCTACAAAATGGAGTGCAGTCTTCCCTTGGAGAAGGTGGTGGACATGCAAGTAGAGATTAAGGCGCTACAGGGCGCGCGGAGGGTAACTTTGCGGCGGTTGCAATCAATATTGGGGAAGTTGAACTTCGCATGCAGAATTATCCCCATGGGGAGGATATTCTGAAGAAGGATGTCGCTGGCTACTATAGGGATTGCGAAGCCGCATCATTTCTTAACAGTCTCCAGGGTTATGCGTGATGATGCGTAGGTGTGGGCAGTGTTCCTCGCCGAATTTAATGGGCGAGTGCTCCTTCAAAAGAAGGGCGTCACCAGCGCAGAGCTAGATCTCCACACCGACGGGTCCGGACCGGTTGGCTGTGGGGCTTATCTCCAAGGGAGATGGTGCGCTGCGGTGTGGCCAGAGGAATGGGAAGAGGCGGGTTTAATGCAGAACCCCACATTCCTCGATCTGTTCCCTATGGTGGTAGCGGTTCACTTATGGGGTGCAAGTTTCAGGGACTGGCGAGTCATATTCCATTCGGTTAATAAGAGGTTGGTGGAGGCCGTGAACAACATCACGGCAACATCCGTACCGGTGATAAGATTGCTCCGGCATCTCGTGTTATGTTGTCTTCGCCTGAACATATGGTTACAGGCAAGACATGTGCCAGTAGTAGATAACGGAATTGCTTACGCCCTCTCTCGGTTTCAGGAGGACCGCTTCAGGGCGCTGGCTCCTTATGCGAACGCCCTGGGGGAGCACATTCCCGAGGAGCTTTGGGAGATTGGAGCTGTCAGGTAACGAGACTCGTGAGACAGTCTGTTGCCCCAGCAACATGGACCGCTTATAGACGCGTGTGGGCAAAATGGGATAGTCTAGTGGCACTGGCAGGTGGTGCCAAGATGGAAGAGAAGAGCATAGGGATCCTGCTTTGGTACCTGCTGCGGTGCGCCGAGCAAGGCGAATCAAGAGCCGTAGTAGGGAGACAGGTCACGGCGCTTGCTTTTATGTTTAAGCTTGCTGGGCAGAGGGACCTTACAAAGGAGTTTCTAGTGCGCAAGGTGGTGCGCGGAATGTTCAACGGGTTGCAAAGGCCGGATAGCAGGCGGCCAATAACATTTGCCTTGTTACTGAGATTGGCTCAGGAGTTGGTGGTGGTTTGCAGAAACCCCTTTGAATCCATACTTTTCCGGACGGCTTTTTCCCTGGCGTTCTTCGGAGCGTTTAGGATAGGGGAGTTAGTCGCGAACAGTAGACACGGTTCGGGGGGACTGCAATTGGTGGATACCTGCCTCAGGGAAGGCACGGTGGTATTGTGGTTGCGGAGGTCAAAGACCGACCAAGTGGGGAAAGGAAGAGAAGTTGTTCTGCATCAGGTTGGCACGGAGTGTTGCCCATATGCATGTGTAAAGGAGTACCTTAAGCAGCGACCGGCGGGACGGTGTTCGCTGCTGGTACACGCCGATGGAACGGCACTGTCACAGTATCAATTTAAAAAAGTTTTAAAAAGCGCACTGCATCGGCTCGGCTTTAAGCAGTCGGACTTCGGAACACACTCTTTTCGTATTGGAGCTGCCACGGAGGCAGCTAGGCTGGGGTTGCCCGACGCGGCAGTAAAGCGCATCGGGAGGTGGGATTCGGAACGTTTTCGGTCCTATGTAAGGCCAAATGCAGTGGTATAATGGTGTTGCTTTCTACTTTTAGGGGAACAGAAGCAACTATGGATTGTGGGCCATTCATACGTGTACTGGGCCCACAGGTTAGCCGCAGTTACCGAAGAAAAGGCACAACTGGGCTTTCCTGTTACGGACTTGCACGTACGGTGGTGTGGTATTCGGGGTCTGCGATGGGCGCAGCTCGACGGTCTCCTGGATACTTACGCGCAGCGTTGCGGTCAGCCCAGGGGATACTAATACATGCCGACGGGAATGATTTGGGGACAGTTCCTATGAGACGGATGCTGAAAGTTATGAGACGAGAAATTGAGAAGTGGGTAAAGAAGTTCCCTGGCACGTTCCTTATCTGGTCTGAGATGATTAAGAGGAGATCGTGGCGTAACGCACGCGACCCAGTATGCTTGGACAAGGCTAGACAAAAGATCAACCAGCAGATCGCGAGTTTTGTGAGGAAACAGGGAACAGGGTTTTGTTCCGGTATAAAGAGTTCGAGCCATCCGGTATAAAGAGTTCGAACCGGTCGGTGCTGATGATTTTTTCGCGAAAGATAAAGTTCATCTTACTGAAATAGGGTACGAGTTGATGATGTTAGAGTTTAGGGAGAGTGTTTTACGGGCTTTGGCTTTAATGTCCAGCAGGGGGGGATCGCAGCCTTGGGAGGCGTCCCTCGCATGCTCCATGGCGGGAGGTGAGTTGCCCGGCCCACTGGCCTAAGGGGGCGATGGCCCCACCTCACAGGGCGTGCTTAAAGATAAGCATTGGGGCTTTGGGCAGGGCTCAAAGCGTGAGGTCACTGTTCGTGGCCGGGCTCCTCCCCCGGAAAGAAAGGACTAAATTAGTCATTTAAATAAGTTATGGTTGTTGTTTACATTGTTCAAAATAAAGCTGTGGCCCGTTGTTTCTCCCAACTCCAGTTGTTGTGTCCGTTATTTCATTACCTAGCCTAAATGGATCATGCATGGGTCATGTATGACGCGGAGGCTGCACAGGCTCCTTGGGTCAGCCCGTAGCGTTGCGTGACCCAGCGGAGCCTGTGAGGCTGACAGCCAATCAGGTGCGTCGGGGGCGTGTCGGAAGCCCGTTTCGCGCCGTTTATCACAGCAGCACGGTCTCCCGACTGAAATCCCACCCACCCACCCCGTATTTTGTTGTTAAAAAATGTATATGGAGTATTCTTTTTAAAAAAATATATATATATATATATATATTTTGGTTAAAGAATTCGGAGAAGTGGCTATTGTATGTTGTGTATTGTTAATTTATGACTTGGCGGGAGGTGAGTTGCTCGGCCCACTGGCCTAAGGGGGCGATGGCCCCACCTCACAGGGCGTGCTTAAAGATAAGCATTGGGGCTTTGGGCAGGGCTCAAAGCGTGAGGTCACTGTTCGTGGCCAGGCTCCTCCCCCGGAAAGAAAGGACTAAATTAGTAATTTAAATAAGTTATGGTTGTTGTTTACATTGTTCAAAATAAAGCTGTGGCCCGTTGTTTCTCCCAACTCCAGTTGTTGTGTCCGTTATTTCATTACCTAGCCTAAATGGATCATGCATGGGTCATGTAATATCAGAATAAATAATTTTGACTTAAAAAACAAATGCACTCAAATTACCTATATTTACAATATACGTGTTTTATGTAACACATAATTGTCAGAACAAACTTGCAAGGTGTTTCAGTGCACTACTCACCCAGGCAGTAATCAAGCTTCATAGTGTTAACACCCCCCTGCTGGCTTCCAGAGACCATGAGGTTGCAGCCAACCCCACTTATCACACTGAATTATGGTGTATGTCTGCTTTAGTATGGCAGCTCTGCACAGCAGTTAATGGCAAGAAGATTTATTGCTTTTTTTTGACAATCTGTTATTCGCTAAATGAGCATGACACGTCTGGGATTATGAGTCCTCAAATTGACATCAAACAGCAGAACAAACCATTCCTAATAAAGAAGCGCCAGTTCAGCATACAATTTTTTTTTTGTTTCTCTGCAGATCCATTTTCTGAAAATACCATTCATACTAATGGTCTTGTTTAGCTATAGGAAGTCTCTGTTACCAACATCTAAGATCTGACTGCCACTCTGCATACATAAATATGTCTTCACATTGGGTCCTTATGTCAATGAACTAGCATCAAAGATGCGTGTTCACTACTGTGCTGATCTGCTTATCATCTGTCATAGTTAAGCAAGAAAAAATAGTTTATTTTTTGCTTATTGACCTTTTGGGAGTAACTGATCAAAATGAAATAAATATGAATTGCTAGTGTGGTTGGAGTGTTTCGTGTGGTGAAAACGAACTAGAATTTTAGCACACTGCTGAGAATATACCTGATCAGTCATTTATCATAGCAGGCTTAATGTATCTAAAATTTACTTCTGCATTCATTTTCTAGTAACTAATGATTATCAATATTAATATTATATACTTCTCCATTTTAGCCTTGAATATGAAAACAATAATAATTGTATAAATACTATATATTATATATTGTATATAAAACATGTTAGCTCATCTTGAATACATATTTTTAATGCTTGCTACATTATTTTATAATTTATATCACTTGCATTCACCGAAATAGTAGCGCTGAATACATTTTCCAATTTATTTGTTTGTAGAGCATTTACCTAATCTCAGATTGGATTTTTAAAATTGCTCCATCTGCACGTTGGTATATCAATGTCACACATCATCTGTTCCCAACAGTGGGGTCAATCTTATGAATTTGCAAGCCAAAAAATGTGACCTCATGCTGCAGCATCTTGAGGTCTAAAGCTGTGCACCACTGGTCTATATTTACTCCATGATCTGAACACTTGATGGCTATAAGCAAAATATATTACCTATTCACTTAAAAGGACCTGTAGTTTTACCTTCAAATAGCTCTTCTTCATCAATATAGGCTATACAATTATAAAACAGGTTTACTCGTAAAAATGTTTTAAGTATCTCAAATTAGATAAATAAGATATCTGGCTTGTTTTGTTACTATAAGGCAGTGCTGTCAACTGGTGACCACAGGCTGGATGTAGCCTACCACACTACTTTCTGTGTCACGCTGTCTGCTAAGGAAAGTCTTCTCTCAAATCTAACATTATTAGAATAAAACACTTGGGGCAGGTTAAACATGTATAACTTTTAGTTATTTTGTGTAATATATGTAAATATGCAAATTTAAATACTTTTATATACATTTCTTTTGAATTATTACTTTAAATCCTGCCCACTGATTCCCTGACCAATAATAATCTGCATCCCCACACAAAAGAGTTTGGAGAGCACTGCTATAAGGAGCTTATCACAGTGGTATGAACGATGAATAAGCTTGATAGCCTAACACTATTTTATATATTATGTCCGCATTTTGCTTCTGTTACCTACAAATGCTAGAATGTAAGGGTTTTTCCTGTAGTCATCTGAAAAAGATGTCAGATATTTAATGTTATAGATTTGTCAGTAATGCTACTCTCAGATAAAATACGTTTTATCTACTTACAATAGAAACACAGGAGAACGCTTTACACAATGCATTTGCATTTGACCATTTATTCTTTATTGTAATTTTGTCTAAGTCAAGACAAGACAAGTTCAAGTGCTAAATCTCCTAAATAATGACTATATATATATATATATATATATATATATATATATATATATATATATAATATTAACATATTATGTCAGATATGATAATGTATTACCTCACAACTATTGTCTCACAATCATAAATAGATTGAAAGGCATGATTTATGATAGCTTTATAAGAAGTGAGAGAGAGAAGATAAAGGAAAGAGGTGGAAAAGGGGCGCAGGTCTTTCTTTGTATGTGAGCCCAATATGGTCTCTTTTGATCTGGCATTCTCCATAGTAAAGAACTCCCCATGTGTTCTCATCTGTTAACCATGCCCTGCCGTACCTGCCTGCATGTGTGAAAGTGACTCAGCTGCTGTCTGTAGAAGAGACTAACTGATCACATCTATCTCCCTGGCATCTACTGAGCAAGTTTGGCTTCAATGATCAGGCTCCGATGACGAGAACAAAAGCAGGTCTCCAAAGAGGCAGTAGACCTTTATTATTGTTCACTTGCCATTGTTTTGCCTGTGGGGTCAAGATGTTCTACAACATGCTACAATGTCAGAAGAAGCAACTGCCAAATCTGAATCCAATAAAAATAGAAAAAGGGTTAAAAACATTGAAATGGAGAATACAGCAAATAAAGAAATGGTAAAGAAACAAGCTCTGAATAATAAAGAGAATAAAAACTATAGGAAAGGATACAGATACATTCAACATGTTGAAATTATTAGTGTGCGTTTGAGTACACAGTCTAAATAATACGCAAAAATAAACAATGAAAATAAAAAAGTTCCTAAATATTAGAATACAACTACTCTGCAATATTTAATGTGGCTCACTAGCAATGTTAAGCATGTTTAGTTTATTTATCAGAAAGATTTGCAGCATGTGACACTGATCTGCCTTTTCGAAAATATTTTTTGTATGTTTTGCCTTGATCTTGTATATATTTTCAGTATATTTTTACATGAATCTGCCCATATATAAACCTTTGGATCTGTACTTTGTTGAAACCATGAAACTTTATGACCATATATAACATTTCAAATATTACAGTTTAAGGGTTTAAAGTTACGTCCCACCTGAGAAAATAAGTGTTACAAGTAAATATTTGCAATAAATAATAAAATCATAGTATATTTTTTTTTGTTAATAAAAAGTATTTGCTTACGAACCTTCCTGAGCCCAATAAGCTCAGAACAACCAAGAATGAGAATGTGTCTCCAATGAACACTAATGTATGTACACATAGATCATACAGCCACTTTATTTATTTTAATTTAAGAGAAAAGATGAAGATGTTTCTGCAGCATTTGGATGGATTCACTAGCCATCAGAAGCTCAGCAAAGACTTTGAAGAACTGTATTGACAATTTTCCCAATTGCAATCTAGGGTATTGTTTGTCAAAACATAAAGCATTCATCATACTATGGACAACTGTGTTTTGAACCAATTGTAGTATATTTTTAAAGAATGTTTAGCAGTTGACTATGAGAGATTTATATTGACAGATACTTCTGCTGAGTTTAGATGGTGCCCAAAGATGTTGCAGCCAGTGTCTCATTATGTGTTATTGATACTTCTCTGATGGATTTTGCTATTGACCTAGACACAACTTCTGACCTTAGCCTACCTTAATCTTCTGCTTTGTCTCAGTATCTTGTCTACTGCAAGTGACTATAACCCTGACTATGACTGTGTAATGCACAATCTGTGATCTCTACCCTATTCCATCAGCTTTAAAACTGGGCAGGGGGTTTCAGGTCCTTTTGAGGTTTTAGGGAGTGGCTTGATCCATGGGAAATCATTTTGTCAGAAACTGTGTTCCAGTTGGTCATGTTGGGGTCATGGGTTTGCCATACAATTTGATATGACTCAAATATTCCAATGTTTAGATTTGATAAAGCTTATTGAGTTCAAGGATCAATTTATAGACAAGTATACACTTTATTACAGAATAGCTTTTATTAGGACGATAGTAAAATTAAGAAAAACAATTGGATGCAATTACTTGTAAGCTTTGATGTTTACATTGATCACAATATAAAATATATATTATGTTTATTACAATATCTTAAGAATGATTGGATAGCAATTAGTTTTAACACATTTTCCACCTTATTAAATTGCGATTCAGTAAATTTAAAAGGGCACTATTTAAGCACACAGCATATTTTTTTACAGAAGTTTTTAGTTAGTGAAGACCTTGCTTTTGGATAGAAGTTCACTAACTAAAAACTTCTGTAAAAAAATACAAATTTATTGAATCGCAATTTAATAAGGCTGTTTCTGTTCTCTACAATATAGAAATCAATAAGAAGTGTATAAAATCTTATAAAGCTTGGATTAGCAATCTGCCTTAAAACCTTCTATATTTGGTTAGTACAAAATAGGAATATTACAATCCTTAACTGATTGGATAACAATCTATTTTAAAACAATCTCCAAATCCCCTCAGCCCCAGTTTAACATATGGATCATTAAACAGTATCTATAATCTTATAAAGTTTGGTATAAACAATCTATTTTAGAACAGTTTATGTTTTGTTAGTTCACTATATGAATCTATATGCAGTGTATAAATGGTTATTAAACTTGAATTAACAATTTATTTTAATACCATCTATATTTTGTTAGTTCAATACAGAAATGATAAGCAAAGTATTAAGTCTTATCACATTTGAATAAACAATCAGATGTCTACAATATTCGTGGTATTAATATTCACGTTACTCTATGAAAGCAGTAAATAGCATAATAAGGTATGACACCCTATATGGCAGCCAAGATATATATTGAAGCAATATAACTACTTAGGTTATAATGTATCTAAATGGCAAGGTAAATAACCTTTGTATTTGGGTTATTTGATAAGGGTTTTATAACAGAATTGATTACATTTAATATATCAAAGCAAACAATTTAATCAATATTGATATAAATCAGTTTTGTTGATTGTGTTAATGAAGAAGATATATGTTGAGAAATGCTAAGTAGGTTTTGTGTATAGGTGTCTTTAATATTTGGTTTTGTAACAGAGTTAAATGATTATGTTATTTAATAAAGTCAATCAGCGTTTTCAGGGAAAATGGGCACAGATAACATATAATATAGTTGTGGTAATTGTGAGTTGTCGTCACGCAATGTTACAATTTAAGGGTTGGGCATGCACAACCACAACTCGCAATTGCCACAACTATAAGGCCCACGATGAGCACCAACAGTAAATGAGAAGGGAAGGTATGCTCGCAACCTCAGCCCCCGATCTCCTCAGCCTCACCCAGGAACTTCATGGCCATACTCCTCGATCCCCATGGTTGCCTCACCAGGAACCCACACTCCCTCAGCCTTACTGCTATATCCTCTTCTGGTCTTCTTACGTCGATTCTGTCTCTCTGCGCCTGTGCATTCTTCTGCAGAGGCAGGGAAGACTGCATGGTGACATCACCATTCGGACTTCCCTGCCTCTGCAGAAGGACAGATAGGCGCAGAGAAGCAGGATGAACGTAAGAAGACCAGAAGAGGATATAGCATTAAGGCTTAGGGGAATGGGGAGGGGGGGGGGGGTCCTGGTGAGACCAGGTGGATAGGGGGCTGAGGGGATTCGAAGTGAGAGAGGGGCAGAGAGACAGGGGAGGGAGAGAGGGGGCAAAGAGAGACAGGGGAGGAAGAGAGGGGGCAGAGAGAGATGGTGGGAGACAGGGGTCAGAGAGAGATGAGGGAGGGAGAAAGGGGGCAAAGAGAGACAGGGGAGGGAGAGAGGGGGCAAAGAGAAATAAGGGAGGGAGATAGGGGCAAAGAGAGACTGGAGATGGATAGAGGGGGCAAAGAGAGACAGAAGAGGGAGGCAGGAGGAAAAGAGAGACAGGGGAGGTAGAGAGGGGGCAAACAGAGACAGGGAGGGAGAGAGGGGGCACAGAGAGACAGGGGAAGAATATATGGTGCAAAAAGAGACAGGAGAGGGAGAGAGGGGCAAAGAGACACTGGGGAGAGAGGGAGGGGGCAAAGAGAGACTGGGAGGGAGAGAGATAGCAAGAGACACTGGGGAGGGAAAGAGGGGGCAAAGGGAGACTTGGGAGAGAGAGAGAGGGGGCAAAGAGAGATATGGGATGGAGAGAGGGGGCAAAGAGAGATATGGGATGGAGAGAGGGGGCAAAGAGAGATGGGGAGGGAGAGAGGGGGCAAAGAGAGACTGGGGAGGGATAGAGGCAACAAAGAGAGACTGGGGAGGGAGAGAGGGGAAAGAGACACAGGGGTGAGAGAGTTTATCTGTAACGCTTGCAAAGTTACGGGCTTGTGAATGCGGCAGCACATGCCGCACCCTGCAAGTTCCAAAGGTGCTCATCGCAAGGCATGTAAAGTAGAGGGGTGGAGAGGCTCGCAATGAGTTCCAAAAGCGCTCATCGTGAGGCCTGTAAAATAGAGGGGGGAGAGGCTTGCAATGATTGCCGAAGGCGCTCATCTTGAGGCCTGCAAGTTAGAGGGTGGGTAGCCTCACACTGTGTGGCAAACAACAGCATTGCGAGGCTTCAAATTTTTATGCCGTAATTTTTGACGGTCAAGTCGCTAGTAGAAATATATTGATTAACTCCTAGAGTCAGGAATGCAGGTGCTAATTCTTCTTTGTTCTGTGACGAGTCCAGAAATGTAACAGAATGATTGTGGATATTGGACTATTTTATCTCCATTAAAAAATAGAAAGTAAAGCAGGTTTATATGTTACCAGGTGTAGGATTTCAGGGTAACAATCTGTCTCATATAGGACCCCTTCTTAAGATAGTTTGAAGTAATTATTTTTGGTTCTTTTCTTTGTAGGAAAGATAGGATAGAAATTGGATATAAACAGATATATAAAATATAAGGGGTGCATAAATGTATGCCAGAGTGACAGACAGAAATTAGCCCAGTGAAATGATAGTCAGAAAAATCAGAAAAGACGCAGAGCCTTTCTCAGCCTATTAGATAAACACTTTCATCATTATTGTCACAGGGTTGGTTTCCACCAATTACTGATAGCCTCCTGCCCTGTTCGTATGTATATGCATACCTATAATGTGTCAATAAACATGTTGTGTAAATCTCTTTTTGCCTGCTGGGGATAAGTCTAGTTACATGTATTAACATGAATTTATTATGGAATATATGTGACGTGTTCCAGACTATTTCTGCCAACTATTTTGTATCATAGAATAGTCTTTTACATGTCTATCTACACCTGTTTGATAATGTTTGATTGGAACAATGGAGAACTGATGAGAACTGATGACAAATGCGTAAGCCTGAATTCTTAAGTCTGTCTTGAGACAGGTTTCATTCTCAAGTCCTCGGCACCACTATCTGAAATTACATGGCCTCATGGTCCTGCATGATAGCACTGTTCTGAACTCAAAGTATTTGTGTATAACAGGGAGAATGATGCACCCTTCGCCTGAAAACTGAGTATGCTATAAGTATGTATATGCTTACAGTGGTGACAGCAACAAGCAAACAATCATATAATGTGGACAATATATGTATACTAGCGACTTGCCCGTCAAAAATGACGGTGCAATAAAATTATAAGCCATGGGAATGCTGTTTGACACAGAATGTAAACCGTTTTGGATTGTGAGGACCTTTGGCGCTCATTGTGAGCCTCTCCTGTCCTGTACTTTTGGTCCTCTGAGAGAGATATATATTTCTATGTATATTTAGTTTTGAATGATTTCTTAAATAAATTAATATAATTAAATTCTTTATAATTCATATATGCAGTGAGCAATAGGCTGAAGAGTAGTGATGTCGCAAACATAACATTTTCGGTTCATGAACCGCGAACGCGAACCGCCGCAAATGTTCGCGAACCGGCGAACCCGGCGAACCACCATAGACTTCAATGGTCAGGCGGATTTTAAAACCCACAGGGACTCTTTCTGGCCACAATAGCAATGGAAAAGTTGTTTTAAGGGGACTAACACCTGGACTGTGGCATGCCGAAGGCGGATCCATGTCAAAACTCCCACGGAAAATTACATAGTTGATGCAGAGTCTGGTTTTGATCCATGAAGGGCAAAAATAACCTAACATCCCCCTCCATCATCATCCTCCCCTGTATCTCTTTCCCCCCTTCCTCATCACCCTCCCCTGTGTCTCATCCCCCCTCCCTCATCATCCTCCCACCTCCCTCATCATCCTCCCCTGTATCTCTTTACCCCCTCCCTCATCATCCTCCCCTGTATCTCTTTCCCCCCTCCCTCATCATCCTCCCCTGTGTCTCTTTCCCCCTTCCTCATCACCCTCCCCTGTGTCTTCATCCCCCTCCCTCATCATCCTCCCACCTCCCTCATCATCCTCCCCTGTATCTCTTTACCCCCTCCCTCATCATCCTCCCCTGTGTCTCTCCCCCCTCCATCATCATCCTCCCCTGTGTCTCTTTCCCCCCTCCCTCATCATCCTCCCCTATGTCTCTTTTCCCCATCCCTCATCATCTTCCCCTGTGTCTCTTCCCCCCTCCCTCATCATTCTCCCCTGTGTCTCTTTCCCCCCTTCCTCATCAACCTCCCCTGTATCTCTTTACCCCCTCCCTCATCATCCTCCCCTGTGTCTGTTTGCCCCCTCCCTCATCATCCTCCCCCGTGTCTCTTCCCCCCTCCCTCATCATCCTCCCCCTCCCTTGATGATAAGGGGGGGAAGAGACACAGGGATAAGTGTGAGGGGTGTTAGGGTAAGGGGTGTTAGGGATAAGGGTGAGGGGTTTAGGTGTTAGGGTGAGGGATGTTAGGGTTAGGTGTTAGGGTAAGGGCTGTTAGGGATAAGTGTAAGGGGGTATTAGGGTTAGGTGTTAGGGTGAGGGGTGTTAGGTATAAGTATGGGGGGTGTTAGGGTGAGGGGTGTTAGGGATAAGTGTAAGGGGTGTTAGGGTGAGGCATGTTAGGAATAAGTGTGAGGGTTGTTAGGTCTTAGGGATAAGTGTGAGAATGTTAGGGTTAGGTGTTAGGTTGATGGGTGTTATGGATAAGTGTGAGGGGTGTTAGGGTTAGGGTAAGGGGTGTTAGGGATAAGTGTGATGGGTGTTAGGGTAAGGGATGATAGGGTTAGGTGTTAGGGTAAGGACTGTTAGGGATAAGTGTAAGGGGGTGTTAGGGTTAGGTGTTAGGGTGAGGGGTGTTAGGGATAAGTGTAAGGGGTGTTAGGGTTAGGTGTTAGGGTGAGGGATGTTAGGGTTAGGTGTTAGGGATAAGTGTGAGGGTGTTAGGGTTAGGGTAAGGGGTGTTAGGGATAAGTGTGAGGGGTGTTAGGGTTAGGGTGAGGGGTGTTAGGGATAAGTGTATGGGGTGTTAGGGTTAGGGTGAGGGATGTTAGGGATAAGTGTGAGGGGTGTGAGGGATAGGTTTTAGGGTGAGGGGTGTTAGGGTTAGGTGTTAGGGATAAGTGTGAGGGGTGTTAGGGTTAGGGTAAGGGGTGTTAGGGATAAGTGTGAGGGGTGTTAGGGTTAGGGTGAGGGGTGTTAGGGATAAGTGTGAGGGGTGTTAGGGTTAGGGTGAGGGGTGTTAGGGATAAGTGTGAGGGGTGTTAGAGTTAGGTGTTAGGGTGAGGGATGTTAGGGTTAGGTGTTAGGGATAAGTGTGAGGGGTGTTAGGGTTTGGGTAAGGGGTGTTAGGGATAAGTGTGACGGGTGTTAGGGTTGGGGTGAGGGATGTTAGGGTTAGGTGTTAGGGTAAGGGCTGTTAGGGATAAGTGTAAGGGGGTATTAGGGTTAGGTGTTAGGGTGAGGGGTGTTATGGATAAGTGTGAGGGGTGTTAGGGTTAGGGTAAGGGGTTTTAGGGATAAGTGTGACGGGTGTTAGGGTTAGGTTGAGGGGTGTTAGGGTTAGGTGTTAGGGTAAGGGCTGTTAGGGATAAGTGTAAGGGGGTATTAGGGTTAGGTGTTAGGGTGAGGGGTGTTATGGATAAGTGTGAGGGGTGTTAGGGTTAGGGTAAGGGGTGTTAGGGATAAGTGTGAGGGGTGTTAGGGTTAAGGTGAGGGATGTTAGGGTTAGGTGTTAGGGTAAGGGCTGTTAGGGATAAGTGTAAGGGGGTATTAGGGTTAGGTGTTAGGGTGAGGGGTGTTATGGATAAGTGTGAGGGGTGTTAGGGTTAGGGTAAGGGGTTTTAGGGATAAGTGTGACGGGTGTTAGGGTTAGGTTGAGGGGTGTTAGGGCTAAGTGTGAGGGGTGTTAGGGTTAGGGTGAGGGGTGTTAGGGATAAGAGTGAGGGGTGTTAGGGTTAGGTGTTAGGGTGAGGGGTGTTAGGGATAAGTGTAAGGGGTGTTAGAGTTAGGTGTTAGAGTGAGGGATGTTAGGGTTTGGTGTTAGGGATAAGTGTGAGGGGTGTTAGGGTTAGGGTAAGGGGTGTTAGGGATAAGTGTGATGGGTGTTAGGGTTAGGGTGAGGGGTGTTAGGGATAAGTGTGAGGGGTGTTAGGGTTAAGGTGAGGGGTGTTAGGGTTAGGTGTTAGGGTGAGGGGTGTTAGGGATAAGTGTAAGGGGTGTTAGGGTTAGGTATTAGGGTGAGGGATGTTAGGGTTAGGTGTTAGGGATAAGTGTGAGGGGTGTTAGGGTTAGGGTAAGGGGTGTTAGGGATAAGTGTGAGGGGTGTTAGGGTTACGGTAAGGGGTGTTAGGGATAAGTGTGATGGGTGTTAGGGTTAGGTGTTAGGGTGAGGGGTATTAGGGATAAGTGTAAGGGGTGTTAGGCTTAGGTGTTAGGGTGAGGGATGTTAGGGTTAGGTGTTAGGGATAAGTTTGAGGGGTGTTAGGGTTAGGGTAAGGGGTGTTAGGGATAAATGTGAGGGGTGTTAGGGTTAGGTGTTAGGGTGAGGGGTGTTAAGGATAAGTGTAAGGGGTGTTAGTGTGAGGCATGTTAGGAATAAGTGTGAGGGGTGTTAGGTCTTAGGGATAAGTGTGAGGGGTGTTAGGGTTGGGTGCTAAGGTGAGGGGAGGATGATGATAAGGTGGGGAAGAGACACAGGGGTGTCCTTGCAGCAGAGATCAAAAGAGTCCTTCAGGACTGTATTGCACACTATGTACAGTAGCCTAGCTATGGTTTTCCCTATTGATGCAGTATCACCTACACTCAGCCTCCTCTCAGTAAGACTGCAAGTTAGTTATGATTCCAAAATGGCTACTGTCCATGAGGTAGAAGGGTGTGGAAGGCAGGGTATGATGCTGATTGGCTGGAATGTGTCTGCTGACTGTGAGTTGCAGGGTCAAAGTTTGCTCAATGATAAAGTATAGGGGGCGGGTCGAATATCGCATATGTTCGCAGTTCGCCGCGAACATGTTATGTTCACCGGGAACAGTCCGCCGGCGAACTATTCGCGACATCTCTACTGAAGAGCTAACAATCTGTTTGTATTTTCCGACAGCATAGAATATACATTGTGAGTGTTAGTGCCCTGCTTATAAAGTGTAATGAATGTTTCAAGTGTGCATTCTAAATCGGCTGCGTGCGCAAGGTTATTAATGTGGTACACGTCTCGTGAGCATTTTCTGGCTTTTGTAATAGTGTATTTTGTAGGTCGTAGTGTGATGTGTAAAGTGCTATGTGTTTGGCAGTGTTTTGCGCAGTCCGTGGTCGTGTAGCCTCATTTTCATTTTTTTCGGCCTCCATTTTTTTGGTGAAAATCGTCAAAATCGAGTTAAATTTGCGTTCCACCTCACTCCCAGACATCCTGCCTGTTGCCCAGTGCTGTGAGTGATTTTGTTTTAAAAAAATTGGGTGTATTTAGTGTGTTTTTATTGTTTTTTGATTTTTGTCATCAACCGCTAATCCCGTATTTTTTTTTTCTAAGACCCGCGTCTCATATTTTTTTTTTTAACTGCTTGCACGCCAAGGTGATTTCGCGTCTAGGAAGTGTTTTTCAGCTGTCCTGTGGCGCTCATTGCCTAACTCGTACATACCGCGCAAAGCGTGACGACGTCTCGCAGTTTGACAACTATTATATGTGATGGTAGACAATATATGTATATGGTCTTTTTACCCACAAACCCACGACAGGTTTATCAATACTTTAGGAACTAAAAAAAGATTATATGAGTGAAATGTTAAAACTTTATTACACTTTAAAAAAATACAGAAAACATGAAATTTAATATGTAATTACACTTCTAATTATAAATGTACTAGCTACTTGCCCATCAAAAGTTACTGTAATAAAATTTTAAAGCTGTAAACGCTCTACCTTCTGCGCTCATCGCAAGCCCTGAGCTGTGCATCTTTGTCGCTCATCGCGTGGCTCGCAATGAGCGTTATTGGTGCTCGTTGTGAGCCTCTCCCTCTGTGTACTGTTCGGCCGCTCATTACAGGCCTTGTGAACCCACAACTTTTGTGCTCCACAATGATCACCTTCGCCACTCATTGCAAGCCTCTCCTCCTGTCTAGTTTATGGGCCTTGCTATGAGCGCCTTTGGCGCTTATCGTGAGCCCAACAATGAGTGGCTTTGCTCTTACTGCCGTTGGTTTTATTTTCAAAGTCCTGAGTGCCTGGCATTGTTCATGTGTTACTGTTTTCGCTGTGTATTTTCTAAGTCCTGCGTTATTCTTGTGTGTTACTGTGTTTGGCGTTGTGTATTTTCTAAGTCCTGTGTACCTGGCGTTGCTCAGCCACGTTTTCATCCTGTTTCAGAATTTTTGCATTTTTTTTTTCCTCGCTTAGTCGATTTTCGATCTACGAAAAACGCCAAATAGTGCTGAAATTCTCTTGCAACCTCACTCACAGGCTTCCTGGCTCTCCCCCTTCTCTGCTGTGTGTGAGTGTGTTATTATTGGTTTATTTTTTATTATTTGGCTTTTTTGGGGGGTCTTTTCAGTTACGCGCTTGAAACTATTTTGGCCATTAAATTAGTAAACTGCGTGCCTCGCGATCAAAGTGCTAAGTTTTTTGGCGACTATCGCGGCCATCAACATTAGCGCCTTCTGTGCTCATGTCTAGGCTGGTTGAAAGTCCTGCGGGCCTCGCTATGAGAGCCTGCGGCGTTTATCTCAAGCCCTGCAACCAGCACCTTTGGTGCTTATTCCAGCCTAACTAACTCCAGCGGCTCCTTGCAAGGCCTGTAATGAGTGCCTTTGGCTCATTGCAGCCTACCCACAGGCCTTGCAGTCACGTGCCTCAACTGCTCGCCTCGCTTTACAAAGCTAGCAGTTGCGGGCCCCCACTTCTCGCCTCACTTCACGACCACACGGGCCACAATTATTCAACATTGCGTGACCAACATCGCAACGTGACCAACACTGATAACTATATATGTGATGTACTGTATATAGAGTTATAGTAGTACTCCATAGAATAACATGAAAACTCAATTTAATCCTGCCACTTTGAGATAATTTTTTGCAAGGACTGCCACCAGAAATCTTAGGACCCATTACAAATGCACGTGTGTGTGTATATGCTTATGTGTATGTGTGGAGTATATATGACATGGTTATACAACTATCCTTACTTCAATGAAACCAGTGATGAAGAGGATTGATCCGAACTGTACTATCTCCACAAAGTGATGTCTATAATTCAAATTACTTTTGTTAATTGGCAAATGCAACAGATATTAAAATACAGGAATTTGCTTCAGAATTCCATTTCTGTTTACCCAACCACTGCTGAATATCTTGTATTACTTGATTACGGCACTTTTATGGAGTTCAGAACCGAATACAGAAAGAAAAAAATCACTTATTATGGATGTGAAGGAGAGATTATATCAAGATCAGTATACTATGAAGCTTATCTCACTAGTGATTTCATTTAGTGATGTTAGAAAAATAATAGCAATAAATAATAGAAAACTACTTGACAGCTTGCATTCTAGCCTGAGGGTCTATCTACAGTATGTAGTTGGTAAAGCTACACTTGTACTGTAAATAAAAAAAAAATGTTTTTTTTGGTACCTGGCAAAATTAAAAAAATGTATGCACTTTTGTTTAATATTACCATATGAAAATGTAATTCTGAAATCTTACGAATGGACTACTTAACTTGTTTAAAGAAATCTAATAATCTTATTGGGATATAGAAATAGAAAACTAATAACAACTGTATTAGACAAAGAGAAAATCAAATACATTGCAAGTTGTGATATCTAAATAAAATAAAATTCCTTATAGATGACGAATAGAGCTATCAAAATGTCAATGTTTTGTCCTCAGTGAAAATGTTAAATATGATTTAACCACTAATATTTATTTCGGAAACCTTAGTTGTGTTTTCTTTCTAAAATATTGGCAACATAGATTCCTAATTAAAAAAAATGTATATTACTGATCATCTAGGAAAAATTAAAAAATTTCATTTTGGGCAATATTCTAGTCCATAGGGTGCTTAGAGAGTGCAAACCATTAGGCTATATTCATTTAAATGATAGCAAGCAATAGCTTAATACCTTTCATAATTATTTTTGTTTTTTAATGACAAGGCATTTTTCAGTTATTCTTTATAGACGAAAGTGTTGCTATAAATTCACTTTCCATATTCCATTATGAATTTTTCCTTTCATGTTCTAAAAGGAACTTTGTCAAACCAATGGTTATCATCCACCATCTCTATTGACTTTTTTGTATATAGTAGTACTCTAAATATTTAAATTGTGATGCAATTTCTGGCTATTGATAACACACTCTTTTTATTCTGAAACTCTATTTCTTTTTCAAAGAACAGCATATTTTATAGTTATAAATCTTTTCTCTTGTTTTCATCTAAGCCCAAGGCATTATATGATACATGGCCTCTAAAATAATTCACACAGGGCTGAGAGAGGTCAGTGAGTAACACATATCCTGGCAGGTGGTCCAGCGCACAACTTAAAGCCTGGTAGATCGAAGGTGCTTTTAAGTTCCTTTCTGTAAAGTTATCGCTGTGTGTCATTGTACTCACTCCCCTGGCTACTAGGACAGGCGTTCTACAAGACAGATTGCTGTCCTGCCACTGAACCCTTTGTTTCTTGGAGCATATTCTGCAAGCACTTGTTTACAGCAAGAGGGCCTTCCTGTAAAAGCATTAAAAGTGTCTGCAATGAACTTGGCAACTTAAATATTGTTTAAAATGACCAGTTATACATAGATATAGATCAATAACAATAGTGTTAAAAACATGGGATATTCAATAAAATACATGTACATTTGGATCAGGAATAATGCACCTAATATTTATCCATTTTTAATATTTCTTATATGACGTGTTTCATTCAGAACAAAATACCGATATGAGTAAGAAAGCATTGATAATTTATGAATATTGAAGTATATGGTTATAATGAAAATTCCAAGCAGAGAACAGACTGTCTGTCCCTATGAAAGTTTAACAGTTCTGTAAATAATTGATTGTATACTCTTAATTGTTGATGCATTAGTATTAGGTCCAGGGACATGACATAGTTGTAGCAAAGAGTTGTCTTTATGATTAAAGACTGGTGAATCCCATTCTAGTAAGAATGAACAAGTAATTCAAATAATTTTCTCCTATCATTATTTGTTATAAATGACAATAATTTTACTGGAGATACAAAAGTTTGCTTCACTGAAAAAGTAAATGGCTGCTAGAAATTCAAATTACACATTTTATTTAAGTTTACATTTTTGTTTTGTATGTCCAGGTGTAACATTGGAACTTGTAACCTTTTTGACGTTAAATATGTGGGACAGAACAACCATTTTTTTTGCATTATAAATGTTGAAAAACAGTAATATGCATGATACTATTATAGGTATATTCATCCATTGGTTCACTGCTAACATTTTTGTAGGAAGTTAAACAAAAAAAAGTAATAATGTTGATTCTATAACAAAATACGATGCGTGATGATAAATGATTAATTTATCCAAAAATCTCAAATATTTTGCATGTCAAATCAAATTTTTGCAGGGAATACTACTGTTGCTGTTAAGGTGAATTTATAGTAGTTTATTATCTTAATGTCATAGAGAAACCTGATTTTTTATAACACTAGCAACAGATCCCAATATTTCACATGAAGCAGAGTAAAGTGGAAAATAATAAGGTTAACAATGATAATTTTACAGTGAGAAACACACAGTTCAGAAGCATTTCTGGAATATCTAGAAATCTGTAGATTATACAGTTTTAAATATATAATCTTACAATGGAATTGCACTGTTTAGAAGTTAACTAATATTCTATAAAATCAACATTTATAAAAGCTGACAATAACTTAACAATATATTGAATACATGCCCCAAAATAAATACATAATGCGCACAGAAATACAGACATATAAATACAGAACATTGTAATTGATTATATAACATTAGAACCCTAGGGACAATTACAAATTCTAAAAATCTGGAGGTATATTTATTATTTTGAACTACATAAGATGTATTTTATTACCACAAAGTAAATACATCCTCTTTAAGTATAGGTAGATGAGATAATGCTGAAACATTATTAAGCCTAAATATATTAGCAAAGATGGATTATCCATGTGAAACTTGCAGAGGAGAAAATATTCAATCAGAGATAAATAAAGCCTAGATGTAAGCTTTAATGTTTCTCTGTACAAATAAATCAACTGAAAAATTAAAAATACATGTGGTAAAATAAAAATATATACATTTAACTGGTAAGATTAATATAATAAAAGTACTTTTATTCCACATATGTCTAGAGCCAATAACCTTTTTTTGTAAAAGGCTACAGGTCCATAGGGGCAATACCATTCAACATATTCACCAAGACTGCCTTATTATAATGAGGTTTGCAAAACTTTCTCAAATTTTACATATTATTTCACACTTCACAGTCACTGCAAGTGTGTGGAACTGAAATACACAGGCACAGTAAATATTACTTTTCATTGATTTATTATTCCTGTATATTCAATAATTAAATGGGCTATTTACCCCAGAAATGTAATTGTAATAGAATCGGAAAAAAAAAATATATTGGGATTTTCATTGGAATATTTAGCAAATACACAGTTATGGGACTATAGATGTCATCATGATGGTGAAGTTATATAGTTGATCCACCCTATATTTAGAGAAGAATTAATATTCTCTGAATAATTATAATGAAGCAGATCATGGTTAAGCTTTACATGTAATACTCAGTCAGTATACCATTGGGAAAGCCTTATGAATGTAAGAGGAAGCATGGTTTTGAATTTATAGTATTGTGAAGGCTTCCACCCTGCAAAAAAATGCAATTCATCTCCTTAGTGAATCTGGTACAAGAGGTTGATTAATTATTGATTAATTACAAAATAATCTGGGTATGAAATTAATGATAATTTGACAAAATGGTCTTAAATATTCTAGTAAATGAACACCAGTAAAAACACTGGCAATAAATTCTAATATACTGTATTGGACTGTATGTTTTTGCTTTTCCAAACAATTTTAATTGAAGGTCTTATAATGTAATTGTAATAATATTTGTTTCTGTTTATTATACCAAAATATACGTCTAAACCAGATAAATATAACAGTGCGACTTAATCAGATTTTACATTTATTATACCAAAAAAATCCCCCTAATCTCGGTAAATATAACACTTGTGACTTAATTAGATTTTACATTTATTGAAATATACAATTTTTTTTAGTTTTCAGCATTTTACATATATAGTACAACTGTGTAAGAGGTACATAACTATATAATAAAACGTGAAACATTAATTTTGAAGGATATTTTTCATTGGTAACTATATACCTGTCGCTGCCCATGCTGTGAGCGGATTATTCAACTTTTCACCCCATCAGTTTTCACAATACTTTTTCTACACTCTTCTCAAATCAAATCACTTCAAAGGTCCCAAACAGATTGATTCACATGTGAACACTGCCTAAACAGTCTTTCAAGAATAGGGGGAGGGAAGAACCTTGTCTTATTTTTCTTTGAACCCACCGTTGCCTATTTACTAGTATTTACTTTGTATGGCCTATGTCTGAACCATGAAAATTAGAAAACAAACTCCCATTCAGCATGTCATGTCAAAGGTGACTATCATGCCAGTGTACTGAGAATGGGACAGCCATTATCTACAAACAGAAGGAGCCCTCTGCAGAGCAGCCGTCTCTCGGTTCATACCTGTCTATAGAAATCTTTATTTTCTTGTCTGTAAGAGAAGTGTTAGGTGAGAGTATCTCTCTACTGAACTGAATAAGTTTCATATTTCTAGTTATTCGGACAAAAGAAAGACAATTAGTATTTTGAGATTACAATAGCTCTACTTTGTTGTAAGAAATTGAGTGTGGATCAGAATTCTGCATAAAGCGCAAAAGGTTTCAATTATCATTTAAACACTTTGTATGTTTATGATACTGTAAACCAGTTCATGTAATGTTAACCAATAACTTAACATTTATTTTAAGCAAACAGTCAAATTGTAGTTAATTTGACTGCAAAGAGTTATATTACTGAAAAAGTACTTTTCTTGAAATAATTAATGTGCTGGAACAAATATTTGTCTGTGTTAATATTTTATGGATAATTTTCCCCCATAAAAGTAAGCCTTCCATGAGTTAGGTGAAACCTGTTAAATCCTAATAGCCTTACATGACCTGTCTGTGTATCCTTCAGGAGAGGGTTGGGAATCATAATATTAAAAGACTACTATAAAATAAAACTCTTTAAAATGATGTTGCATCTATTATAATGAAAATTATCTCAATTATATAGTTATGAATAATCACATTTTCTAAATATCTCTTTGATTGGTCGTGGTGCTAGGGTGCTATATTATCCTCCCTCACAGCATCCATACCCAACCGTGTTAGTGTGTGAAGTGGGTGGACATGTATCTGTTAATCTCTATAGTGCAGCTTGTAGTGCAAGAGCCAGCACCTCATGAACATGTAGAAGTCTCTGACTGTGCTGTGTGCATTAAAAGCTGCACTATGGTGTTTAAAAGCTTGCTATGCACCCACGTATTGAAATGCTTTGAGGGATGGAAGGAAGGAAAGAAAGAAGCTAACATGGCAACACTCTAGAGGTAGGCAGAGGGACGTTCAAAATTAGTAATAACTAGTTACTCTTTATAACTTTGCTATTGAGACTTTTTATGCTAGTTACATAACTTGTTTTTTTCACTGGAGTGTCCCTTTAAGAATTTGAAAATAATATTCAATATGAATGTGCAAAATATTTCTTGGAACCATGAATCTATGCACAGATTTTCCTCTACAATATTTGCTTCTCTATAATTGAGCTTTGCTGCAATTATAATTCATATAACTTCTTGGAAGTATTGGCTATTAAGATACATGGAAATATAGCCATCATTCTGTTGGCTAATCTGTGGGTGAGGATCAGCAAAACATAAAATGATTACATTTATATGAATTATTTTAGTAGATTATATAATTAAGTGTTTGAGGACTCAGTTTGCCAGAAGATAACTATATACCCATACAGCTTGATATTTGACACTGAAAGCTGTAGCTTTTTCAAATGAGCCAAATGAGTCAAAGAGAATATTACTGTAACCCAAACCTTGTGAAGAACCAGGTTTTCTTGTACAAGTTGGGCGCAAACCAGTCCGGCATGAACCAGAATTTCAGAAGAATGGGAAGAAGTTGGAGGAGTCATGATTTTTGTCATTGGCTGTGAACTCCAGGGGACCCCATCAAATCCATCTCTCTTACTGGTAACTATAGCATCTTATTTTTTGTCCCATGGAATGGTTTAGGTGGTCTCTGAGCCCACTGCTCTGTGGATGATATGTGGATGAGTGATGTAGATGAATGGCAAGCCTTTTGCAAAAAGCTTTCCAGAAGATTACTATAAATTTAGATAATTTATGTTCCACTATAGGACACAAATAAGGTAGCTGACAAGTGTAAGTGAAATATCACATGTCAAGCTAACTCAAGAGCTGATTGGAGTTTCATCAGTGGACTAAATGCTTTGAGAAGCTATTTATAACCACCACCACTATAGCAGTGGCTTTCAATATTTAGAAGACCTTGGAAACGCTGTAAGAAGAGGATGAGGGATTACCAATGTAAATTGCTATATAAAACATGAAATTAATGTCCATACACATAATTGTTCTTTATATAAAAAGCCAAAAATTGAGGGAGTCACAAGGATAGTACTAATGCTAATATAAAGTCTGCTGTTCCATTAATTTATCCAACTCTAATAAGTATTTTATAGATGGGTATTAGCAAAGTTGGATGCAGATAATCACGATAGAGCAATCCTAATGGAACTTGGCGTTCCCATGTGCTGCCTAGACGCTCTGCAATGACGTAATTGGCCAGCGACTAAGGGAGCGTGGGCGGCGTAGCGTCAACCCGATGCACGTTTCCTGGATTTTATCAAGGTTTACCGACTGCCCCTCCAGGGGCTCTCTTATAGCAAGGCGGTTGTCATGGTAAGAAAATAAGTAAAATCTGATTCATAAAGGTTTAAAAATAATCGATATTTAAAAGACAGGCATATATTGTACAGATCAATGGTGGGACAATATAATGAAAGTGAAAAAAGGAAAATGTAATAGAGTGACATATATTAATAAGAATGGTGTATTTAAAAGGGAAAGTAAGTGTATATTAACTCCCTATAATGTATATAGCCATACTAGAGAATTTAGAATACATATATACTCTGGAGAATGTATTTATGTTTCCAGTGATCACAATCCATCACTATACAAAAATTGTGTTTATTATATCAAAATAGACAATATTGTAAGTTGGAACTATTACCTTAATATAACTCCATAGTTATCACTAGGTATAATTATGTGCATATACTTGAAGTATTCCAACTATTGTACCCTAAATGGTCCATTGTATCCCCAAAATTATAGGGCACATAGTTATTATAATAATTCTATGAAGGTAGCAGCAGTCCGATGACATTTATCTTACTACCTTCACACTATGCAAATGGTTTCCATATTGGGAGGGACAAAAGAGGTATATATTTTATTCATGCTATTGCTTAATGATATACTATATTGTCACTAAGATGACATCCAATGAAAAGATAGTAATCATGATGTCTTCACAGGAAGATACCTGGTTTACACATTTAATAAAATCTTAAAACTCCCCTAGAGTATGATATTCTATCATTTAATGAAAAATGTAAGAATCATGTTTATTAATACTTATTTTATCCCAATGTGATGACAATACATCTTATTGATTCCCAGTATGGAGAAAAGAATACTGGTAATAATTAGAGTATGGAGACAAAAACTAAAAAAACAATAATCATAATTAATATCATAGCCATCCCCAGTCTATTATATGAGGTTTAAATAAAGGGAGAGAAGGTGAAACCTTCATTCAACCCATTGGGCTTCTTGGTCTTTAAAATGTATATCCACTGTGCCTCTTTTTTCAAAAGTTCTTTGTCATTATCTCCCCTCCAAATTGTTTTTTGAATATTATCAATTGCTATGAATTATATGGCTTTGAGATCTCCATTGTGTTTCTTATTAACATGATTCGCCACTGGTGTATCATATTTTCTTTTGATACTATACACATGTTCCAGGACTCTTCTTCTAAATTCTCTACAGGTTTTCCTTATGTACCTCATGCCACATTTGCAAAGCATTAAATATATCACCCATTCTGATTAGCAGGTTAACAGTTGTTTAATTGGAAATGTCTTATGTTCTTCGTAAGCTGTAAACGTTTTTGTGGTTTTAACATATTTACAAGCCTTACAAGACAGGCATCTAAAGCAACCTTTTGTCTTATTAAGCCAACTGGGTTTGTGTTGCTTCTCCAGATGGCTATGTGATAACATATCTCTTAGGTTAGTAGACCGTGTGCGGGTGATCTGTGCATTATGGCTAAGGAATGGCCTTAAATCCTCATCATCTAGGAGGATGGACCAGTGATTGTTGAAAATCCTCTTTACTTCATGCCACATCCCATTGTATGTGCCTATGCATCTCACCATTGCATCAGGTTGTTTAACCTTGTCGACTAGTAACTGATCTCTGGTAACATCTGTAGCTCTATGGTATGCTTTAGTTAAAACCTTTTTGTTGTAACCTCTTCCTTGAAACGATTCTGAAGGTCCATGGCTTCTATTTCAAAGTCAGTCTGTCTTGAACAATTCCTTTTTACCTGTAGGTACTGACCAACCGGTATTCCTGCAATCTATGTTTTTGGGTGACTACTATCAGCCTTTAATAGACTGTTAGTGGCCGTGAGTTTTCTGTCGATTTTAGTCTGATTTTTTTTCATCAGATGTTTTCTCTATTGTCAAATCCAAGAAAGTGATGTTAATGTGTCATTAATATCCAATGTAAAATACAACCCCTTTTCATTATCATTTATTCGATTTATAACTTCATTAATTTCTGCATGAGTCCCATTCCACACAGTAAAATATCATCGATAAAACGTACCCATAGATCAATATGTACAGTGTATTTTTCCATATCATCAATGAATACCCTTTGTTCCTAACACCAGCCTAAATATAAGTTGGCACAGTGGGGGCACAAGCTGTGCCCATGGCCGTACCACATACTTGCTTGTAGTATTTATTGAGGAAAACAAAGTAGTTGTGAGAGAGGACATATTCCAAAAGTTCCAAAATGAACTTATTATGATTTTGAAGGTGAGTTCCCCTTTTGGACAAAAAATAATGTACTGCATAAAGTCCTCTCACATGTTCTATACTGGTGTATAGGGACTCTACATCTATTGAGACCAAGATTGCATCCTTGTTCACTTGAATATCATTTAGCCGTAATAACACATCTTTTGTGTCTTTAACATAGGAGGCTAATGTAAATACAAATTCTCGTAGGATTGTGTCAATATATTGTGAAAGAATGACCTTGATTTTAGAATGGGAGTAAAAACTATTTCAAGACACAGGTGCCCTCCTGAAGAAAGAGGTAGAAAAAATCAAAGAGCATAGTGTTGATCCCAATTTTCAGGAATTTGAAAAGAAACTTCAAAGTGATATTGAAAATTTTAGAAAGATGCTTATGGATAGGAAACAACAAAAATTTCAAGAGATCTTAATGATTTCCAGATGGGAAATATTTTCAGAAGATCTAAAAAATTCCATAAACCTAAGACACATGTAGAGAGTCCTTTTACATCCGAGTCAGAATGGTCAGATATAGAACATACAGATACACAGAGCCACACCAACGCCTTGAGAAACGATAGATCCCAAAGGCCTTTTTTAGACCAAAAAACAGGATCAGGAGGGGTAAGAAAAAGTTCCAACACGTACAAACCCCTAAAGAGACCAAAAAGAACCTAGACTCAATGCACATTTTTAATCACTCTACCTACCCATTATCACAAGATCATATTTCAGTCTTACAAAAAGGTCTTAATTTTTCCCCAACAGGGGAGTTTAATGTTTTTGAATGGGTAAAATATACTAACCTATTTGCGAGAAAACTGGCACTAAAAAAGTTTTTTTTCTAAAAAGCCAAAGGGCAATAAACCAGAACTACTAGATCTTAAAATTGTTAGTGAACTTGAAAATCTACAATCAGAGAGTGAGCAATTCCAGGCTCAATGCCCATTTTCTTTTTTGAAACCTCCAAGAAGGTACATTCCCCCTTTATCTATAAGTCCCAACATTGAACTTTTTGTTTATAATGTGGTAAGAGACTTAGAAAAACTCACTGATAAGAATATGACTTCTTATAATTTAACACAAGAACAACGTAAGGGAATTACAACAAAATGAGGACATCATTATCTGTAACTTAGATAAGGAGGAAACATCGTTGTGATGAATAAAAATGATTACATCATAGAATGCGAAAAACTCCTTAAAGACAAAAAGAGTTACAAACGATTGGATAAAGATCCTACAGAGAAATATATTGATGAGTTGAAATGTATATTACAGAAGGGTTTAGACACTAAAGTCATCAAAAAGATAGCCACATTTTACATAATACCTAAAATACACAAAAAACAAAAGAAACCACCTGGTAGACCAATAGTGTCTGGCATAGGATGCTTAACTGAAAATGCAAGTAAATATATTGACACAATCCTACGAGAATTTGTATTCACATTAGCCTCCTATGTTAAAGACACAAAAGATGTGTTATTACGGCTAAATGATATTCAAGTGAACAAGGATGCAATCTTGGTCTCATTAGATGTAGAGTCCCTATACACCAGTATAGAACATGTGAGAGGACTTTATGCAGTACATTATTTTTTGTCCAAAAGGGGAACTCACCTTCAAAATCATAATAAGTTCATTTTGGAAGTTTTGGAATATGTCCTATCTCACAACTACTTTTTTCTTTTCCTCAATAAATACTACCAGCAAGTATGTGGTACGACCATGGGCACAGCCTGTGCCCCCACATACACCAACTTATATTTAGGCTGGTGGGAGGAACAAAGGGTATTCATCGATGATATGGAAAAATACACTGTACATATTGATCTATGGGTACGTTTTATCGATGATATTTTACTGTGTGGAATGGGACTCATGCAGAACTTGATGAATTTATAAATCGACTAAATGATAATGAAATGGGGTTGTATCTTACATCGGATATTAATGACACTCACATCACTTTCTTAGATTTAACAATAGAGAAAACATCTGATGAAAAAAATCAGACTAAAACCTACAGGAAACCCACGACCACTAACAGTCTATTAAGGGCTGATAGTAGTCACCCAAAAACACAGATTGCAGGAATACCGGTTGGTCAGTACCTAGGGGTAAAAGGAAATTGTTCAAACCAGACTGACTTTGAAATGGAAGCCATGGAACTTCAGAATCGTTTCAAAGAAAGTGGTTACAACAAAAAGGTTTTAACTAAAGCATACCATAGAGCTAGATATGTCACCAGAAATCAGTTACTAGTAGATAAGGTTAAACAACCTGATGCAATGGTGAGATGCATAGGCACATACAATGGGATGTGGCATGAAGTAAAGAGGATTTTCAATAATCACAAAAACTTTTACAGCTTACGAAGAACATAAGACATTTCCAATTAAACAACTGTTAACCTGCAAATCAGAAGGGTGATATATTTAATTCTTTGCAAATGTGGCATGAGGTACATAGGGAAAACCTGTAGAGAATTTAGAAGAAGAGTCCAGGAACATGTGTATAGTATCAAAAGAAAATATGATACACCAGTGGCGACTCATGTTAATAACAAATACAATGGAGATCTCAAAGCCATATAATTCATAGGAATTGATAATATTAAAAAAACAATTAGGAGGGGAGATAATGACAAAGAACTTTTGAAAAAAGAGGCACAGTGGATATACACTTTAAAGACCAAGAAGAATAATGGGTTGAATGAAGGTTTCACCTTCTCTCCCTTTATCTAAACCTCATATAATAGACTGGGGGATGGCTATTGTCATGAATCAGCCAGGGGCCATCTTGGATTTGGAACTGTTACCTGCCACATGTTATTGAACAGAGGTTTTGGGCTCCCAGAGCCACTGTTATAATGTAATATATTCAGGGCAGAGTCCCACTGTTATTGTAATGCATTGAGAGAAGAGGCCGTTACCACGTCACCACTAATAAAGTCGTCATAACGCATTAAGTGGACTGACGTGGGAAGTACTGCCTCAACTCATAACATGTGGGTTATAAAATGTTGTAGTGGTAATATCTGTAAATATATTGTATTGGAATGTTGGAGCCATGTTGTGTGCAGTCATCCATATTGACTGCATATGTAACCTGAGTTGATCACCCATCTGCCTTCCAGCTATCACCTAAAGTAAACACTTGAAGTGATAGCAAGGCCAGAACAAAGGGGTCTATACAGACATTGAGGCACCATAACCCCAGGGGGTCTACAGGGATTCTCACTCAGAGAATCAGGGCAAAGTCCAGAGGACAGGGAGATGTTTCTCCCTTGAGAGCCAGGCACCAACTGAATTAGGTAGCCACACCTAGTGGGCGGACCTGGGAGGAGTCTCATGGTTCCCTGCCTGATTGGCCAGAGGCAGTTAGGGGCTGACTAAAGATAGCCCTCCTGGTGATTTTGTATGCCTGTTTAAAAGATGTTGTGTTCCAAATAAAGTTGTTCATAATTTTCATCAAGACTTTGTGTGCAGGTGTATTATTGACCCAGGGGCATATGCTTGCAGTAAGATTCGTCAGACTTACTGTCAATATTGCTCAGTCTAACCCAAGGGCTGAGACATGATGTTCCTGTACTCAAAGCTACTCCAAGGTCCAGAGTAACCCAAATCCGATCAACAGAACCCAGCCAGAGAGTGGGTCGTGATAGCTATGATATTAATTATGATTATTGTTTTTTTAGTTTTTGTCTCCATACTCTAATTATTACCAGTATTCTTGTCTCCATACTGGGAATCAATAAGATGTATTGTCATCACATTGGGATAAAATAAGTATTAATAAACATGATTCTTACATTTTTCATTAAATGATAGAATATCATACTCTAGGGGAGTTTTAAGATTTTATTAAATGTGTAAACCAGGTATCTTCCTGTGAAGACATCATGATTGCTATCTTTTCATTGGATGTCATCTTAGCGACAATATAGTATATCATTAAGCAATAGCAGGAATAAAATATATACCTCTTTAGTCCCTCCCAATATGGAAACCATTTGCATAGTGTGAAGGTAGGAAGATAAATGTCATCGGACTGCTGCTACCTTCATAGAATTATTATAATAACTATAATCAAATAGGCACCTTGTGCCCTATAATATTGGGGATAAAATGGACCATTTACGGTACAATAGTTGATATACTTCAAGTATATGCACATATTCATACCTAGAGATAACTTTGGAGTTATATTAGGGTAATAGTTCCAACTTACAATATTGTCTAATTTGATATATTAGACACAATTTTTGTATAGTGATGGATTGTGATCACTGGAAACATAAATAAATTCTCTAGAGTATATGTGTATTCTAAATTCTCTAGGATGGCTATATATAGTGGATATAAAAAGTCTACACACCCCTGTTAAAATGTCAGGTTTCTGTGCTGTAAAAAACTGTACAACTGAATTAAAAAACAAACTGAAATCTTTTAGGTGGAGGGAAGAAAAATACAAAATAAAAATAATGTGGTTGCATAAGTCTGCACACCCTCTTATAACTGGGGATGTAGCTGTGTTCAGAATTAAGCAGTCACATTCCAAATCGTGTTAAATAGGAGTCAGCATACACCTGCCATCATTTAAAGTGCCTCTGATCAACCCCAAATAAAGTTCAACTGCTCTAGTTGGTCTTTCCTGAAATTTTCTTAGTCGCATCCCACAGCAAAAGCCATGGTCCACAGAGAGCTTCCAAAGCATCAGAGGGATCTCATTGTTAAAAGGTATCAGTCAGGAGAAGGGTACAAAAGAATTTCCAAGGCATTAGATATACCATGGAACACAGTGAAGACAGTCATCATCAAGTGGAGAAAATATGACACAACAGTGACATTACCAAGAACAAAACCTCCCTCCAAAATTGATGAAAAGACGAGAAGAAAACTGGTCTGGGAGGCTACCAAGAGGCCTACAGCAACATTAAAGGAGCTGCAGGAATATCTGGCAAGTACTGGCTGTGGTACATGTGACAACAATCTCCCATATTCTTCATATGTCTGGGCTATGGAGTAGAGTGGTAAGACGAAAACCTTTTCTTACGAAGAAAAACATCCAAGCCAGGTTACATTTTGCAAAAACACATCTGAAGTCTCCCAAAAGCATGTGGGAAAAGGAGTTATGGTCTGAAGAAACCAAGGTTGAACTTTTTGGCCATAATTCCAAAAGATATGTTTGGCGCAAAAACAACACTGCACATCACCAAAAGAACGCCATACCCACAGTGAAGCATGGTGGTGGCAGCATATGTGGGGTGATCTGAAGAGGGCTGTGCACAGGAGATGCCCTCGCAATCTGACAGATTTGGACTGTTTTTGCAAAGAAGAGTGGGCAAATCTTGCCAAGTCAAAATGTGCCATGCAGATAGACTCATACCCAAAAAGACTGAGTGCTGTAATAAAATCAAAAGGTGCTTCAACAAAGTATTAGTTTAAGGGTGTGCATACTTATGCAACCATATTATTTTATTTTTATATTTTTTCTTCCCTCTACCTAAAAGATTTCAGTTTGTTTTTCAATTGAGTTGTACAGTTTGTAGGACACATTAAAGGTGGTAAAAGTTCTGAAATTATTTATCTTTGTCTCATTATTTATAGCACAGAAACCTGACATTTTAACAGTGGTGTGTAGACTTTTTATATCCACTGTACATTATAGGGAGTTAATATACACTTACTTTCCCTTTTAAATACACCATTCTTGTTAATATATGTCACTCTATTACATTTTCCTTTTTTCACTTTCATTATATTGTCCCACCATTGATCTGTACAATATATGCCTGTCTTTTAAATATCGATTATTGGTAAACCTTTATGAATCAGATTTTACTTATTTTCTCTACTCTGCCCACGCTCCCTTAGTCGCTGGCCGATGACGTCATTACAGAGCGTCTAGGCAGCGCATGGGAACGCCAAGTTCCATTAGGATAGCTTTATTGGGATTATCTGCATCCAACTTTGCTAAAACCCATCTATAAAATACTTATTAGAGAGGGATAGATTCATGGAACAGCAGACTTTATATTAGCATTAGTAGTATCCTTGTGACTACCTCAATTTTTGGACCTTAATTTCAAATAAATTATCAATAGTGCAATATCAAGCACTTTTAGCACCTCATCATTGTGGGAAAATCCCCAAGCAACGCATATTAACCACTTTTAGCACTTTATCATTGTGGGAAAATCCCCAAGTAACACTTAGTCAGTTTACGCTGATCAAGTCCCAGTTTATTTGCACAATAGGACTCTGTTGGGTTCTAATTCACTTTAATATTAGTTCTAGCACTTTGCACTTTTTGCCTATTTTCTCTTCATTATTGTATCCAATTATCTGGTTGTTGTTATTATTAATGCAGTTTAGCCAGTAGAGGTATTGATATATTTATTTTTTGGGCAGCAGTAGTGTTGTGTGTTTAGTTTTTTTATAACTTTCATTGGTTTATATATAATAACTATTAAAAGCCTAGTTTCATTGGCTACTATTAATTATAGTAGGTTCCTAGGAGTGCTCCACTACAAAGAGATTTTCTTTCCTTTTCTTTACCATTATGCATTACATTATGGATCCCTGGTAGCACCCTATCTTATTAAAAGTTCATGGGCTCAATGCTTAGAGCCACCTTACTTGTCCTTTTTCTTATATTTATTGTGTTACGTAAGCAGCTAAATATTGCAACATGCAAGGTGTTTCCCACTCAAATGTTGAGTGTGCCATGGGGAGTAAGCTGACCCACAGGTACCTGGAGATAAGGGTAGGTTTTATTCAGTGTAGGAGCTTGGATTAGAGGGAGTAGGAAGTGTGTTCATTGTTGCTTTATTATTTCTATATGCAATTTATTCAAATAGTCTACATAGCCATATATTAATAATCTTTGTAACAGATTTCATAGTTCTTACTTGATCCTATCTTATCAACCATATAGCCCATAACCACCCTACCCTAACACATACCCCAACACATATCCCCGACCTATTGCCTCTTGCTACATACCCCCTAACACATACACCACACATTACATAACACATACTACATATGCAGCACACCCCTGCTACATGTCCTATCCCAATACCCTCACACCCTAAACTATTGGAAGACACATAAAAACACATAGCGCTGACAATTGCTTTCACAGAAAACAGGCTGACAAGAAACACAGGGCACTCAATTAATCACAGAATACAATAATTGTCTTCCTAAACCTCATTCATGAACGGTCAGAGTTCAAAGATGTGGAGGACTGTTCCCTGGGAGTTTACGGCAGGAATATAAAGAGTGTGAAACACTGCTACGAGGACTTACAGTTATAGTCAAGAGGAAGATGTCTGTGGAAGGTGCCACCGCAAGAGTCATAGGTGGTGGTACCCAACAGTCATGGGATATAACTCATGAGAAGAACTCTTGAGTGGCAGAATGTCCACAGCTACCACTGTGTAACTACCTGGCTTAATGTACATGGACTAATCTGACAGCCTGCAAGGTGATTACGTGCAATATGGTCTACATCACACAACAATGGCTCTGTAACTCTGCTGTAATATAAATGGTATGGGTGAGCTAGTAGTCTGTTCTGTCACCATCATCCACTCTGACAGATCCCTTAGGAGATAGGGCTTCATCTTGACCCTTTTTTTAGTTATGTTTTCTTTTTCAGGTAGCTCTGAAATAGAATATTACAACGTGTTTATCTCCAAGCAGTGCTACCTCATACTGTAAGTGAACCATATACAGTGTGCAACAACAATATCAATGTACATAACCACAAATGATCTGTGAACATATCTCACATAGGTTGAGATTTTAACAAAGAGTTGATGTATTGCATTTATGTCATGTTTGTTAACAATTATTATGTGATTCCCTCCCAGAGACACTTGAAGGAAGTTATAAAATAAACATGAATTGTGCCAATGTTCATGGGACATTATTGTAGGAATTTTGTGGATCTCTGATGTCCATATCTATTTATAGGGTGTCCTATCCAATGCACACTGAATATAGAGACTTGTTTAGAGCAAGTGCTCTTCTTTAAAGGTGTCATCCCCATGCATCATTGTGAGATCACAGATCTGTAATAAACTATATGCACTGTCTTACTTTATAGTTTGATAGATAATAGAACATTGGTAGGACTACTTGCAGAACAACAGCAGGTGGAACGCTTTTTTGAACACTAAAATGTACACTTTACTATAACATATTTATCCATTTTTTCTCTGAGCATTTCACCATAGTGTCATACTATTTTTTACCAGATAGGAGGGAGTTAAACACTTTAAAATACTGCACTTTAAAAGATGGGGAAAGCGATGAAAAATATTAAAATTAATTGCACAATAGTCTCAAGCTCGCAAATCTGCAATAAAAAAATATTTGATTTAGGTTTAATTTCCGTGTTGTATCAATATCGGTAATCAAGGAGTTAATACATATCAGGCCACCCACATGGACTAGAACATTTCCTTCATTCATTTTTATTATTTTGGACATTGCCTGATTGCGAGTCCAATCCCATATCAGACTTCTAAACGCTAATTGATTGACGTTTAACCTCCATGTTTTACTTATGTAATGACTACTATTGGCTGTTTCTAAATCGTGGTGAATGGTTTACGGTTTAGGTTTTCTGGCCTGGTAGCTGTGGGCTTGATCAATTGAATTACTCTGTAACTGTTACAAATTTCAAGCCTGCAGACTTAGGGCCGGTATGAAGGCAACTGCTGGCCCTAGTGTACTGAATAGATATGAATGATATGTAAGTACTATGCATTTTTCTTTACTGTTAGGGGTTAGATTAGTTTCTTATTTTATTTTTAGTCAGTCTCAGTGATATCTCTGCATGGTCCCCTTACTTGACCATACTCATACTTCTTGTAAATTGCAAATTTTTCAGTAAACTTTTTAAACTGATTCTCTGTCTGTGCCTCTTTAATTTGTGATGATTGTTATGTGCATACAACAGACCACTGATGGCCCCCCAGCTTATGGGAAAACAACATTTTCAACCGGATAATTTATGCTGGAGAGAATGTGGAATGCAAGGCTCTACATTACATGTATGGCGGGAATGTGAAAGTATCAATACATTATTGGTAAAATGCTTTCTAGAACTATCAAAGATCTGTGGCAAACATCTAATAGGTACCACTCAGATGGCCCTATTACATTTAGATAAAAATATGGTAGCTCCACAAGCAAAACTCTTAATTTCTCATATTGTTTTGATTGTAAAACATCTCTTAACAAAATACTGGAAACAACCGATAACTCCCTCATGGAATGAAGTAGTAAACACAATACAAATTAATCGGGAAGTTATGAGGACGAATTTTTAATTTAATCTTATAAACAAGGGCCTTTGTGCAAACTGGACATTATGGGATCAATATGTATTTTCAACACAAAGGGCACAGGAATAATTACCTGTCTAAAGGTTGGATATGGTCAACTTATACTGTTACATTATAATACACTTGTGCAATATGAAATGTAATGGCAGCTACATGAATGTTTATGTTTGTATATATGTGTTTTTTCGTACAGTGTATATTTTATACGTAAAAAAAAAAATATATATTTAAAAAGCAAAGAAAAAAAAAAACAGACCATTGATGCAACAGTCCAGGATTGCAGGATGTTTCTGCTTGTGTATTTGGTTCCTTTTTGTATTGAGCCCAGGTGAGTAACTCTATGATATTCATTGTAGTCATGTACCTGGGCAATGGGTATGGGAGCCAAAGAAAATCTGTGAGGGATAGAGTAAATAGTATAAAAATACCACACAACTGCCTCTCTACACATAAATACACACATTGAAAAATATGTGTGTGTGGGGGGTTGTCCCCCTCTATACATAAACACATAGGGCCTCATTCTATTATCGGCCGTAAATCGGCCGTAAGGCTGCGATTCCTTGCGAGGGTTCAGTTAACTCGCGATTCTATTATACGGCCCCGCAAGGATCTCCTTTTACGGCCGGCCGCATATCTTGGAACCGGCCGTAATCTGTGAAATATAAAAACTCAAAAATAAATTCAAGCCTGCACTGTACAGCTCTGTAAATGCTAGGGATCATATTGGGGGACATGAGGATTAAAAGGAACCCACTCTCAAGCTTGCACATCTGCCCAAACCCGAGTTCAAATTAACTGTTTATTTTCCGGCTGCGGCGTGGGTGTGTCTTAGGTGCTCCAAGCACTCTGGACTTTTTACATGGATATTTTACGGATATTAAAAATAAAATATTTTACGGATTTAAGTACAGGATAATTATGTGCTATTTTTTCTAACACCTAAAATCCCTTTATAGTCTTCTCAAAGTGCAGGATGGCTTTATTTGAGCTATTTTATGTGCTTAATTGGTGCTAGCGAGACCTCTTTCCTGCAAGTAAGCTGCGGCTCGTTTTTAGCCTTGCAGAGAGGTTTCCCGGAGCAATTGAATTGCAAATCTCTTGCGGCCGTTTTAGATCAAAGGCTTTCCTCCGGCGCGAGCGGCCGCAAGAGATAGCAAGGCACCGGCCGCAAGCCTGCCGGAGCCTACGGCCGTAAGGGAATAGAATAGCAGAATAGCTTGCGGCCGGTCCTTGCGGCCCCGCAACGGCTGCGGCCGATAATAGAATGAGGCCCATACATTGAAAAATCTGGCGGGGATTCGTCCCCCTCGTCCCCCCCAGTTCCTACACCCATGACCTAGGCTCAATCTTGATCCACATTGATGAGATTTATTATCCTTGCACATGAACACTGTATTTTAGACACATCACATTATATGTTCATTTTACACATATTAAATGGTACTTAATGTCTGGGGAGACAAACTGAGTGCTAAGACAGAATTATTGTTGAGGAGCTTTGTAAATGTATTTGTAGGGAAAGTGGATAGGCTTTATCCACTGTGGCTCTGGATTAACCAGGTGTGGCTTAGCATTAGTTGGTTGCCATTGTTAAATTGTGTGATCATGTATTTATAATTGACCTTAGGCTGGGTTAACCATTATACAAGCTACTTTATTTATTTAGGATGTGTAGGCCTATTTTTTATTTCATTAGGGCCCTGTAATATATATATATATATATATATATATATATATATATATATATATATATATATAGGTCTAGGGAAATTTACCGAGCACAACAGCAATTCATGGATAAGCAATTCACCAAAAGTCAGTTAATCGCCGCTACAGCTTATGGCGTAAGCAATTCATCGAATAAGCCATTTGTGTGGAAGTACAGTACTGTAATACAGATATGTGATGCACAATTAACAATTAAGCAACGTAAAAAGTAACAAATAAATGTATCAAACTACCTGCAGGGAATACAAATTGCCTGCGGGGGAGTACAGACCATGACATTAATATGTATAGAATAAAGAGGACTACATGACATTAATATGTATAGAATAGAGAGGACTACATGACATTGATATGTATAGAATAGAGAGGACTACATGACATTAATATGTATAGAATAGAGAGGACTCCATGACATTAATATGTATAGAATAGAGAGGACTACATGACATTAATATGTATACAATAGAGAGGACTACATGACATTAATATGGATACAATAGAGAGGACTCCATGACATTAAACAAAACAGTGTTTATTGAATACAAACTGCCACAGTCATAAACATAGCACTGTGCATTAACATGTGTGGAATGGCAGGGTTGGGCAAGTTCAGTATGTATATTAAAATGTTATGTGCAATGCCTCTTAAATAGTCAACAGTAGACAATGTCCGGATCCGACAAATTGCTTATGCGATAAACTGTAGCGTTGAATAACCGATATTTGGTGAATTGCATGTCAGTGAATTGCTATAGCGATGAATAGTCGGCGGTAAATTGCTGTATATATATATATATATATTTATATATATATATATACATATATAAGTAAGTAGAATATATGTATTGGTCAAGGAGTGTGTATATTTATTATACATAGAGAAAAAAAAATACAACAAATGAAAGTATATTGTAGCAAATGTTTGGGACCTTTCCTGTTATCTCACTCCAGCAGCCAGTAGGTGGTGCAATTTCAGGAAGCAACAATATACTGTAGTCTTTTATAGCAGGGTTGGGCTGCCCTGTTTTGCCCTCCAAAGTTTTTTCGCACCGAAGTTTGCAACATTATCCAGGAAACAGCAACAAAGAATATGCCCAAAATTAAGAAAACTAAGAAGGCCAACTGGCTGATGAGGCTTTGGAAGAAGGAAAGAGAAAAGTGGTGGTGATAGGAAAATATTTGTCCAACTGAATGCAGGATTCCAGAGGATAGCAAGAAGAGACAAGGAGAGTTTCTGCAGTGAGCGATATAAAGAGACAGAAGAAGATAATAGAATAGGAAAGTCCAGGGACCTCTTCAAGAAAATTGGGGATCTCAAAAGAACCTTTCATGCCAAAGTGGGCGTGATAAAATACAAAAATGGTAGGGACTTAACAGAAGCAGATTAGATAAAGAAGAGGTGGTAGGATTACACTGAAGATCTATACAGGAAGGATCTTTACAGCAGTGATGACCTCAATAGTTTCTCCAATGAGACATCTTGGAGAGTGAAGTGAGATGGACCCTAGGATGCCTTGCTGATAACAAGGCTGAAGGAGTTGATGGAATCCCAAATGAACTATTCAAAATTTTACAGGAAGAAAGTGTTAAAATTGAAAACTCAACAATGGCCAGTAAAAGGTCAGTCTACATCCCACTCCCAATAAAAGGCAGTGCCAAAGAGTGCTCCAATTATCAAACAATTGCACTAATTTCCCATGCCCGCAAGGTAATGCTTACGATCCTACAAGCCAGGCTCCAACAATATATGGACCAAGAACTACCAGATGTTCAAGCCGGGTTCCGCAGAGGAAGAGACACAAGAGATCAAATTGCCAATGTCCGATGGATAATAGAGAAAGCAAGAGAGTTACAGAAAAACATTTACTTCTGCTTCATAGACTATTCTAAAGCAAAATGTGGCAAGTTTTTGAGGAGATGGGAGTACTAGATCATCTCATCAACCTCCTCAGGAATTTGTATCTCGACCAAGAAGTCAAGGTCAGAACCAAACATGGGACAACAGAATGACTCAAGATAGTAAAAGGTATGTGACAAGGTTGTATATTGTCACCTTATTTGTTCAACTTATATGCAGAGCACATCATGCTTAAGGCAGGGCTGGATGAGGATACGAGGATGATACTACTCTGATGGCTGAAAGTTAGGAGGAACTAAAGGATCAAAACAAACTGTTCACTGGAAGCTATGATCGTAAGGCTGATGCTCAAATATTTTGTCCATATCATGTAAAGACAGGATTCCCTAGAAAAGATTGAAGGCACACGAAGAAGGGGACGACCGAGATGGAGATGGATAGATTAGATCATTGAAGCAATGAACATGAACATAATCGAGTTCAGAGAGGCGGTGAATGACAGATGCAGTCCATATGGTCATGAAAAGTGGTGTTGTGATGCCCCCCCCCCCCCCCACACACACACACACACATAGATTATTTGGCTCCTATGTCCCTGTTTATGTGCAATACCATATTGTTTAGAGTGAAATAAAAACAATATCCATATATCTTCAAATATTTTTTACTTTACGTTCATGTTTTTTGCCCTCTTCTAAAAGCACTAACCATGTTCAATTGCCATGTAACAAAAGTCTAGCTTACAATAACAGTATGAGGTGTCTGCACTCTAATTATCCTACACTCCCCTATTTCATTTATTAAATCTACGTTATCTCTCTTACCTCATTTCAGTAAATCATATCTTAAAATAGCTTTCTCTTGATCCAGCCTCCTTCTGTAACTTTGTAAAATCTGTTTTCACCCTCAATGCTCCACTTACTGAAAGAACATTAGTTGTGATAAAGTACTCACTGTCCACTCTTGCTTACTTACCTCAACCAACCTCTCTCCATTATTTCAGAAACTTGATCTCTTTCCATAGTATCTCTTCCTGTATACATGGACACTTGATCATAGTTGAAGCTTATTTAGGTTTTATGCTGCCCAAGGCCCATACTACACCTCTGTTTATGTCCTCTTCCTAAGGTTATCACATACACAGCAGCATAAGTATATGTGTGTTTTATCATGTCAGAATGTGTCAGATACACTAGCAGACATGAATGACATACTACTTTGAGACAATGTCCCTGGAGCAGTCTGCTGACCACTAAAAATGTACCGCACTAGGCCTGTATACTTTTTTACTGTCACTGTAATAATACTAGGAATCATACTACATTTGTGAGTCAAAGGCTTTTATATTAAATTCTTTAGTAGAAGAGAGTTAGAGAGAATATTAGAAAATGTATGTTTTCAATTTTGTTTAAATTTGAGTAAAATTATTGAGCAGACTTTCAAAAAAAATATTTATATTTTTTAGTATGGCAACAATCTGCTGCTTCACTACAAATTGAGAAAATGTAATGTTATAATCTGTTACACAGGAACGATGTGTATAGTCAGAGCAGGTCAATATACCATGATAAATCCTCTTATTTTAAATTGTTGGAACAATTTATCTTGTGATATACATATTTTTGTAAACTGCATAGTTTTGTCAAAGTTATAAAGCGACAAATGCCCCTCAATCAAAATAACTAAATTCAATAAACTTGCCAGTATAAAAAATCTGGCTAAAACTGTGAATTAATTTATTTAGCTGCCCATTCCTGATTATTTTTTTTCTATAATAAGGGAAAGAATCAACTTAATAAAACAAACAGTTTTTTTCTAGTTAACACTGTGCCAAAAGCTTCTCATTCTGTAATGAAACAGAGGTTTTTATGCCATAAGATGGATACATGTCTAGTCAAAATTGAAGAAAACAACTTGTCAGTGAAAAAGAAGAAACTGAAGTATCTTAGGTGTGCCTCTCTTGTCCACTGTATGTAGGGCAAGTCACTGAAAAAGGTTGAGAATGGTAAATTTGGGGTCTGGTGTTTACTTGTGCAGTTGGGAATTTCCTGGCATATTCTGGGGACTTATATTTTTAGGTAGAGTTAAGTGATATGGTAATGAATATTATAATTAAGTGACTTCACCCGTAGCAGCTACCACCCTGTGGGTCACATTACTAAGAGATGAATGTTTTTAGGTATGCATCTCTGACACTACTTTTACTTTCATCTAGCGCAGCTATCTTCTATCTGTGAAACCCTTGTGGTAGAGTGCCTTGCAAAAGTATTCAACCCCCTTGACTTTTTACCTATTTTGTTACAATACCGCCTTAAGTTCAATGTTTTGTTAATCAGAATTTTATGTGATGGATCAGAACACAATAGTCTAAGTTGGTGAAGTGAAATGAGAAAAATATATACATAAAACTATTTTTTAGAAATAGAAAACAGAAAATTGGCATGTGCGTATGTATTCACCCCCTTTGTTATGAAGCCCATAAAAAGCTCTTGTGCAACCAATTACCTTCAGAAGTCACACAATTAGTGAAATGATGTCCACCTCTGTGCAATCTAAGTGGATCAGAACACAATAGTCTAAGTTGGTGAAGTGAAATGAGAAAAATATATACATAAAACTATTTTTTAGAAATAGAAAACAGAAAATTGGCATGTGCGTATGTATTCACCCCCTTTGTTATGAAGCCCATAAAAAGCTCTTGTGCAACCAATTACCTTCAGAAGTCACACAATTAGTGAAATGATGTCCACCTCTGTGCAATCTAAGTGTCACATGACCTGTCAATACATATACACACCTTTTTTAAAAGGCCTCAGAGGCTGCAACACTTAAGTAAGAGGCACCACTAAACAAACACTGCCATGAAGACCAAGGAACTCTCCAAACCAGTAAGGGACAATGTTGTTGAGAAGTAAAAATCAGGGTTAGGTTTTAAAAAAATATCCAAATCTTTGATGATCCCCCAAGCACCATCAAATCTATCATAACCAAATGGAAAGAACATGGCACAACAGCAAACCTGCCAAGAGACGGCCGCCCACCAAAACTGAGTTTGCGAAAAGGCATGTGGGAGACTCCCAAAATGTATGGAGGAAGGTGTTCTGGTCTGAACTTTTCGCCCATCAAAGAAAACGCTATGTCTGGCGCAAACCCAACACATCACATCACCCAAAGAATATCGTCCCCACAGTGAAACATGGTAGTGGCAGCATTATGCTGTGGGGATGTTTTTCAGCAGCCGGGACTGGGAAACTGGTCTGAGTTGATGGAAAAAATGGATAGTGCTAAATACAGGAATATTCTTGAGCAAAACCTGTATCACTCTGTGCGTGATTTGAGGATAGGATGGAGGTTCCCCTTCCAGCAGGACAATGACCCCAAACACACTGCTGAAGCAACACTTGAGTGGTTTAAGGGGAAACATGTAAATGTGTTGGAATGGCCTAGTCAAAGTCCAGACCTCAATCCAATAGAAAATCTGTGGTCAGACTTAAAGATTGCTGTTCACAAGCGCAAACCATCCAACTTGAAGGAGCTGGAGCAGTTTTGCAAGGAGGAATGGGCAAAAATCTCAGTGGTAAGATATGGCAATCTCATAGAGACTTATCCAAAGCGACTTGGAGCTGTGATTGCTGTAAAAGGTGGCTCTGCAAAGTATTGACTTTAGGGGGATGAATAGTTATGCACATTTACTTTTTCTGTTATTTTGTCCTATTTGTTGTTTGCTTCACAATAAAAATAAAAAATCTTCAATGTTGTGAGCATGTTCTGTAAATTAAATGATGCAAATCCTCAAATAATCCATGTTAATTCCAGGTTGTGAGGCAACAAAACACGAAAAATGCCAAGGGGGTGAATACTTTTGCAAGGCACTGTATATAGACCTAAAGCATCTGTTTGCCTGAGTCACATACAGTCATGTCGTACATACACACATGCACATTAATGCCTACATATAGTCATTTTATACTTGTTTTTGTGCCATCTAAATAACTAGGAATACCTTTATTTTTGCTTTGAAGCTAACGTGTGTCCTGTTATACAGGTGTTTTTAATCTAAAACATCAGAACACAGAACATGTTATAAGCTATAGAAGTGAAAAGGAAACTGCAGCACTAATATAGCAAATATTTAAACCCTCATGCATCTGAAACTCTTCTACACAGAGACCCATACATACATGTTATTCTAGACCTTAAAGAACAGAGGAAATCTTAGGTAGGCTTGGATAAAATAAACAGCTTTTTAAAAAAAAGAGAAACTGACGTACAAATGGATACTAGATCTCTTCACCAGGTATGATGTATCTTAAATTCTGAATTGGTTCTATTTACGTAGCTGGTAAATTAACCATTTGTATGCCACTGATTATTGCATAATGAAAGTATCACATATAATACTTTCTGTAGTGTGTAACTCTCCAGGACGATGTGCATTGCCCATCAATGCACGGTGCGCAGCATTAGCTGCGCATGCGCATTGCGTACTGGGGAGAGGAGAAAGACAGAGGGGAGGTAGGGAGGAGGGGAGAAAGACAGAGGGGAGGGAGGAGGGGGAAAGAGACACAGGGGAGGGAGAGGGGGGAAAGAGAAACCGGGTAGAGTGAAAGAGAAACAGGGTAGGAGGAAAGAGACACAGAAGGGGGGAAAGACACAGGGGAGGGAGGGGGGGAAAGAGAGACACAGTGGCGAAGGGGGGAGACACAGGGGAGGGAGAGGGGAGGGAAGAGACACAGGGGAGGCAGATGGGGGAGAGGGGAGGGAGCGGGGGGGAAGAGAAACAAGTGAGGGAGAGGGGAGAGACAGAGGGGAAGGAGAGGGGGGAAGATATACAATGGAAGGGGGGGGGGAGACACACATCAAATATTATCCTGTCAATTTTGATGGGCAAGTTGCTATTATCTTGATAGTCTATTTAGAGCTAACATTTTGCTCCTATAGGAAATATTGCACTGAAAAGTTCATGTAAGCTATAATGTAGTGATTACATTTCTCCTGCAGCAAACCCTCAGGAGTAAACCCTTTTGAATGATCGCTATTACATGGCTCCCATAAGGACTTAATGAATATCTTACATTTTCTCGTAAAGCTCTGCGAGTGCTCTCAATGAGACAAGTCCTTACTTGTAAACTCAGTGAAGAGTTAAGGAACTACTGTCCCAGTAGAAGAAAAAAATGCCTTATAACATAAAATGAAATCATAAACATCATAAAGCACAAAAGAAGCCTTTCTAATAGTTACCCAGCCCTATGCAACAACACTACAGAACAATCAACTAAATCACATTGTCATTTACAAATATCTGCTCAGACAATTAAGCAGACACCCACTAATACTAAGTCTCCCAATTCTTTGTAGCCAAAGATGGAGAATCTATATACAGTTGGCAACAATAAGATCTGGAGTCGACGGTGGCTCAATTGATGAGTTTCATATTGCAAAGTTCAGAACCCAACTGTGGAAAAGTGGGAATCATCTGACCAAGCAGATACAAAATAAATAATATCTCCAGTGAATATGCAGTGGAGGAAAAAAATAGAATTAAGGGACTAGAAATGGCAGATAGAATACCTGAAGAACTCTAGACAGAAGTTTCTGACATTGTCCAGAAAACATCCACAAAGAATTATCCCAAAATAAAGAATATGAGGCTTTGAAAGCAGTCCAGGGAAGAAGGAAAGTGAATGGTAGTGGAGATATGGAAAGATTTGTCCAACTGTCTGCAGAGTTCCAGAGGATAGCAAGAAGAGGCATGGAGGCATTCTTTAAAGAGTGATGATAGAAGAAAGCAGAATTGGAAAGTCAAGAAATCTCTTCAAGAACTTTGGGCATTTTCACGGGATCTTTCATGTCAAAAATGGTAGGGACTTGAAAGAAGCAGATCAGATAAAGAAGAGGTGGTAGGAATACACAGAAGATCAATAAAGGAAGGACCTTAACAGCATTGATAGCCGCAATAGCTTGTCTAATGAGCTGGAGACAGACATTTTGGAGAGTGAAGTGACATGGGCTCTAGGAAGCCTTGATGATAACAAGGCTGCAGTAGTTGATTTAATACGAGCTGAAATGTTAAAAATCCTACAAGATGATGCTGTGAAAGTGTTACTTGCATTATGGCAAACATTTTGAAATCTCAACAGTGGCTAGTAGACTGGAAAGGTCAGTCTACATCCCAATCCCAAAAATTGCGCTCATTTCATATGCCAGCAAGGTAATGTTTAAGATCTGTGAGCTTAGCTACAATAACATATGGATTGAGAAATGCCTGATGTGCAAGCTGGGTTTCACAGAGGCAGAGACACAAGAGATCAAATTGCCAATAACTCCTGGATAATATAGAAAGCAAAAGAGTCTGGACAAGGTATTAAAAAGTAAAGCTATATATAATAACTGTATAAACTCAACTTGATCTATTGATTTCTCCCTTATCTCCATAGTTATATATTTACTTGTTTATTTAAAGTTTCAGTTTCTATGTAAATAAGTTTTGTTAGTTCATGTTTCCCTTACTTAAATCAAAAGACCTAAATTACTTAAAAATTTAAGGGTAAGGAGAAAAAAAAAAAAAAACGGAAAGGATAGGCTAGAAATTTGATTACAGGTATATATGTTTACAGACAATACTATGTGTTAATGTTCCTAATACCTGTCTTTATTCTGTATTCCTTTCAATAAAAAATTTATTATAAAAAAAAAAAAAAAGTAAAGCTATTGCCTTATTAACACAGGTCTGCATAGTTAGAACAATAGTATTCCAAGTAGTAACAAAAGGATGTGAGAGCTGGATTATAAAGAAGGCTGAGCACTGCAGAATTGAAGCCTTTTTTATTGCGATGCTGTAGAAAACTACTTACAGTCCCTTGGACTGCAAGATGATCCAATCAATAATAAAGGAAATCAAGCTAAATTGTTCACTGGGAGGTTTGATCACGAGGCTAAAGCTCACATTTTTGGCCATGAGAAAACAGGATTCCTTAGAAAAGATGCTGATGATTGAAAAGAGTGACGACACATACAGATGTGGTCATTGAAGCAATGAACATCACCTTGATGGAGCTGATAGGGGCAGTGGCTGATAGAGGTGACTGACGTGCTGAGTTCCATAGGAGAATGTGGAGTCGGATGACTGAATAACTAAACAACAATAAAATAAGTTACAATTAACACATAATATGATATGGCAGATCTCTAAACATATGTGAAATTCTATTGTAAGAAAATTTGCAACACCGATCAAGTCAATGAAATTGAGGGCTAAATAAAGTAGAAAATTAAGTGATAACTGAGTAACCCTTTAGGAGATCTAGTTTGACATCATCAGTAATGTCATAGATTACATCAATTGTGATGCAATGAGAATTGTTAGTCATATCATAAGTGATAACGTGAATTTTAAAATTCAAAGCTTAGCTTAATGAATTCAAATATTAATGAAATGGTATATTATACTCATGTTTGTACAATGACATTATTTTAGATATTACCGTATTGGTCCGTTTATAAGCCGCACCCGCATATAAGCCGCACCCGTAAAGTTCAAGGGGAAAAAATAGAAAAAAGATAGTACTCAAATATAAGCCGCAACCCGTAAAATTGGAGAGAAAATGACTCTCAAAGTGATCAGCCATTGCAGGAAACAGGCTTTCTAATTAGCACTGTAGCTTTTTTTTGCAGGTTACAGGCTTTACAGGATGTTAGAACCCCAAAAACTTTAAATCTCTATTCAATACCTCAAGTCTTAAGCACGAAAATCGGCACCCTTAACTCGCAATAGAGCAAACCTAACAAGCAAAGTTTGCAAATCGGCAATGATTTTTTTTTACGGCCGCGAATATAAGCCGCACCCATAACTCGCAAGCTCAAAAATCGGGAAAAAGGTGCGGCTTATATTCGGACCAATACGGTAATTAACCAAAATGTATTCCCTGTGGTCATTTGGAGAAGCAACTATGCATTAATTGATAATGTTAGAATTCTATAAGAAATATTTAATTAAAACTCAGACATGATCTCATGTATTGTTACAACAAAATTTTCTTGATAAAAAAAGAAAAATTAAAGGACCACTGCAGTTCAAGAAAAAAAGATACTTGTTTGTCAATTATGTACTAAACTAACATCACCAGCAGCTGTGTAAGCCATGGGCATAAAAACTTTTTTTGAAAAATCTAAATTTTTTACGACTTCTTATGAGTACAGGAATTAATTTTGTGTTTGTTATGTTTGTTATATAACACCCTAAGAGCTGGTTGATGGGGTGTGTTTTTGTAACTATCAGTGGAGGGAGGGGTGAAGGAGGAGGTAACAGAGAGAAGTCCATAGTCTATAGGATGCCCACACCCCTTCCCCTCACTAGCCCAGATGCAGACACCTTGCTTCATCTAATGCAGTTTTCCATGAGTGTAAAGGCCCCACTCACACATGCAACTTGCATCAAGAATCATGGATTCCTCCAGGGTTCTGCAGTGGCATAAATTTTTTTTTTCCTACTTAATTATGCTATTAGTCATTGAACAGTGGCCCTTTAAGCATTAAAAAAGATAAACACCCTCATATGAAAAAACTCTAAATAATGTGTTTCATGTTTTAATTACACCATGAACATAATTAGAAGAAAACAGCATCTAAAAATAATTTCAGCTAATACTCATTTATCAAACCACGTGACTACGTTGAAATCATTGTATCTTGGTTAAGAGTGGGCACTTCAGTCAAGTTGTCTGGTGAGTGGGTTGTACAAATCTCAGTAAATTCTTTAAAACATATTGTTTCCCTGAAGCAGGAAAATTTGTTGTCAAGGACCTAATTCTGTATGAAAGGAATGTTGTTTCATTTCAAAACCAGAGATTTCCGACAAGATAGAGCATGAACAATCTGAAAAGGCTAAGGATTTTTTTTGCAACACAAACATGCTCAGACACTGCTTTTCTTTCAGCTAATTAAGCTGTTTTAAAGCAAACTGGTCAGAGAGTGACATCTTGGTGGGGAGCCCTGGAGTCAACTGCATGACACAGCAGACAGGGTGACTTCTGCCTTTATTTCCCCCGGCTGATTCTTTTATTCTTGATCAATACAATTCATACAATTGAGAGCTTTGGGAGCTGTTGACCTGTAGAGATGCCGTTAAAGAGGCGGCCACAGAATACAATTTCATGGTTTAGATCCAGTTTGATGAGAGTTGAGCCTCCTATACTAAGTCCTGATGCTTCCAATATTTTATGTGCATGTTTTCTTTCAGCCATTAGCATATATTTAAAAAGGCTAAAATAAGCAGAACATGGTCATAAAATAAGTCTATAAATATCATGTTAAGCATCTGTGTGAATAGGATGTTGGCTTCTTACATAAATTATATGACATGATGGATTACAAAGAATGATCTAGTAGTAAATAATTAGCAAGGAAGGGAATGCTAGTTTACTTAACAGCTCAGCAAAAATGACAGATCTATTATACTTTTACGTTGTGGTCAGAGTTCAGTAAAATTGGAAATCTGTATTGTGAAATTATTTCCTGAAACTCGCTAAGCATTGCAAGATATATGAAACAGATCACAGAGGGCTATGATATGTATTTCATATGGGGAAAATTATCATTGCAAAGTCAATTATGTACTTTATAGTCCATGGATATCCGTTTACATGTTATAGACTGGAAATACACCTGTATATTTCCCATAGTACCATCTACATCCACAATGGTGCATGAATGCATACGAAGAAAGGAACTATAGCCAGTTCTGATATATTTTCCACCTAGAAGACTAGTAAATAACAAGCTAAGAAACTAACATTGGCTCAGTGCTTTGAGGATAAACTAGTAGAAATTGGTTGTTAATGTAATTGTTATAGAAAACATTTGTTAGGTGAATTTATAAAAAAAGTTGTTGGTATTTAAACATAACAAGTATAATTTATAAGTATAAATAAAAGCATAACAAGTGTTCCAGAAAAAATAATTTGTACAATATATGATACCAGTAACCTACAATGATACATAGTTATAATACAGTTTGTTTATCAGATTCTTTCAGAGTTTGTAATATCCATTATATAGGCAAATGATGTGCTATTGTTCATTACTAAATCAAATCTGGTTAAAGTTAGAATACAAATACAGTATTAATTAATATATTAATAAAAAATATAAATCAAATACTGAAAGCTGAAAAAGCTGACAACAAATTATATCTCCTATAAAAATAAATATTCCAGACTCCTTTGTATTAATACTAGAATAAAAATATTCCTAATGAAATCTCTAACTTGGTCACCTTTACTATCAAATATTAGCAACATCTGTCCTATGGAACTATTAAGGCATCAGTTCTAAATATCTACAGCCTTATTAAATTGCGATTTGGCCAATTGAATAGGGCTCTATTTAAGCACACAGCATATTTTTTTACAGAGGTTTTTAGTTAGTGAAGACCTTGCTTTTGGATAGAAGTTCACTAACTAAAAACTTCTGTAAAAAAAAATGCTCTGTGCATATATAGAGCCCTATTCAATTGGCCAAATCGCAATTTAATAAGGCTGCTAATCAGTAGGGTTAAGGTGTATTAAGGGATCTCGCAGACTCTTACACCAAAAAATTTGCAACCACAACAAAGCCTGCCCCAAATCTTCACAACTTCCCAGAAACAGATTTAATGGCAGATAAGAAAAAAGGCTCATCTTGTTACCCATTATATCTAACTATTATTTTGAGTTAATTAAACCTCAGGATGGCCTTGTGCTTATTATCCTTATCATGCTTATTCAGATTCTGAAGTCTTTTCTTAAAAGATTTGTCTTTTAGACCCTGCACCATTACATCTCACCATATGAAATAATTAAGAACTGTCAGAAGAAAACATTGATACCGGACCCATGGTGACAGATATAGAGTAAAAGCTCAGTTAATTAGTGTCAAAAATAACTTAAGGATAAATAACCTCAAAATATGTAATAAAGCAAGGATATCACATCTGAGTAATACAAGAGCTAAACAGAAATATACAATTGAATATTCAATATCCCACAGCTGGATTTAAAAGCAAGAAAACTTTTGTAAAAATTACAATCTTTTTTTTTTAATAAGAAATATTTAACTGGCTTAAGAACCTCACCAAATTCTCAAATGGATTCACAGACATGTAGACTGGATCCAAAGCCAAGTCTATAAAGAGGCAGTATATGGCACATATATACATTTAATCACAGTACATGTGCTGTCAAGTGTTTTTAGTATGAAACATATATTTTTGTTATCATAACCAGGACATAAACAATAACTAACTACAGAAGAATGATTGTTGTCTCAAATCTTCTCTCCAAGGAAGAAAAAAGGAAATACTTTACATTATGTAAACTATTTACAGGAATGGATGGAAACCTGAGTAAGGCCCCTGTGCTAATCCAGCGGTATGACTTGTGGTATACCCTAATATCAGCTTCAGGAGATTTTTTTTCCTACATTACACATTTATGTTAAGCTTTTCACTTTCAATATTACAGCACTCAACCAACATCCGTAAATTCTGTCTTGTCTGCAAGAGGTTTCAGGAAATATCTGTTCACTCAGTATATAAAACCAAACCAAGCTTTACGAATGAGAAACAGCTCTAGGAACCAACAGGAAATGAGAATGTCATGATTATTCTAATGAGGGGGAACAAGTGCTGTAACTGCGGCAAGGAACCATACATATTCATATATATATATATATATATATATATATATATATATATATATATATATATATATAATTTATTCATATTAATTTAAATTGAATAGATATAGATAATTGTGTTCATTTTGTGTATATAACATTTAGTGTAAGAGTGAGGTACATTATATTCTCATTTGCATGTCTCCGCCTTTTAGACATGCAAATGGGCTTATTAATGTATTATTCATTTCTGTACTCTGTACGGTGCAGAGCTTTTCTCACTTTAGTGCTCACCATACATTGTGGAATACCCAATCCTACAAAATCTATTGCACAGACCAGAATCTACCTCAAACTGATGATTAGGTACATTGTATTCTCATTTGCATGTCCCCGCCTTTTAGACATGCAAATGGAATTATTAATGTATTATTTGTTTTATATATATATATATATATATATATATATATATATATATATATATAAGCACGTGAGCATTTGTTCCTAGTCCATATTCCTCATATATGTTAATTCCTCTTGCGCAATGTTTCCAGGATGGGTGGTTAACATAGCTAGGTAAATTTACTATTTTCTTAAACATGGTATAATCTGCAATATAGGCGATTACCATGGAGGCCTACATTTCCAGCCACTTAGAAATGCTTCAATCTCATAAAATAAGAGGGAACAAATAACTGCAGAATTGCACAACGTATTTGCTGACGAAATAAAACACAGAAATGAATAAACCGCCAGCTTCTACAATATGAAATGAGATGCCTCATAATCTTTCTGCTACTTGTTATATACTATCTGTGAAAAATAGACAGTATAATAAGTCACTGTCTCATATTCTGCGTCCTCCACACCACGTTCTCTCTCTGTTTCTCGTTCCCATGTATCTACAACGTTCTCATTCATTCTCCCTCTATCTCCATTTCTTTGTCTCTTACACTCTTGCTTTCTCACATCTTTTATAATCTCTGTCACCTTCTCTCTTTTAGATTTTAGAAAGTTTGTCTGCAAACCTAAAAACGTATGTCTAGTTTGTATGTGCAATGTTAGTCAAGGTATCTATTTCCATGTATTCCATGTGAAACGAGCTGACTTGCTCTGTAGAAGCCATGTGTTGTCATAATGTAACATCATTAAACAAAGTGTTTAGAGCACTTTTATCAGAGCCAGAACATGAACAACAAAACCTAACAATTACATTGTAATTTCCTGGAGTTGTTAAGGTTTCAGATGTCTCCAACTTTCTCTGCTAGGCCATATTGATCATGTCACCAAGAACATCTGACATACCGATTTGTTAGGCAATGTGTAATTCTCTCCTGTTTTAATATCACAGAAAAAAAAAAGAGTTTGTTATAATTATTTGGCTCAAATTTCTATGCACATTGCTCCAGCGTCTGTAGCAGCATGTGTTTCTAGGATTGTTCTGGAAGAGAAAATGCAGAAACAGCAGGGTGCAGAAGATAAACAGGCAATGCGTGACTCATTAAAACAAGTATTGGTAGCCAACATTGTGGAGTGTGTGAAGACCCCAGATCCAACTCGCCTATAAACTTTTTTTACCAGCTGGACTTAGCATCTGTCAGAGTTTGGAAGGAGAGATAATCTGGTACAAATGATTTCAGTTTGTCGCATTGATTAACCTGCCACCTTAGATAAGTCAGCTGATTGGGAACCCAGGGAACTGTTCAAAGAATGACATGTAGCAGTTTACTGCAGGAATGTTACAGCTCTGTGTGCAAAGGTGCTTATTTCTTTGCAGAGAGACAGAAACTTAAATGTGTATTTACTTAAATTAGCTGACAAAATGAAGCAGATCTGTGAGATAAACCTGCCAAGTTCAATTCACAGTTTAGTTTCAGTTACATTAATGAGATTGTTTTGAAAAACAAGAAAAACACTGTAAAGTTGGAAAGTGCAATGTTTTAATAAGACTTACTCATTAAAGTTATATTTTCATAACTTAAAGGGCCACGGAACAGATTCTGAAAATGGCAAACTGGTGCTGAATAAAAAGTTTGTTCACACTGGAGTATATTTATCATATAAGGTATAATGTGTGATTAAATGATTAGAGTTAATATTCCCACATTTAAATAAGGTATTATTATTATTATTATTATTATTATTATTATTATTATTAACTTTTATTTGTAATTCCGTAGCTCTGTACAAGGAATAGGAAATAACGTGTGATTAAAAGATTGGAGTTAATATTTCCAATTTCTATATTATCTATGAAGTCCAGTTATCAAACATGCTCCTACCATGCAAGTGGAGAATTATGAAGATGGTAATATTATTAGTGACAAGAAAAAATTAGTTACCATGTGATTAATCCAGGAAGTGTACGCATTATTTAAAGGTATATTGAAGTGGGATATCATGTGTTTTAAGTTTGTCTGACTGGGCATGCCTCATATCAAATCATTTTAATGATGAATTATGTATATTTGTAATGCAGAGTGCATTTGTCATCTCTTGTGTGAGCTACACCCCCAAGGCACCTATGTAGGCAAAGCATCCTTGCCAATTAGCTGTGCAGAGTTGTGTCCTAGCAAATCAGCTGCCTCCAGATCAGCTTTGTCTCAGCCAGTGAGATATAAAACAGATACATTGTTGCACCTGCCTCTGATTGACCACAACTAATTAGGAATTTTATGCTAATTTAGGCCCCTTTGCTAATCCTGGCAAAATCATTATAGCCCCTATGCTAATCCCAGCAAAATCAATTATGAGTGTTGTAGTGGCACAAAAAAAATCTACCTAGCTATGTTAATCACCCACCTCTAAAACATTGTGAGAGAACTGCTACAAGTTACTGCTATGAGTGAACTTCACTACAAAGCCAAAAAGCAAGGCAAGAATCCCCATTGATTGTTGCACTGAAAATTAATGAAGGGTTACTCCTTTACATGCTTGACCAATAAAAAGATATCACTATATAAATATCAATATTCTGGTTATTCATCTTGATTAGTGGGCAATCATGGCTTTCCCACTCTTCATCTCTATATAGAGAAGGTGCTTGGTTTTGTTGTGCTTAGTCGTTCAGTTGTGTCTGACTCTCTTTGACTCTATGGACCAAAGCATGCCAGGTGCATCTCTCAGTCACTGCCCCTCTGAGTTTCATCAAGTTCATGTCCATTGCTTATGTGACCTCATCTATCCATCTCCGTCTCTGTTGCCTCTTCCTTCTTGTGCCTTCAATCTTTCCCAGCATCAGTCTTTTCTAGGGAATTCTGCCGTCTCATGATATGGCCAAAATATTTGAGCTTCAGCTTCATGATACCTCATACTTTCTTGTTAATAGTTCATCATGATTTCCTGAAGTACTGATTTATTGGATTTTAAGGGAGTCTAAGCAGTTTTCGCCAACACCACACTTCAAAGGTGTCAGTTCTACTGCCCTCAGACTTCTTTATGGTCCAGCTCTCGCATCCGTATGTTACTATTAGGAATGCCGTAGATCTAACCAATCAGACGTTTTTGATAGGTTGATATATTTATTTTTGACTAGCTTAACAAGCTTGCCATAGCTTTCCTCTCCGAAAAAAACATCTTTTAATTTCATGACTACAGTCACCATCTGCAGAGTTCTTGCATCCCAGAAAAATAAAATCTGTCACTGCCTCCACTTCTTCCACGTCTATTTGCCAGGAACTGAGATTGCCATTTGCCATGATTTTCATCTTTTTAACGTAGAGCAGCTGGCCAACTTTTGCACTCTCTTCTTTTACCCTCATCAATAGGTCCTTTATTTCCTACTAACTTTCAGCTATCAAAGTAGTATCATCAGCGTATCTGAGGTTGTTGGTATTTCTTCCAGCAATATTGATTACGGCTTTGAATTCATCTAGTCAGACTTTACGCATAATGCACTCTGTATATCCATTCTGTTGTCCCATGTTCGGTTTGGACTGTGGCTTCTTGGTCCACATACAGATTCTTCAGGAGGAGGATGAGTTGAGCTGGTAATCCCATAGAGCATGCCACATTTTGTTGTGATCCACACAGTCAAAGGCTTTAGAATAGTCTATGAAGCAGAAGTAAATGTTTTTTGGAACTCTCTTGCTTTCTCTATTATCCAGCGGACATTGACAATTTGATCTCTTGTGCCTCTTCCTCTGCGGATCCTGGCTTGCACATCTGGTAGTCCGGTCCATATATTGTTGGAGTAGAGCTTGTAGAATCTCATGAGAAATTAATGCAATTGTTTGATAATTGGAGCACTCTTTGGCACTGCCTTTTTTGAAGATTGGGATGTAGACTGACCTTTTCCAGTCTATTGGCCATTGTAGAGTTTTCCAAATGATTTGGCATAAGGCAAGCAACACTATCACAGCATGATCTTGTAGAATTTTGAATAGTTCAATTGGGATTCCATCACCTCCTGCAGCCTTATCAGCAAGACATCCTAGGGCCCATCTCGCTTTGCTCTCCAAAATATCTGGCTACAGCTCATTGGATAAACTATTGGGGTCATCACGGCTGTTAAGATCCTTTCTATATTTATCTTCTGTGTACCACCTCTTCTTTATCTGATCTTCTTTTATTAAGTCCCTACCATTTTTGTCTGTTATCACGCCCACTTTGGCATGAAAGGTGCCTTTGATGTCCATGTGATTGTAAAAAAAAGGGCGAACAAGAAATAGCTTTATGGATGGGTAAATTACTCTTAAAGAGCCGAAAGTATATAATGTCCCTTATTGGTGTCACATGAAATCTTCCCTCATATTAGCAAATTACTTTGCTAATCCTTGGGAAGATATAAAATGTATTTATAAATGGCTCAAAAAAAGTAAAAATAAAAACAATCTGAAAAAGCGCAGGCTTAGTAATCTTTTGGTTTAAAAAAAAAGTTTTGTTTTGTAATTGGTTGTAATACAATTATATGGGGAGTATGTAATATGACTTATGAGGGGGTAATAAAATATTAAACTCCTTGTTGCCACAGACTACTATGTGTCATTGAAGCAGACTTGCAATTCAAAGTAGTCAAAGGATAAACCACCAGTGATTATAATATTATACCATAATACTTCCCTAATGCCAAAATAGACAAAAAGAGAGTACTTACGCTTTTGTAGAGATAGTCCCAAGTGCCTTTGATGTCCACATTTTTCTTGAAGAGAACTCTTGATTTACCCATCCTGTTCGATCTCTTTACATCGCTCATTGTAGAATGTCTCCTTGTCTCTTCTTGCTATACTCTGGAATTCTGCATTCAGTTGGACAAATGTATTCCTATCTCCACTACCTTTCACTTTCCTTCTTTCCTTGGCTACTTTCAAAGATTCATCAGATAGTCGGTTTGCCTTCTTATTTTTCTTTCTTTTAGGTATATTCTTTGTTGCTGTTTCCTGGATAATGTTGAAGACTTCAGTCCAAAGTTCTTCAGGTACCCTATCTTCCATGTCTATCCTTTACCTCCACTGCATATTCAAAAGGGATATTATTTATTTCGTATCTACTTGGTCTGATGATTTTCCCTTTTTCTTCAGTTTAATTTTGAACTTTACAATAAGAAGCTCATGGTCATAGCCGCAGTAAGCTCCGTGACTTTTTTTTTGTTGATTGTATAGAGCTCCTCCATCTTTGGCTGCAAAGTATACAGTCAATCTGATTTCTATGTTGTCCATCTGGTGAGTTTGTTGGAAGAGTGTTCGCTACGACCAGATAATTATCTTGACAGAATTCTACTGATCTCATTTTGTTCTCCAAGGCCAAACTTTCCAGTTATTCCAGGTGTCTTTTTGGTTCCCTACTTTAGCATTCCAATATCCTATGATGAGTAATATATTTTCTTGGTGATCTATCTATGACGTGTTGAATATCTTTGTAGAACAGGACAACATTAGCCTGTTCAGCATCAATGGTTGGAGCTTAGACTTGGATCACTGTGAAGTTAAATGGCTTTCCTTGAATTCAAATTGAAATTGTTTGGGAAAAATTACCCTGCAGAAGAAAACAACACAGCACACAAAGGGTTTACCTGGTACCAGATGAAAGACACAATAAACACACACGGGTATAGTGATTAAAATGGTCTCTGCTTATTGATTTGTTCTTCACTGCTTTATATTCATCCTGTTGGCTAGCAATCAAGGACACAAAAAAGAAACCACGGTTGTCTGTCGCAGATGTGAGCCAACAGTATATCTTGCAAAGAAACAAGTTATTTTTGTAATCCCAGCACTTACAAGGATAAACTCTTAATTAGTTTTCTTTTAATGTGTGGATATAATCCAAGAAAGGTAACTACAAAACATTAGAACATTTTGTAAAATGTCATATAAGCAGGTGGTTAACTCTAGGCATATATGAAATTTTCCCTCACAGAAATCATTCTGTCTTTTATTGGGTTGTAACCATGCACTGCTTTGACCACTCTTTGACTGACTATGAGGGTTACTCCATTTCCTCTGTTGGATTCTTGACCACAGTAGAAGATCTGGTGGTTGTCTGATGTGAAATGTCCCATTCCAGTCCATTTAATTTCCCTAATTCCGAGGATATCAATGTTTAAACTTGTCATCTCACTCTTGACAACATCGAGTTTGCCTTTGTTCATAGTTCTAACATTCCAGGTTCCTATTCTGAACTGTTCTTTGCAGCAGTGAACTTTCCTTTTCCCTCTAGACTTGTGTCCTTTCGGCTTTGGCCCAACCACTTCATTATATTTGGTGCTACTTGTACTTGCCCTCTGTTTTTCCTCAGTAATGTGGTAGGCACCTTCTGATCTGAGGGGCTTGTACTCCAGTGCCATATTGTTATGTCTGTTGTTATGGTTGTACCTGTCCATAATTTTACTTAGCAACGTTAGAGGAGTGGGTTACAGTTTCCTTCTCCAATGGACTGCGATTTGTCTGTCCTCTCTGCCATGACCTGCCCATCTTGGCTAACTCTACTTGGTATAGCTCACAGCTTCTTTGAAGTACACAAGACACTTCAGCATGACAAGGTAGCGATCCAGCTATTTTACCAGGATTTTAAATAAACAGAACCCTCTTTAAAAATGGTGGAGCCTTATAGGACTGGTGCATTGGGGAGAGGTGGCATAGCAGTTAAATACAGAAGGGGTACTTTAAATCCACTATATATTGGTTGGTGGAATATATATATATATATATATATATATATAGTGTATATATATAGTGTATATATATATATATATATATATATATATATATATATATATATATATATATATATATATATAATTATTAATAATGTTTTTTTTTGCCTTCCTACTCCTCTAGCCCATATCTAGATGGAGACCTTTAATGACCCCCCCCCCCCCCCCCCCAATGCTCACCCAATACCTTTTAAGCTAATTAGAAAATTTAAATATGTATTCTGTGAAGGCGCCACTTCTCTAAATTGTTTATTTGAGCTAATAAGGAAGCATATTTAACATTTCCACACTTTGGTACCAGTAGAATTTCTAAGGCTCACTATATGTTTGGTTATATGGCAATGTATGAAGACTGTGTTTTAGTTTGTTGCTGTATAGTAGTTAAGAAGTTGATTAACTAAACTATACTTACAGTTAATGTGCTCAAACCAAAAGGTGTTTAACACTGCACTTTGTACGTGCCAATAAGCTCCACTTTAGTGTATTTCAGGCATAATATGCAATTAAACGTAAAGGCATATTATAGTCAGGTGGGTTATGAATGCATCCTGTAGAGGAGCATTATAATCCACCTAGCAAAAATGTTTGCATGAATAAAATGCAAAGCATTTTTGCAACAAAAAAAAAAAATTGTGCTGGGGGTAATGTAGACACCACCAGCAACGAGCGCTATGCATATAGGGTACAAAATTATACTAAATTATGTCTGTGACAGAATGACTGTGTATGTCTCTGTGTGTGTCTGTGTGAGTGTGCGTCTGTGTGAGTGAGTATGTATGTCTGTATAAGTGAGTGTGTATGTCTAAGTGAGTTAGTGTGTATGTCTAAATGAGTGAGTGTTTATGTCTGTGTGATTGATTGAGTGTGTAAGTCTGTGTGCGAGTGTCTGTGTGAGTGTGTGTGTCTGTGTGAGTGAGTGTGTGTCTGTGGGAGTGTGTGTGTCTGTGTGAGTGTGTCTGTATGTCTGTGTGAGTATGTGTGTCGGTGTGACACTATATGCTTCCTTGGTTCACACCACTTTAGAATTTTGTTTTTTTGCTACTATAATTCAATAATATATCACTTAAAAATTAGCAAAAATAAAGAAATAAATAAAAGTAATAGTCAAATAGTTGCATGTTTTTACAGCACTGCAACATCATCTATATTTAATAAGCTATGTTCTCCCTTACCTTCTGCTAATCATCTCTATTGGTACATGTTGGAGGTGTGGTTGCATTCAGTTTTCAGTATTCATTATTGCTTAACAACTTTTGATAACAGTATACCCTGATATCCACCATCTATTATGGGGCTGGGGGAGGTCAAAGGGCAATTTACTGGGGCCTGGGGGGGTTACAGAGGCTATTCACTGGGGCTGGGGGAGGTCACCAGGCAATTCACTGGGACTGGAGGGAAATTCACTAAGGCTGGGGGAGATGATGGGGCAATTCACTGGGGCTGGGTGAGGTCATGGGGCAATTCCCTCTGACTAGAGGGCAAGTCACTGGGGCTGGGGGAGGTCACGGGGCAATTCACTGGGGCTGAAGGGCAATTCACTGGGGCTGGGGGGTACAGGATCAATATACTGAGGCTGGGGGAGATCATGGGGCAATTCACTGGGGCTGGAGGGAGATTCACTGTGGCTGGGGAAGGTCACGGAGTAATTCCCTGGGACTGGAGGGCAATTCACTGGGGCTGAGGGGGTTACAGGGGGAATTCACTGGGGCTGGAGGGAGATTCACTGGGGCTGGGGAATGTCACAGAGTAATTCCCTGGGACTGGAGCAATTCACTGGGGCTGAGGGGGTTACAGGGGCGATTCACTTGGGCAGTTGATGGGGCAATTCACTGAGGCTGGGGGAAGTATTAACTGGGATGTTGATAAAACAATCAGCGAATCTAAACGAAAGATGCCTGCACAATCCCCAGGCCAAAAAGATACAATATATTAGTTATGCTAATTTCCCCTGGGAGTTTCAGGGGGTGTTAACATTGATAGAAAACAGTTTGCAAATGCTAAAATTCAGAAAACTTCAGGGTAACGGTTTAACTGTTTATTTTGGTATTTTTTCATGCAAACAAATTTTCCTCTATCAGATGCATTATTATTCCAGCTAACTTGCATATACCTTTAAGCTAACTAGATGCTTACTTGGTTCACACCACTTTAGGATTTTGATTTTTTGCTACGTTAGTTTAATAATATATCACTTAAAAATTTGAAAAAAATAATAAATAAATAGAAATAATAGTGAAATAGTTGCACGCTTTTAAAGCACTGCAACATCATCTATATTTAATAAGCTATGTTCTCCCTTACCTTCTATTAATCATCTCTTTTGGTACATGTTGGAGGTGTGGTTGCATTCAGTTTCCTGTATTCATTAAGCAGTTGTCAATCTCATTTGACCAAAAATCTTGCTTAACAACTTTTGATAACAGTATACCCTGATATCCACCATATATTATAATACAGATTATACACAACTGCATACTTCCTTATGATATTCACCATTTGTCTCATGGTTTGAATTATAACAAAAAAACCTTAGTTCCAAATGATTATTATTAGAATAACAATCAAAGTGAGAATGTCAGATCCAATTACATAGGACCTCATTCAATTCATAAATTCATTTTTTTTAAAGAAGTTTTTACTTAGTAAACATCTATCCAAAAGCAAGGTTTTCACTAACTAAAAACGTATTAAAAAAATATATGCTATGTGCTTATTTAGAGCACTATTCAATTGGCCAAATCGCAATTAAATGAGGGCCATAGTCAATAACAGCCTTATTAAATTGCAATCCAGATAATTGAATAGGGCTGTATATAAACACATAGGCCCTCATTCGATTGCAATTTGGCCAATTGAATAGAGGTCTAAATAGGCACATCACATATTTTTTTAAAGAAGTTTTTAGTTAGTAAACATCTATCCACAAACAAGGTTTTCACTAACTAAAAACGTATTTAAAAAAAATATGCTATGTGCTTATTTAGAGCCCTATTCAATTGGCCAAATTGCAATTGAATGAGGGCCTTAGCATATTTTTTTACATAAGTTTTTAGTTAGTGAACTTCTATCCAAAAGCAAGGTCTTCACTAACTAAAAACTTCTGTAAAAATAATATGCTATGTGCCTAAATAGAGCCCTTTTCAATTGGCTGAATTGCAATTTAATAAGGCTATCACATATATAGTTGTGAGCATACGAGTTGTTGCTAATGCTGCGGGCTCGCGCAGCGAGCCAAGGCCCTCGCGAAGCGAGGGCACTGGGCGAGGGTCTCAGTTGCTGGCATGGAGCGCCATATGCGCTCCATGCCAGCACCTGAGGACCTCGCAAAGCGAGGGCTGCAGTTGCTGGCATGGAGCGCCAAAGGCGCTCCATGCCAGCAACTGCGACCCTCGCAAAGTTCACGTCGCAACCCAAAGAGCACGACACACACATTACGACACTCGCAAACAACATACGACACACGTTCACACACATTATGGACTCGCAACACTCGGACGCAACTCGCGAACATTAAAAAATCTAAAACACAATACATACACACACCACATACATAAAAACCTTACCTACACCAAGAGGGAGCACCCAGGACCTCAAAAATGCAACTTAGACCTTCATTTTACTCGAAATAAAAGAGTTTAGAGACTAAAAAAAACTGTAAGCGAGAGAAAAAATGGCCGCCGAACAAAACGAAAACTAGGCTACAGCACTCTAAACTCGCAAAACACCACAAGAAACTCGCAAAACGCCACAAACGACCTACGGATATTCATACCACACAGTGCACACATTCATAATGCTTACACAGCAGCTCCACACCACTAATGCTCCAGCAACATCAACACAGATTGCCAGCTCTTCAACACAATGCTTCAAAATAGGTCAAGTATATTCATTTAGTAATGTATTACATATTTCATTATTATACACCAAACAGCATTAGCTACCTTACAATTTCATTGCCGTCATTTTTTGACGGGCAATTCGCTAGTATTATATGTTTACCAGTAACTTGTTATTGAATAAGTTGAATTTATCTGTATACTATCTTCTCGAATAAATGTAAACTATAAGCAAAGAATAAAGAAGAAACATAAAACAATATATGAAATAAAAGGATAAATTATGAAAATAAAAAGGTGTTGTATGAACTCTCTGATTATATGCTGACCAAAGACATGTCATTTTATGTTATGATGCCCTTAAAATTACTAAATAATGGGCAAACATATAAATGCTAACAGCCTTATTAAATTGCGATTTTGCCAATTAACTAGGGCTCTATATAAGCACATAGCATATTTTTTTACAGAAGTTTTTAGTTGGTGAAGATATTGCTTTTGGATAGAAGTTCACTAACTAAAAACTTCTGTAAAAAAATACGCTTTGTTCTTATATAAAGCCCTATTCAATTGTCCAAATCGCAAATTTAATAAGGCTGTACGTTTTTATCTATATAAGAAAGCATAGTGTGACAGTGGTGTACAGTTAATTGGGATGTTTACATGTTAGCACAAAATGAGCACATATTCCTTTATAAAATATAAATAGGATGATATTCCATTTGGTAACATGCTGCAGTATTGTCTTTTCAATAGGGAAATTGTACAGCCTTTTGAAAAATAATTCAAAAGAATCACTTCCATTTTTATAACAGAAAGCCTATTATTTGTAGTTATGAAATTTTATTGGTCCCCAATCTAATCTATTCTGAGTATAAAAACATTAACATATGGTTAACACAGCTCTGGGCTGGAAAGTCTGTATCCCTGCTGCACAGTGTATGCAGGGTGACATTCACACTAAATTTGATCCCAGAGGGTCTGTACTTCATTTTACCTGGGGTTGGAGAGCCATGAAATCTCTGGAAAAGTTGTTCATGAGTCTGAACCAAATGGTGCACATTTTACTAAGACTCTAACAGTCTGAGCGGCTGCCAAAGGTTGTGGCTTAAATGTCTCTCTAAGTAACATTAAAAATCTGCTGCTTCATGCCTCTGAATTTCAATATTTATAGTGTTCAATAAAATGGTCCACTGTCAGAGAGAGATGCACCACTGTGCACTCTCTGAGCAGATGGCCTGCAATATGGCACATTTACATGGACCAGCTGTGGTATGCAGAAATCAATGCTGATCATGGACGGGCTACAGAAGCACATCTGGAATTCTAGCAGACTGGACCAAATATTCAGAATTTTCCTGCGGTATCAGTTTAAATAAAAAAAACTGTATACCACTCCAAAAACACTTTATAGAAACACTTAAAATGTAGCATTTATATCTAATTACAACCACCACTATAGATGTTTCTATTGCTTAGTTCTGGAAGTATAAATTGAAATACAACACATTTTAGGTACTCCTTGACAATGTATTGAGCATAGTACTTATTATTAGGCGTTAAGCATCCTAGTATTTGTTTCAAACTACCAGAGTGTTAAATTGAAATACAAAATAATTTACTATTGATTATTGCAAGTACAATGCATACCTAATTTAATAAATAACTATAGCTTTATGAGATAGTTGGTTAGTAATGATTGTTGTTTATACAAAGGAGTTTATCTTAAAATAAATGTATTATAGCATGTTATGTGTATGGCCCTATTACTTAAACAAATAAAGGGATATGGAAGATTTCCTGTATTTAATATTAAAATAGACCTCCTTAGTATTTGTATATATAAACATAATTTTATTAACATGTGTTTAAAAGCTGTTTTACTCACCCAATTCTTCTAAATAGTCCCAACAAAGGTCTGCTCCTTCTAACTCATGCACACAGTGTGTCTGTGGTACTAGATGTACTAACCAATCACATATTGTTTCTCAGGATTTTAAAACATGGTGTTGAGAAACAGTCTGTGGCTAGCACATATAATAGCAATATAAACACTGTGTGCATGAGCTGCTGGGGCAGAACTTTATATTGGTATTGATATTTTTATATGTATAGTGCTGGGAGATACGTATTTTCTCAGTGCTTGACACCTCTTAATAGGCAAAAGCACAGTGACTGAGAAAAAATAACTCCTTTATTTTCTGAATTGTTTATTTTAATTAGAGCCAACAAAGAATGAAAAATATTAAAAAAACGGAATTGTTAAAAGCAACTAACATAAATCCCTATATTACACTTCACTTTGTGGTTCTTATAAGGATTGGAGATTGAAAAGAAAGATAGATCAATGTCCTTATTTTTTCCTATTCCCATATATGTGAATGTTGTGATGTACAGTTTTCAAGCAAAAAGGATGTTTGACCGTGCTTTGGAATATTCTCAAGAAGATTTTTTAAGTTATACTTCAGATTGCTGGATATATATTTTTATATTTCCATATATTTTTTTATTCCCATAAAGTGATCCATATATTATATAAAAATATATTTTATTCCAAATAGTGCACTATGTGCTTCAATAATTGGAAGTATATTTACTTGTATGTGTATACTTTCACCAAGCCGTATACTTTATGCTTAGATATATTTTTTCACAGTGTATTTCTCTGAATGATGTGCTTAAACAATCAAAGATGTATATATTGTTGCTCTATATACAGATATGTTACTTGTATCAAATTATTTATATTGAATGAAATAATAAATAGTGTATTTATCTAGTGCTCTATATACAGATATACTTCTGGGTAGAAAAATAGGAGGTTTGTCTTAACTCTGTTTATTTCTATCAATAGTGCACTTGTATGCTTCAATATATATATTACGTTCTATGCTCAAATGGCTCAACGGATTGAAAGGTAATTATTATTTTCTACCACTAATATATGTCATGCCCTATGTGCTAAAGTGGTTATTTTTCTATCACAAATCTATACCACTGTATACTGAAGTGGTTATATATTATTATTATTATCCTTTATTTAAAACGCTCCAACATATTCTGCAGCGCAGTACAGGGGTTAGGTACAAGTATAAACAATAGCCCCACAATGAAAAATAATGGAAGACCCTGTCATTGAGCTTTCAATCAGATATACACAGTGCTTTTCCTATATGTATTTTTGTATGCTAATTAAGTAATAAATTAATAAATTAATATACTTTACCTATTTGTAAGTGATATATGCACGAAGCATTGTGCTGAAGAGCTGACAATCTGTTTTGCTGTTCCTGCAGCATACAATGTCGGTTTGCACTGTTGTGGAGGTGAGGTGTAAGTGTCAGCAATGTGTGCAGTGTGTAGTGTAAATAGGCTGCGTGCGCGAGGGGAAGCCGTTAGTGTAGCTTTGTATTTCCGCATTCTGTAAGTTAGTGTTGTAAAATGGCGGCGAATGTGTATGTGGTACGCGGGTGTGGATGATTTTGCGTCCTTACTAAAAGTGTATGTTGTAAAAGCTGTATGTGCTTGGCATGGTTTTGCAGTTTTAGGGGTCGTGTAGCCGTGTTTTTGTTTTTTTCGGTGGCCATTTTTTCCCTTGGATCTGAGTGTCCTCTCTGGTCCCTTCACAGGGATCCTGCCTCTCTGTAAAAAAGGTTTGTATCCGGCACTGATAACCTGTCCCACAATGCCAGTATATTTATTGACCACTATCTGAGAGAATTGGTGGAGAGTCTACCCTCTTATGTCAAAGACACCAATGACATTTTAAAGCAGCTGGATTGACCTCTATATACCTAACTCAGCATGGCTAGCCTCTATTGATGTAGAGGCCTTGTACAGCAGTATACCGCATGAATGCGGTATAGAGGCCCTTGGTTACTTTTTAAGTATGAAAGGCGTTATTCACACCAAATTTAATGGACTTTTACTGGAACTGCTGGAATTTGTGTTAAAGCACAATTACTTCACACACAATAACAAGTGGTACCACCAGCAAAAAGGGAACAGCCATGGGTACACCATGTGCTCCCAGTTATGCCAATCTGTTCCTGGGTTGGTGGGAGGAGAAATTTGTTTTCCAAGAATCTACACCCTCACTCTCTGAACACGCATTAATATGGCGGCGCTATATTGATGATGTGTTAGTAGTCTGGACAGGCACCAAGCCTGAATTTGAACAATTCATGTCAGACCTTAACATCAACGATTTGGGCCTTAAATTTACATATGAGCTAAACCTATCCTCCATTACATTCTTAGACCTGTTGATAACAAAAGATGAGGAAGGAAAGATATCAACCACTACTTATAGGAAGGATACAGCCACAAATTCTCTATTGACCTGGGACAGCCAGCATTTTGAACCCCTTAAAAGGTGGGATACCGAGAGGTCAATACCTTCGAATAAGAAGGAATTGCAGTTCTGATGCAGAGTTCAAACTAGAAGCAGATAAACTAAGGAATAGATTTAGAGACAGAGGTTACTCTAATAAATGTCTCAAATCTGCTTTTAATTATGCATCTAACTGCAGTAGATCTGAACTTCTGAATGGCCTTAATAAAAATGCAGATAAGGAAAGCAAACTATCCCGCTGTATTATGACTTTTGGCTATGACTCTGAGGCTGTTAGAGACATTTTATCCAGACATTGGCATCTTTTGAGGAGTGACGAGGATCTAAAAGATGTTTTAACGCCTAAGGCCTCTATTACATACCGTAGGGGCAAAAATCTTAAAGATAGATTGGTCCATAGTTCTTTTAAAGAACAGAAACCTGGGACCTGGTTAAAACCTCTAACAGGATGTTTCAAATGCAGCAAATGTAAATTTTGTAGGTATGTTACACCTTTAAAAATATATGAACATCCTATTACTGGGGAAAAATTTAAAATAAAAGAATTCATGAATTGTTGTTCTACGGCGGTTATCTATGTGGCCACCTGTGTTTGCAGAAAGATCTATGTAGGAAAAACGAGGCGCCAGTTGCGCCGTAGGATTGGCGAACATATTTACAGTATCAAGAATGCATTGGATACACCAATTGCCCGCCATGTCAAATATTGTCACAACAATAAAAGTGAAGTCTTATCTTTTTGTGCAATAGACCAGGTACATATAGGCCCAAGACAGGGAGACTTGGAGAAAAAATTACTACAATGTGAGGCACGCTGGATATACCAATTGAAGGCCCAAGTACCTAATGGACTCAATGAGGGGTTCACTTTCATGCCTTTCATTTAATACTTGTTTCTCTTCTCTTTTTATGATATGTGTTATTTTGTATATTTTTGCTAGGCCTTCTCCTGTCACATAGACACTACACTCTTTATCTCCCATTTTTTTAATCCCATCTTCCCTTGTTGTTCACATTTGTATATATTCACTCCAGTGAGTATAAATTTCTCATTACCAGCTCTTCACTTCCATGTTCATCCTATATGGATGGACCTTAAGTGCATTAGCACTCACTATTTTAGTCTATTGATACACGCATAACCTATTATAGGTGTTTGTCACATTGATTATCACATAGTTTAGAGTCCCTGAGTACTCTTCCATTATTTCTTATTCACACCCCTGTATGATTTATATTTACAGATCACTAGTCTCCTGATATAGACTTTGTTTCTTGGTTCATATTTTTTAGTTATATAATGGGGCTATTTCCTCCTTTATATAACGGTCTCTTACACATGGCAATTATTTGCTCACGTTCTGATTTTTATCCTGCCTTTTTTGGCAGTCTTTCACTGTATAGATGTAGTAGCTATTACACTACTCATCTGTACTTTTCCCCTTTAGCCTACTACAAGTTCTTTATGCTCCTTCATATGGTCTATACATAAATATCCACAATAAGTGCATTAGGGCACATATCTATGTTGTTCCTATTCTTTTGTATATATATCGCATTTGCCCCTTGTATATATTGTATATATTATCCTTAATTCCTCCATTATTCTCCAGGCCCGTTATGGGCCATATATTCGCTATTTTCCTGTTGCCTAGGTGACAGCTCCCTATATAAAGCTCTTGGAGACAGCGTTATACAATTTCCCTTTGACAAAGACATGGTACGTCGAAACGCGTCAGGCTCCTAGCAACGACGCTACGCACGTCATTACGTCAGGCGTGCGCATGCGCGTTGCAAACCTGGCGGTCGAGCTCTCTAGGAACCGCGAATTTGTTAAAATTACTGCCTAGTTTAAAGCCCCTCATACCCTACTAGTAGCATATTATGTCTGCAAATATCTAATCTCCTTTATTACCCTAACAGTTGGGGAACAGCCTCTACCTTGTAGATACAGCTTTAGACACTTTTTGTACCATACTATAGTCAGATGTCAATAAATGTATATAGACACAGCTCGGATTCTATGCTGTGTAACATATAGCTGTTGCAACGACTTTGTCTGTATTTTAGGTTGAACTCCCTTTAAGTCTGACTTATATAGGTACTAATTCCTGGTACCTTAATTTACAATACCAAAGGGGTGTCAGTAAGACATATAGGGCCTCATTCTATTACCGGCCGTAAATCGGCCGTAAGGCTGCGATTCCTTGCGGGGGTTCAGTTAACTCGCGATTCTATTATACGGCCCTGCAAGGATCTCCTCTTACGGCTGGCCGCATATCTTGGAACCGGCCGTAATCTCAGAAATCTAAAAACTCAAAAATAAATTCAAGCCTGCACTGTACAGCTCTGTAAATGCTAGGGATCATATTGGGGGACATGAGGATTAAAAGGAACCCACTCTCAAGCTTGCACATCTGCCCAAACCCGAGTTCAAATTAACTGTTTATTTTCCGGCTGCGGCGTGGTCGGGTCTGAGGTGCTCCAAGCACTCTGGACTTTTTACATGGATATTTTACGGATATTAAAAATAAAATATTTTACGGATTTGAGTACAGGATAATTATGTGCTATTTATTCTAACACCTAAAATCCCTTTATAGTCTTCTCAAAGTGCAGGATGGCTTTATTTGAGCTATTTTATGTGCTTAATTGGCGCTAGCGAGACCTCTTTCCTGCAAGTAAGCTGCGGCTCGCTTTAAAGCCTTGCAGAGAGGTTTCCCGGAGCAATTGAATTGCAAATAGGAATTTCTTACGGCCGAAACTCTTGCGGCCGTTTTAGATCAAAGGCTTTCCTCTGGCGCGAGCGGCCGCAAGAGATAGCAAGGCACCGGCCGCAAGCCTGCCAGAGCCCCCGGCCGTAAGGGAATAGAATAGCCGAATAGCTTGCGGCCGGTCCTTGCGGCCCCGCAACGGCTGCGGCCGCTAATAGAATGAGGCCCATAGTGACCTATATCTCAATTTTATGCAAATATACTGCTCTGTTGAATGTACCCTCTGGACATTTGGAGGACATTTATTTAGGCACAAAGGTGCTTTATATATATATCTTTTGTGAAACAATAGGGCTTTTCTGCCTTTGTTTTTCCTTGTAATTATTTTGGCTCGCCCGCTAGGTGTGAATAGTAATACCCACTCACTTAAGAGTTATACATTGCACAATACCAGTGCTTCAGGGTTCCTTACTATTCCTTACATTTTGCCCTTTTTTATTCCCTGTGTTAGTATTTTAAACATTCCCTGTTTTTAAAGACGCCGCTGTCATTTACTTAATAAAATTACCTTTATTTTTATATGCATTTATCCCATTTTTATTTTTGTATACTGTATATTGGGGTGGCAAACACCCAGGGAAATCCTAATCCTCACTTTTCTTTCTTAGTTGGTACATATTTGTGGTAGACAAATAACCACTTTAGCACATAGTGCATAACATATATTAGTGATAGAAAAATAATAATTACCTTTCAATCCGTTGAGCCATTTGAGCATAGAATGCAATATATATATTGAAGCATACAAGTGCACTATTCATACACTCTTTATTATTTCATTCAATATTAAGTAATATCTGTATATAGAGTATATGAGCTAGTGTATGAAGGGGAAAATAATTGAGCAACAATATTTACATCTTTGACTGTTTAAGCACATAGTGCATCAGAGAAATGCACTGTGAAAAAATATATCTCAGCATAAATCATACAGCTTGGTGAAATTATCCACATACAAGTAAATATACTTCCAATTATTGAAGTGCATAGTGCACTATTTGGAATTAAATATATTTTATCTACTATATGGACCACTTTATGGGAATATAAAAATATATGTACAGCAATCTGAAGTATAACTTAAAAAATCTTCTTGAGAATATTCCAAAGCACGGTCAAACATCATTTTTACTTGAAAACTGTACATCACAACATTCACATATATGGGAATAGGAAAAAATAAGGGCATTGATCTATCTTTCTTTTCAATCTCCAATCGTAATAAGAACCCCAAGTGAAGTGTAATATAGGGATTTATGTTAGTTGCTTTTAACAATTCCCCTTTTTTAATATGTTTCATTCGTCACTGTCTCTAATTAAAATAAACAATTCTAAAAAAAATTGTTAATTTTTCTCAGTTACTCTTTTTTTGCCTATTGATATTTTGATATGCAACTACATACTTATCTAGTTTATATTAATATTAAAAATAGGACACCTTCCATTTCCCTTTAAATGCAATTAGACAATGAGCAATGGTAGCAATGCACATAAATAACTGAAAGTATCCCTCCTCTAAATTTATTCTGGACCATAATCTATTCACCTTTAACCTTACCATAAAAAGTTAATTAGTAACACTTTGTCCTATGTATTTTACAGGTTTTAAACAAACACATTTTACAAGAACTTTAATTAATTAGTTATTTAATGCCAAAAAAGGCCCATCTTACCATGTAAAGATCCCATTTACAAGGCAAAATAACAATGTAACAAGGGGAGTTTATGCACATCTTTTCAGTCAATGTTAAAGGACCACTGTAGTGCATCTAAACATAAAGTTAAATGATTATTGGGTGCATACTATTAAAAATAGTATGCAGTTTAAAATAAATATTAGTGAATATGTATTCTTACTTTTTGACTGTGTCATTTTTCCCCTAAAGCAGAGCTGCTTATCCTCATCTTCCTGTATGGCTACCTCTGTCTGTATGCTGTAATAACAAAAAAGTCTGACCAGTCAGATTTTTGTTCAGACTAAGCTTGTTCAGTAACGGGAGTGGGGCTATGATGGCTCATGCACTGTCACTGGGTGGCAACTACAAGCAGGTTACAGTACAGCTGGTACTTCTGTCTCTGTCCATTGGACAAACATACAAGCTTTATTTCTGGATGCATAAAGTCGACCTCCAATTAAAGAATATCTCAAATTCACAGTGTGACTGGGTCAAAGGTGGGGATTCTTGGATTAAACAACTGTATTAGATGAATCCTTGAATCAAAGATGCAGTGTAGATTCATGAAGCTATTTCAGTTGTTATGGGGCACGAAGGGCTGTTATGGAATCTGTCCCCATAGAAAATAAACATGGCAGCCCCTGTAGCGCTGAATGAAACTAAGAGGTAATATGATTAATATCTGCATAATGTCATATAGTTTTAGGGATGTATGGCAATTAGTGATGTCGCGAACATCAAATTTTCGGTCGCAAATTTCAATCAAATGTTCGCGAACGGGCGAACCCGGCGAACCGCCATAGACTTCAATGGGCAGGCGAATTTCAAAACCCACAGGGACTCTTTCTGGCCACAATAGTGATGGGAAAGTTGTTTCAAGGGGACTAACACCTGGAGTGGCATGCCGGAGGGGGATCCATGGCAAAACTCCCACGGAAAATTACATAGTTGATGCAGAGTCTGGTTTTAAGCCATAAAGGGCATAAATCACCTAACATTCCTAAATTGTTTGGAATAACATGCTTTAAAACATCAGGTATGATGTTGTATCTATCAGGTAGTGTAAGGGTTACACCCGCTTCACAGTAACAGACCAATCTCCCCGTTTAATGCACCGCAAACAACCGCAAACAGTCCCTTTGCACAACCGCAAACTCCCCATTTGCACATGGTTGGATACCAAGCTAGCCATGTCCCGTTCCTTGTCCTCACTGATGTCATTGAAGGTCTCTTCCTCCACCCAGCCACCAAGGGTCCCCGAAAGGTGACAACAAGCCCCATGGGATGCCTGCTGTGTTTGGTCTTCCACCTCCTCAAAGCCACCTTCCTCCTCTGACTCCTCTTCTTCAGACTCCTCTCTCTGCGTTGCCTCTTTCTGCGTTATTATAAGGTGTGTACTGTTAAGTAGTACTATTCCTATCTGTTTAATCCCTGTTATGTCCACTATTAGGGGACGTGTATATGGCATTGATTTTTGGAACAGGGAGATGGAAAAACATGCTTGGTCGGACCTCCTACTTTGAATTTGGGGCACTGCGCGTGCAATCTAAGGTGCCACCAGATATGAGTGTCACTGTGCACTGGCAAAAGTTGGCAGAGTAGATGCAATAGGCTTCACACACACGCCTGTAGGCTGGCAACTGATATTCAATCGATTACAGTCAAAAAAAGTGTTGTTTTATGTCACTGTACACTACTGTTGCACCAGATATGACGTATCACTGTGCACTGGCAAAAGTTGGTAGAGTAGATGCAATAGGCTTCACACACACACCTGTAGGCAGGCAATTGATATTCAATCTATTACAGTCAAAAAAGTGTTGTTTTATTTCACTGAGCACAATATAAGCTGTTAGGTGTTAGCCTGTCACACACACACGCTGGCAGGCAGGCATATGCAATTAGATTACACAGAAAAAAATTATAAAATAAAATAAATGATGTTCTAGCCCTAAAAAGGGCTTTTGGGGTTGCTGTCCTTGCAGCAGATATCAGATGAGTCCTTCAGGTCTGTAGTGGAAGCTAAATACACAGCCTGGCTATCTATTTCCTTATTAAATCTCCAGCAGCTACACTATCTGTCCTCTCACAACGAATGCAGCTTCAGAATGATTCTAAAATGTATGCTGTCCTTCAGATGGAAGGCCCTGGAAGGGAGTGTATGCTGCTGATTGGCTGGAATGTGTCTGCTGACTGTGAGGTGCAGGGTCAAAGTTTCCTCAATGATAAAGAATAGGGGGCGAACCCAAAAGCGCATGTGTTCGCCGTCCGATACGAACGCGAACATGCCAAAATCGCTGCGAATAGTCCGCGACATCTCTAATGGCAATGTTTACCTTTAAAGAAAATAGCCCATGGTATAGTGGCATTGTATCATTTTAGGCTGATACAGCACTTGAATAGCTCAATATGGCTGAACTTTATAATTTTATGATTGTCATTTTATACTGTAGCTATAAAACATCAACACATATTGACAAAGATCATATACAGTAACATTCTCTAGTTAGTTAAGCATTACATTTTTAATATCATTTTATTTTCTGTTGATATTTTGCGACCATGGAACACTGGTGTTTTAACTATACTTTTATAATGCAATGCACAGAACTTATATTTAGATGATATAACTCTGCTTCTCAATAGCTCCACATAGAGTTGAGAGTTGAGCAGAGATTGGCACCATAAAAGACCACTGTGATCATATTTTTTAATTATATATTTTTTTGAAGAACTGCAGTTGAAAAAGAAAAAAATAAGGTTTTAAAAAACATTATTTTTTTACATTTTATATGAAATTCTGCTGTTTTGGAACCAGCCATTTTGGTTTTAGCTGATCAACTTTCTGTGGTGAGAGGAGACTTTCAGTGCACAGTAAGTTACTATCTCAACAATGGGAATATGCCATCTACTACTGTCAGTGCTTTCATTAAATATAATGCAGAGCTCATTAGTTTATAAGGAGATATTCTCTTGATAAATCAGCAGCAGGATCAGCTGAGAGAAGAAAAATTAAAACTGCAATAAAATAAAAATGCATGAAAATGTTAATGCTGCATTCATTTTTTTACCTCCTAAAACATATTGTTTGAAAAAACAAACATACACTGTGATACATTATCAATTGCCCTCTTTCTGACGCAACAAAGAAAAAAAACTTCCCATGTCACCTTAATGTCTGTTTAATGTGTGTTTTCTAAGATGTCAAGACCCTGGGGGAATTTACAGCCTTATTAAATCGTTATTCAGCCAATTGAATAGGGCTCTATATAAGCACAGAGCATATTTATTCTTACAGAAGTTTTTAGTTAGTGAAGACCTTGCTTTTGGATAGATGTTTACTAACTAAAAACTTCTGTAAAAAATATGCTCTGTGCTTATATAGAGCCCTATTCAATTGGCCAAATTGCATTTGATTGAGGCCCTTAGTACACAAACACTCTCAGCAGTGTTTAAGTGGTCCACCAAGAAACATAGGGCCTCATTCAATTGCGACTGGCCAATTGAATAGGGCTCTATATAAGCACAGAGCATATATTTTTTTAAAGAAGTTTTTAGTTAGTGAAGACCTTGCTTTTGGATAGAAGTTCACTAACTAAAAACTTCTGTAAAATATATGCAATGTGCTTATATAGAGCCCTATTCAATTGGCCAAATCACATTTGAATGAGGCCCAAAGTCAGAGCAGTCAGATAGCAGGAAAAAGGCTCCTGGACATCCTGATTAGTCAGATTACCTCCTAGTAAGTGTGACAGATGCAGACTTTACAGCCACAAATACATGCAGCTTAAAATGTCCATCAGGCAAGCAGTGTTCCAGTTCAGAGTTGTCTGGCTCAACATGTGCCTGTCATGGACTGCTGAACGCAAAAGTTTTCCCATCTTGTAGGGGGTATGCAAGCTACATCTACCAGACAGGAAACAATTCTATTTACTCCCACCTTGGATTAGATGTTTCAATGTATCACAATAAGATTTGTTAAGACAGTTGGGATGGCTGCCTTTCATGATTATCCCTCTTGACCATCACCTGCTGTGTAAGGTGGACATAGCAATTGTGAGCTGACTGGAGGAGGAAGAATCCAAATAAAGGAATTAAAGGAGCATGACAATATTATTCTTTACAATGAGCTCATTAACAGAGTTTTTTCTGTGCAGGATGAATCTATTTAGCATCATTTCTATTTATTATAAAAAAAAAATGGTATAGAATATTTTATGGATTTGAGATCAGTTTTATGCATGAAACGTATGTTTGAAACTTCTAGGGACAACCAGTAATGTTTAATTTATGACATCCCTCCTCAATCTTTTATATTCAGAATCGGAATTCAATGATACAGTACATCTTGTTATAATGCAAAATAACTAATAATTTATCATTGCTAATATTATACTTCAAATTGTTGTGGTTCAGTCTTTCAGTAGTGTCCTACACTCGCCGACCAGATGAAATGAATCACGTCAGGCACATCTTGTGTCCATCCATAAGGTTTTCATGGCAAAAATACTGGTTGTTCCAGTTCCTTCTCAAGGGGACCGTGATTTGTCGGATCTCTCTGCAATGGCCTGTACATCTTAGGTAACCTTACATGGTATAGAAACCATGAGGGGATTCTTAAAATGTATGGATCTAAACAGCAAATTTATCAAACGATTAACAAAACCTATTTTACCTGTTTATCAACAAGTTTAAAGTACACGAGGATGTGCCAAGGGAACTAGCCACAAGGATGCATGAATAGTTTGCAGTCCAGTGCAATACCACCTCATTATTATCAGTATCATATCTGCCAGCCAGTAAAATGGCATGGACCTCATGTTATTAAATAAATAAATAAATGAAAATAATATATACCGTTTAGGCCCGAATATAAGCCGCATCCGCATATAAGCCGCACCTGTAAAATTCAAGGGGATAAAATAGAAAAAAAGATAGTACTCGAATTTAAGCCGCACCCTTAAAATTGGAGAGAAAAAGACTCTCTCCAAGTGATCAGCCATTGCAAGAAACAGGCTTTCTAATTAGTACTGTAGCTTTTTTTGCAGGTTACAGGCCTTACAGGATGTTAGAATCACTAAAAACGGAAATTGCTATTCAATTGCTACAATTCCTCAGTCTCAAGCAAATCGGCAGTCATTTCATGTTCGCGATCATAAATTGCAGCTTTAACTCGCAAGCTCGCAAATCGGAAAAAATGTGCGGCTTATATTCGGACCAATACGGTAGTTTCAGAGCACTTTTGGAAAGTACATTGAATGAAAATCATCAGTGAAGGGAGCCTACAGGTTAGCTTTTACAGAGATCTAACTTCAGAGTAGTAAAGGAGGGGAACACCAATTGGCTGAAAGATAAGAGGTCAAGCTTCCAGCATAGGCCAGTTGCCCCATAAAGTGTAATTTTATAGGAGGCTAGATGTATATTTTAAAATAAGCTTTGAAATCCCAGGACGGCAAAGTCGGCATCTTCACAGAGCTATGGTGACATGTTTCCACTCAAAGAGAGTGTGCTTAAGAGTGCAGTTAATTGTACTCTACATTTTAAGGGAAATCCATTATTTGTGGCTGTCTCTTAAGGACAGTGACAATTCACATTAACATTCAGTCTTCAAAAGTAATTATTGCTGTTCTGAAGTTGCATATATTTCCCATCATCTACACATCTAAGGTCACACTGACAAGTGGTTATTTTATTTTTATTTTTATTTGTTTAATTTTACACAGGGGATGAGAACTGTTATTTCACAATGTCCAGTATAAGACTGCTACTTATTATTGATTTTAGGATGGAGTACCAAGTAGGTTTAAATATAAAACTATTGTAGCACATTGATTAGGGTGGAACCAAATCTGTATCCTAACTAGTATATCGTTGATTTTAATTATGTTGCTTACATTTATAAAGAGGAAGTATGGTTGTTCTACATGAGAATGGATAACATACAAGGTATTTATTTACATTGTGTGTGTAAGAACCTGTACAATGGCAAGAGAAATAAGCTTCCTCCAGATTATTCTGAAGAAGAGATCTGATTCAAAATCCCTTTTTTTAGTGTCAAATTAAAAACCCTTTAGCTTGACCTCGTTAAGGTGAATCCCATCCTTTTAAAAGTAGATACTAGTACCCTCTTGCTCCAATTTTTCATGGCTGGCAGAAAATCCCCCTTGTTGTCTAACAAAACTGTATATCACCTAACTGACCTTTTCTGTAATTTTTACATTATGGTAATATCAGTCAGTGTTTACCAGGTGCTGCATGGTATGATCTCCAAACCAGATGATAAATAGGCCTAGATAAAGAGTCAGCAAGCAATGAACATCCCGTTTCATGAACCCAATGAGCTCTATCAAAGGCATAAAGCCCAAGTCATTACCCCTGGCATGAATGAGTAAATTGTGAGGGGGAGACTTACAACTTAAACCTGCCCCCACCACATACCTCTGACTCCAAACCAACAAAGGGAAGGTGTTTTTGAAAACCGATCTGCAGTCCATCTTCCTTGATACCAGCGTCTCGCCTGGTTCAATATATGTATAAATGACCAATGAGCCAGAGGTGTAGTGTTGTATTAATTCAGTAGTAAGTTCTGGGTGTATATATGACCTAAATATAAGTCCCAATCCGTTTTACTTAAGCATTCACTAAGCGCAACCTTGCCGCCTCTATACCCTCTCCAATTCTAAAGGAATGGGATCCAAACTACTGCGGAATCAGACCAATCCTTTTTAATGCTAGCCTCAGCATACCAATAAACTGGTACTGGAACATAGGGACCCTATCCTCATGTAATAGCAGGGATTGCTGTCCTTCAGGGCATAATAGCAAACACCACTTAAAAGTAGAATAGGGGCAACAAACCTCGGAAATGGGATTCAAGAATACTGACACCCTTTTGCATATATATCTGTTTTAAATTGTCTCAGACAAATTGCCAGAAAAGGCCTAAATTATTAACATCATCCATGTGGATGCCACCCATTGATATGATTTAGGTTGACCAGTTCCAGTAGTTTAAGTTGGCTTTCAGGCTACATGAAAGAAATGTTGCCACCGAGAACAAGAAAGAGCATATGCTATGATATTCTGAAGTCCTTGGACATGCTTTGCTCTGAAGAACATATTACATTGTCAGTGGCAAATGTAAAACTACATCAGTAGCCTAACAATATGAATGGGCAGTAAAATCATTAATGGCTGTCACGAAGACCAAGTTGTCACAATAAAACAGCACATGCTGATCCCGAAGTTGGTCTCCTGAGATGAATAGAGCAAGGATGATGGGGAGAAACACCAAAAACACAAGATTCTTTACTAGACAAATTCTCCGACCAAGATTCAGTGAATAAATTACCCCAAAAATAAGCTCCAAAGCCTGAACCACCTGCAGGTTTGGTAAAAAAAACTCTAACTCTGAATTCATAGCTGTCACCCCTTGAAACTAGGAAGCTTGACAAAAAATTCTCTCCCACCTTCCAAATCTGCTTTTATATCTAAGGTCACCCTGATGAAAAGGTGTGGCTGCTGTATGCCTATTGTTACAAGCAAAAGAATCTTTGAGAAAATGCTGATAGGATCGATCCTATACAGAAAATTGAACTTACTGAGCAGTTTGCAAACCTTTGATCTTTTTGGCCTCCAATACTACTGCAATGTCCCTCCTAAGGTCCTGCAATTTCTTTTCTGACAGCCTATATTCAAATGTAATGGAATCAACAATGATGCTTAGGAAACTCAGTAATGTGTAAGGGCCCTCCGATTTGTCCCTAGCTATAAGAATACCAAACTCCTATGCAGTGAGCATAACATTTTTGTGTAAAGTGTCACAAATTAAGGTATGTGGTGGACCTATGAGCAGGAAGTCATCCAGATAAGGAACTATTGATTTGATTCCTGATCTGGACTCAAACACCCACTACATTTAGAAACAACTGATTGTCTCAAAAAAGAAGCATGAGATTGAACAACCCATTGGCAAGAAATGATCAACATAAAGCTGCTGGTAAAATGTGATTACAAGCAGGATTAACTGTCAATAACCTGAAAGCAAATTCAATGTCAACCTTTGCCAGCATGGCTATCCTACATCCATGCTCACTAGCGAGCAGCTTGATCAAACAATGTGGAATTGACAAAAGGCAGATTCCTTCCAATGTCACCATTCAATGATCGATGCTTAAGGAAAGACAGGTGGAGAATAAGCCTAAATTTGCCCTGTTCCTTCTTTGATACTATGACCAAAAGGGAAATATGTACGTTTGATAGAGGCGGGTCCTGGAAGGGGCCCATTATCCTGCCTAGCACAACCTCCTCTTCAGTTTGTCTCCAATGATATCAGGATAAATACAAGCCCAATTATGATTAAGAGATCAAGGAAGTGTGGGGGAATGCTGGAAAGGGATAAAAAATCCAGTATCAAAACCCGACAGAAGAGCTTTTGGCCTACAAATAAGACACCTTCTTTTTTAGCTGAATTGGTGTCATTACTATATGCAGTTTGATCAATGTTTGCTCACAACCGCTTAAAGCAATGGAACAGAGGATTTTGGTGACCGCACTCCGAACACTCATGTCTGAACTTGCAGGTAGATCTACACCTTTGCTTCTGTTGAATAAAAACACAGCATCCAGAAGAGGGTGACAATTTTCATCACTTTCCAATCTCTCTGTCATCCCATCTGATTTCCTTCCTAATCACTGTCCCTTATCTAAAATGCTCATCGCATTACCACCAGGTCATACCCCATATGTTTTGTGATAGGAGAAGAGGAATGAACAAAATTGTTGTCATTTTTCGCCTTAAATACTAGCTAGGATTCTAAAAGTTTGCATCCATTTAGAAAAGGATTTTGGATTCCACTTATATCTGTGCTTCATTTTCTTATACTCCTTTTTACCTTTGAGGCATCCTCCTTTAATTCTTATCTAAAGGGAGCAAGGAAAATATTTAAATAACTTCTCTTTTCAACATTTTGTCTTTTAAGTCCTGTGAAACATGAACCTCCAAAGATCCGATATGACATAAGGTAGAAACTTCTAAGGCTGTAACATCTAAAACCAACAATGAATATGACTGTACATATTTACTATAACCTTTGCCTGCTTGACTCCTAGTTTACTTTGAAGGGAGAGGGTCAGTAGAAAAAGCAGGTGCCCTGTCCTGTTGCCCCGAAACTGAGTAGCACCACCCCACAAAGTAGAAGAGGTCACAGCATGGCCAGGCAAGATTGAGAGGATTTAGCATCCATCTGATGGTCAATGTGAGTATGAGTGTCCTTGGACCTGGATTAAGAAACACTCTTGATCTTCTCACTTTGCACTTTTTGCGTGGAGTTCAAGACAGCTGTGGAGTAAATGGAGGGGGAGAAGGAGAGAAAAAGGTAGGGTGGGAGCATAAAGAAGGACAGAAGCAGGAGCAGCAGATGCAAGGGAGGTATTGACAGAAGAAACTATATCAGAAAGCCATTAATGACCTATTGTGGCAGCAGTCACACACAGCTGCTCAGTTAAGGAATTAACAAATGGGGAAGCAAATCGCTATGCAATATGCTCTAGCTCCAGTTAGCACACAAATCATAGGTCCCTCTTTTTATAAACTTCCTTAGACACTCCCCCAACCTTCCTATCCAGAAATCAATTTTAAAGTTCATCCCTACAATCCTCCCCAGGTCAAAATCCCCTCCCCTCCACTATGCTCCAACATGGGCTTGCTTGAGAGCTCTGACATGGCAAATCATTGTGACAATTGTTCTACAGACACATGGACTGAGCTAACAGCAGTGAAGGTGGTGCAATGAAGCATACCCCTTCTCGTGGGGGGCCATGGGTAATTTTTTTTAAAATATATTTGTTTACATTTCCATAGTGTATGGGCCCTCTTATACATATAATGGGGTCCTCCAATCACTAGCTCCACCACGGTACAGACATCTCCACCTAAATCAGTCTACTGGCTTATTCACTGCCATCTTGCATCTATTAACCACTAGAGATGTCCCGAATAGTTCGCCGGCGAACTGTTCCCGGCGAACATAGCATGTTCACGTTCGCGGCGAACTGCGAACATATGCGAGATTCGACCCGCCCCCTATACTTTATCATTGAGCAAACTTTGACCCTGCATGTCACAGTCAGCAGACACATTCCAGCCAATCAGCAGCATACACTCCCTTCCAGAGCCTTCTAACTCATGGACAGCAGCCATTTTGGAATCATAACTAACTTGCAGTCTTACTGAGAGGAGGCTGAGTGTAGGTGATACTGCATCAAAAGGGAAAACCATAGCTAGGCTACTGTACACAGTGTGCAATACAGTCCTGAAGGACTCTTTTGATCTCTGCTGCAAGGACACCCCTGTGTCTCTTCCCCCCTTATCATCATCCTCCCCTCACCTTAGCACCCAACCCTAACACCCCTCACACTTATCCATAACACCCACCAACCTAACACCTAACCCTAACACCTAACCCTAACACCCCTCACACTTATCCCTAACACCCCTCACCCTAACACCTATCCCTAACACCCCTCACCCTAACCCGAACACCCCTCACACTTATCCCTAACACCCCTCACCCTAACCCTAACACTCCTCACACTTATCCCTAACACCCCTCACCCTAACACCTAACCCCCTCACCCTTATCCCTAACACCCCTTACCCTAACACCCCTCACACTTATTCCTAACACCCCTCACCCTAACCCTAACACCCCTCACACTTTTCCCTAACACCTAACACCTAACCCTAACACCCCTTACACTTATCCCTAGCACCCCTCACCCTAACCCTAACACCCCTCACACTTATCCCTAACCCCCCTCGCCCTAACCCTAACACCCCTCACACTTATCCCTAACACCTAACACCTAACCCTAACACCCCTTACACTTATCCCTAGCACCCCTCACCCTAACCCTAACACCCCTCACACTTATCCCTAACACCCATCACCCTAACACCTAACCCCCTCACCCTTATCCCTAACACCCCTAACCCTAACACCCCTAACACTTATCCCTAACACCTAACACCTAACCCTAACACCCATCACACTTATCCCTAACACCCCTCACCCTAACACCTATCCCTAACACCCCTCACCCTAACCCTAACACCCCTCAAACTTATCCCTAACACCTAACCCTAACACCTAACCCTAACACACCTGACACGTATCCCTAACACCCCTCACCCTAACACCTATCCCTAACACCCCTCACCCTAACCCTAACACCCCTCACACTTATCCCTAACACCCCTCACCCTAACCCTAACACCCCTCACACTTTTCCCTAACACCCCTTACCCTAACCCTAACACCCCTCACACTTATCCCTAACACCTAACCCTAACACCTAACCCTAACACCCCTCACACTTATCCCTAACACCACTCACCCTAACACCTAATCCCCTCACACTTATCCCTAACACCCCTTACCCTAACACCCCTCACACTTATCCCTAACACCCCTCACCCTAACCCTAACACCCCTCACACTTATCCCTAACACCCCTCACCCTAACACCTATCCCTAACACCCCTCACCCTAACCCTAACACCCCTCACACTTATCCCTAACACCTAACCCTAACACCTAACCCTAACACCCCTCACACTTATCCCTAACACCCCTCACCCTAACACCTATCCCTAACACCCCTCACCCTAACCCTAACACCCCTCACACTTATCCCTAACACCCCTCACCCTAACCCTAACACCCCTCACACTTATCCCTAACACCTCTCACCCTAACACCTAACCCTAACACCCCTCACCCTAACTCTAACACCCACCAACCTAACACCTAACCCTAACACCTAACCCTAACACCCCTCACACTTATCCCTAACACCCCTCACCCTAACACCTATCCCTAACACCCCTCACCCTAAACCTAACACCCCTCACACTTATCCCTAACACCCCTCACCCTAACCCTAACACCCCTCACACTTATCCCTAACACCCCTCACCCTAACACCTAACCCCCTCACCCTTATCCCTAACACCCCTTACCCTAACACCCCTCACACTTATCCCTAACACCCCTCAACCTAACCCTAACACCCCTTACACTTTTCCCTAACACCTAACCCTAACACCCCTTACACTTATCCCTAGCACCCCTCACCCTAAGCCTAACACCCCTCACACATATCCCTAACACCCCTCACCCTAACCCTAACACCCCTCACACTTATCCCTAACACCTAACACCTAACCCTAACACCCCTTACACTTATCCCTAGCACCCCTCACCCTAACCCTAACACCCCTCACACTTATCCCTAACACCCATCACCCTAAAACCTAACCCCCTCACCCTTATCCCTAACACCCCTAACCCTAACACCCCTAACACTTATCCCTAACACCTAACACCTAACCCTAACACCCCTCACACTTATCCCTAACACCCCTCACCCTAACACCTATCCCTAACACCCCTCACCCTAACCCTAACACCCCTCACACTTATCCCTAACACCTAACCCTAACACCTAACCCTAACACACCTGACACGTATCCCTAACACCCCTCACCCTAACACCTATTCCTAACACCCCTCACCCTATCCCTAACACCCCTCACAATTATCCCTAACACCCCTCACCCTAACACCTAATCCCCTCACACTTATCCCTAACACCCCTTACCCTAACACCCCTCACACTTATCCCTAACACCCCTCACCCTAACCCTAACACCCCTCACACTTATCCCTAACACCCCTCACCCTAACACCTATCCCTAACACCCCTCACCCTAACCCTAACCCCCTCACACTTATCCCTAACACCTAACCCTAACACCTAACCCTAACACCCCTCACACGTATCCCTAACACCCCTCACCCTAACACCTATCCCTAACACCCCTCACCCTAACCCTAACACCCCTCACACTTATGCCTAACACCTAACCCTAACACCTAACCCTAACACCCATCACACTTATCCCTAACACCCCTCACCCTAACCCTAACACCCCTCACACTTATCCCTAACACCTCTCACCCTAACACCTAACCCTAACACCCCTCACCCTATCCCTAACACCCCTCACACTTATGCCTAACACCTAACCCTAACACCTAACCCTAACACCCATCACACTTATCCCTAACACCCCTCACCCTAACACCTATTCCTAACACCCCTCACCCTAACCCTAACACCCCTCACACTTATCCCTAACACCCCTCACCCGAACCCTAACACCCCTCACACTTATCCCTAACACCTCTCACCCTAACACCTATCCCTAACACCCCTCACCCTAACACCCCTCACACTTATCCCTAACACCTCTCACCCTAACACCTAACCCTAACACCCCTCACCCTAACCCTAACACCCCTCACACTTATCCCTAACACCTAACCCTAACACCTAACCCTAACACCCCTCACACTTATCCCTAACACCCCTCACCCTAACACCTATCCCTAACACCCCTCACCCTAACCCTAACACCCCTCACACTTATCCCTAACACCCCTCACCCTAACCCTAACACCCCTCACACTTATCCCTAACACCTCTCACCCTAACACCTATCCATAACACCCCTCACCCTAACACCCCTCACACTTATCCCTAACACCTAACCCTAACACCTAACCCTAACACCCCTCACACTTATCCCTAACACCCCTCACCCTAACTCCTATCCCTAACACCCCTCACCCTAACCCTAACACCCCTCACACTTATCCCTAACACCCTCACCCTAACCCTAACACCCCTCACACTTATCCCTAACACCTAACCCTAATACCTAACCCTAACACCCCTCACACTTTTCCTTAACACCCCTCACCCTAACACCTATCTCTAACACCCCTCACCCTAACCCTAACACCCCTCACACTTATCCCTAACACCCCTCACCCTAACCCTAACACCCCTCACACTTATCCCTAACACCTATCCCTAACACCCCTCACCCTAACCCTAACACCCCTCACACTTATCCCTAAGACCTAACACCCCTCACACTTATTCCTAACATGCCTCACCCTAACACCCCTTACACTTATCCCTAACACCCCTCACCCTAACACCCCTCACACTTAGCCCTAACACCCCTCACCCTAACACTTAACCCCCTCACCCTTATCCCTAACACCCCTTACCCTAACACCCCTCACACTTATCCCTGTGTCCCTTCCCCCCCTTATCATCAAGGGAGGGGGGAGGATGATGAGGGAGGGGGGAAGAGACACAGGGGAGGATGATGAGGGAGGGGGGAAACAGTCACAGGCGAGGATGATGAGGGAGGGGGTAAAGAGATACAGGGGAGGATGATGAGGGAGGTGGGAGGATGATGAGGGAGGGGGGATGAGACACAGGGGAGGGTGATGAGGAAGGGGGCAAAGAGACACAGGGGAGGATGATGAGGGAGGGGGGAAGAGACAAAGGGGAAGATGATGAGGGAGGGGGAAAAGAGACACAGGGGAGGATGATGAGGGAGGGGGGAAAGAGACACAGGGGAGGATGATGAGGGAGGGGGGAAAGAGACACAGGGGAGGATGATGAGGGAGGGGGGAAAGAGACAGAGGGGAGAATGATGATGGAGGGGGGAAGAGACACAGGGGAGGATGATGAGGGAGGGGGTAAAGAGATACAGGGGAGGATGATGAGGGAGGTGGGAGGATGATGAGGGAGGGGGGATTAGACACAGGGGAGGGTGATGAGGAAGGGAGCAAGGAGACACAGGGGAGGATGATGAGGGAGGGGGGGGAAGAAACAAAGGGGAAGATGATGAGGGAGGGGGAAAAGAGACACAGGGGAGGATGATGAGGGAGGGGGGGAAGAGACACAGGGGAGGATGATGAGGGAGGGGGGAAACAGACACAGGGGAGGATGATGAGGGTGGGGGTAAAGAGATACAGGGGAGGATGATGAGGGAGGTGGGAGGATGATGAGGGAGGGGGGATGAGACACAGGGGAGGGTGATGAGGAAGGGGGAAAGAGACACAGGGTAGGATGATGAGGGAGGGGGGAAGAGACATAGGGGAGGATGATGAGGGAGGGGGTAAAGAGATACAGGGAAGGATGATGAGGATGATATAACTTCTGCAAGTGCACAGTGCCACTCATATCTGTTGTCACAGTAGCTTGCACGCATAGTACCAATCTGTCAAAACCTGTATTGATGAATGAGGACTAGAGTAGCCTGGTTCCCTTATTCTCTACAGGTTGAGACATAATGTTTGGGTGACTCCAGACCAACACATGAGTACAAGCAGCACACAAACTCAAAGCCGCCATCCTCCTCCTGGTCCAGCATCATCAGCCACATCAACCACTGCTGTCCTTCTTGCCCCCTCTCAACCATCCGCCACTCCGTCTCTCGCCTTGAGCAGTTCCTGCTCATCTGCCCATAGTCAGGTGCCTGTAAAGGACATGTTTGAGCGTAAGAAGCTAATGTCACAAAGTGCCCCAAATTTGAAGTGATACGACCAACCAAGCATCTTTTTCCATCTCCCGGTCCCAAAAATCCAGGCCTTATACACGTGCCCTGATAGGTGACGTAACAAGTATTAAACTGATAAGAGTAGTACTTACAAACACGCCACTCCTATCTGGTGGCACCTTTGATTGTACGTGCCGTGCCCCAAAATTGAAGTGATACGACCAACAAAGCATCTTTTTCCATCTCCCGGTTCTAAAAATCCAGGCCTTATACACGCCCCCTGATAGGTGACGTAACAAGCATTAAACTGATAAGAGTAGTACTTACAAACACGCCACTCCTATCTGGTGGCACCTTTGATTGTTCGTGCCGTGCCCCAAAATTGAAGTGATACGACCAACAAAGCATCTTTTTCCATCTCCCGGTTCTAAAACTCCAGGCCTTATACACGCCCCCTGATAGGTGACGTAACAGGTATTAAACTGATAACAGTAGTACTACTTAACACACCTTATAATAATGCAGAGAGAGGCAACGCAGTGAGAGGAGTCTGAAGAAGAGGAGTCAGAGAAGGAAGGTGGCTTTGAGGGGGTAGAAGACCAAACACAGCAGGCGTCCCAGGGGGCTTGTTGTCACCTTTCGGGGACCCTTGGTGGCTGGGTGGAGGAAGAGACCTTCAATGACATCAGTGAGGACAAGGAACGGGACATGGCTAGCTTGGTATCCAACCTTGTGCAAATGGGGAGTTTGCGGTTGTGCAAATGGACTGTTTGCGGTTGTTTGCGGTGCGTTAAACGGGGAGTTTGGTCTGTCACTGTGAAGCGGGCCTAACCCTTACACTACCTGATCGATACAACATCATACCTGATGTTTTAAAGCACGTTATTCCAAACAATTTAGGAATGTTAGGTAATTTATGCCCTTTATGGCTTAAAACCAGACTCTGCATCAACTATGTAATTTTCTTTGGGAGTTTTGCCATGGATCCCCCTCCGGCATGCCACAGTGCAGGTGTTAGTCCCGTTGAAACAATTTTCCCATCACTATTGTGGCCAGAAAGAGTCCCTGTGGGTGTTAAAATCCGCCTGCCCATTGAAGTCTATGGCGGCGGTTCGCGTTCGCGGTTCGCGTTCGCGGTTCGCGAACCGAAAATTTTATGTTTGCGACATCACTATTAACCACCCGAATCACACCCAACATTATCTTTGAGATTGTTTGCCTGCGGACCAATTTGTTTCAAATTTGTATTACCCTGTACTTGTACTTGTATTTCTACTTACCTGAGAATGTGTACATACATTTGTAATTTGCTAATTGTACCCACTGTACTCTAGTCTAATTTGTAAATAGAGCTATGGAAAATGTTGCCACTTGAATTACTCGAATAATAATAATTCTAATAATATTAATAATAATAATAATAATAATAATAATAATAATAATAATAATACCATGCAATCATAGAAAAGGGAGTCTAACACAACAAAGAATATGTTAAATTAATTATTTAAGAGCATGAAAAGCTGCCTGTACATTGTATTATACTGTTCTGCTAATATTATTGAATCCTCAGTTAGAGATATTGAGCTGTATAAACACATAAATGGGGACCTCCCATATTATAATGTGTTGGTTATATGTCATGATTATGCTCACAATCTACTTGACTGTCTCTATGGTGCCCAAACAATACCCACAATGTGATCATGCAGTTACCTCCCATTCCCCACCATTATCAAGCACTCTCAGCTGCAAATTAGCATTCTGAGATACACATAATGAATTACAGAAGAGAGCAATGGCTTGTAAATGCATGGACAGTTGTGCCTGCTCTTTATCATAAAACCAACTTTCTCTTGTTGTTGACAATGTCCTTTTAAGAAACAGAAATAATATATAACACTGTCACAGTTTTCATTGTGCAAGATCTATAATCGCCTTGTCGTGGGTTTTGAGGGTAAAAAGAATACCACATCCATCTACTGCCTACATTATGTGAGCATCTGTTGGTTTTGATGCATACACATACACTTATAGTATGCCTTTTTAACATATGAAGAGTTAAAACATGTTCCTGTTAAAATGAAATAAACATGTCAGTTGGTAAATAGTTTTTATCAAACCAAGACTTGGCTATGCCAAGTCTTAGATATTTTCACATGGGTGAGAGAGACTCCTCAAAATAAAACATTGTGAAGGTCTCAAGATAGCGTGTTCTGAGACATAAGCATCTCTACTCTCCACCACATTGTTCAAAATAACATTATCAAGCAGGTGTTAAGATTAAGCGCACAATGGCCTAGACTCTAACCAAAGATACTTGTCTGGGACAGTGGTCACATATATTAATAATCATTCATTTTAATATATGTGTGTATTGAGTGCTCTCAAGCGGGCAGAGACAGATATACACAATATATTTATCAATACATTCTAATTATGCCTATACATGCGAACAGGGAGTAACTATTTGTGATTGGTGAAAAACCAACCTTGTGATGATGAGGAAGAAAACAGAGGTTTGTTGTAAATGGAACATACTCGGATTGGACTAATATGGTAAGTGGGGTTCCTCAGGGCTCAGTATTAGGTCCTCTCCTTTTTAACATACAGTATTTATTAACGACTTAGAAGTAGGATTGGAAAGTAGTGTCTCCAATTTTGGTGATGACACAAAGTTGTGCATGGTAAATCAGAAAATTATGTACTTTCCCTCCAAAGGGATTTGCATAAATTAGAGAAATGGGCAATTAAATGGCAGATGAGATTTAATACACATAAATGTAAGGTTATGCATCTGGGAAGGAAAAATAACCATGCAGTCTATAAAGTTAATGAAGCAAATCTATGGGGTATCTAATATTGAAAGTGATTTGGGAGTGCTTGTGGACAACCGCCTACGTAATAGTTCTCAATGCCAAGCAGCAGCTGAAAAGGCAAATAAACTATTAGCATGTATTCAGAAGGGTACAGAAGCAAGGGAGGCAGATATAATTCTACCACTATACAAATCCCTAGTACGCCCTAATTTGGAATATGGAGTACAGTTTTAGGCACCAATTCATAAAAAGGACATTTTAGAACTGGAAAAATGACAGAGGAGGGCTACAAAACTAATAAGGGAAATAGAGGGGCTAAGTTATGAAGAAAGACTAACCAAATTAAACTTATTTTCTCTGGAAAAAAGGAGTCTAAGAGGGCATATGATTACCCTATATAAATACATCCAGGGTCAGTATAAAGATGTGTCAGGGGAGCTTTTTGTGCCAAGAGGTTTTCAACTGACAAGAGGATATCCTTGGAGGTTAGAACTAAAAAGATTCCACCTTAAAGAAAGAAAAGGGGTTTTCATAGTAAAGGTGGTTAATCTGTGGAATTCTCTACCAAGGGAGGTGTTGACAGCAGATTTGATAGATAACTTAAAAAAAGGATTCTATATATATATATATATATTTTTTTTTATATATTTTTTATTGAAAGGAATATACAGTGTTCCAGCATAACAAAGCAAAAGATAACATTTACATTCTAGATTTTCAATAAACATAATTGCCTTATATTCAGAACTTTAGTATACCCTTTCAGTTTTATCTTTTCTATTATTATGTAACTACAACAGTAACCTTTAAACAAAGCAGGGGGAAACTTGAACAAAAACAAAAAATGTAATATATGGAAATTAAAGAATTAAATAAATAGATAAACAACTAGGGAGATAAGGGAAAAGCCAAGGGACCAAGATATGTCTGTATATTCATACCTAGATGGTTCCTTGACAGAGCCAGAAATCCAAACTTAGCAATATTTCACATACAGGTTAATTACTTTTCAGTTATGTCCAATAAATTATTCAGGTCAAGTTACTTAGTTAATCTACTATTTCAATACACCAACATCCAGAATATTGCAATTTTTTACTTTTACAGCCAAGTAATATATAATCACCTCTTGTGTAGCAGCTCACACGAACCTCCTCCGCCCCAGGTCTTCCTCTAGCTCAATTTTGATAACTTTTGCAATCTCAATCCAATCAGATCAAATCAAATTCTATATATTTTTAATTAAAAAGGACATTCAGGGTTATCCTGGTTACTTAGAGATGGAGTATTGATCCAGGGAGGAATCCAACCATCAGTATCTGGGGTCAGGAATTTCCCCCCTTTGAGACAATTGGCAAACTTTCACAGGATTTTTTTTGTTTGCCATCCTCTGGATCAATTAACAACTAATCTGCATATTGCGGATCAGAGGAGATCTTAAAAAGTTTGAACTTAATGGGCAAAAAGTCTTTTTTGAACCTCAATTACTATGTAACTGTGTAACTATGGTCTTTCCTTCTTCTGTACTATGGTCTTACCTTGGTCTTTTCCTTGTTCTGTTCTATTTTCTGACTGTCATTCTCTGGCATAAACCTAAGCCCCCTTCAATCTTCCCTAAGATATCCTACTATATCTGTCTCTATCCAAATTCTATCTTATCTCTACAACTCTTTCTAGCAAACCAATAACACAAAAAGGAATTACTTTAGACTATCCGTCTGTTACCCTTTTGGGAGAGGTCACAGAACCAAGACTAATTAGCAACTTCATCCCGCATGTAGGCCTTAATCATTATATTTCATTCTGTGCCCATATTCCCTTTAAACAGATTGATTGACTTTATTCAATAATGTAACTATTTAACTCTGTTACAAAACAAATTATTAAAAACACCAATACAGCAAACCATACTTAGCAATACTCAACATATATAGGCTTGCATCACACAATCAACAAAACTATTTTACATCATTATTGATTGAATTGACCAATTTGATAAATTAAATTAAATGTAATCAATTTTGATGTAAGACCAGTAATCAAATAATAACTTGCCAATACCTAAATACAATGGTTAATTAGCTTCTAACCTCACATAAAATACAACCAACTTTGATACATATTGCTTCACTATATATTTCTATATTCTAACTGCCATATAAACTGTTATACCATAGTTTGCAATTTACTGCTTTCATAGAGTAATAGGTTATATTGCTAATTATTAATATCATATATACTGTATCAAATAAACAGCTGATTGTTTATACACTCTGTGTATCATTTCTATATTGCACTAACCAAATATATAGACTGTTCTAACCAAACTTTATGAGATTACATACACTGTTGTATACTACTATATTGAACTAAAAAAAAATAGATTGTATTAAAATAAATTGTTAATCCACATTTGATAAGTTTTTATACACTGCTTATTGATTTCTGTATTTATCAAACTAAATATAAAGGGCCTCATTCTATTACCGGCCGTAGGAGATGCGGGGCCGCAAGGACCGGCCGCAAGCTATTCTGCTATTCTATTCCCCTCCGGCCGGGGATTCCGGCAGGCTTGCGGCCGGCGCCTTGCTATCCCTTGCGGCCGCTCGCGCCGGAGGAAAGCCTTTCATCTAAAACGGCCGCAAGAGTTTCGGCCGCAAGAAAGCCCCGGGTGGTATTCTATTGCTCCGGGAACCCTCTCTGCAAGGCTAAAAGCGAGCCGCAGCTTACTTGCAGGAAAAAGGTCCCGCTAGCACCAATTAAGCACATTATAAAGCCCAAATAAAGCTATCCTGCACTCTGAGGAGACTATAAAGTTATTGTAGGTGTTAGCAAAAATAGCACAACATTCCCCTATACTCAAATCCGTAAAAAAAATTTTTTTTATATATGTCAAATATCCATGTAAAAAGTCCAGAGTGCTTGGAGCACCTCAGACCCGGCCACGCTGCGGCCGGAAAATAAACAGTTAATGTAAACTCGGGTTTGGGCTGATGTGCAAGCTTGAGAGTGGGTTACTATTAATCCTCATGTCCCCCAATATGATCCCTAGCATTTACAGAGCTTTACAGTGCTGTCTTGAATTTATTTTTCCCTTTAAAGATTTCTGAGCTTACGGCCGGTTGCAAGATATACGTCCGGCCGTAAGAGGAGATCCTTGCGGGGCCGTTTAATAGAATTGCAAGGTAACGGGAGCCCCGCAAGGAATCGCAGCCTTGCGGCCGTTTTACGGCCGATAATAGAATGAGGGCCAAAGTGTGTTAAGACTAATTGTTATCCAATCATCCAAAAGAGATTTTAATAGACATCGGGTAGATTGTATTTTGTAATATAACTAAATATCAAAGCTTATAAACACTTATAATTATTTATCCTTGATATTTACTGCTATACCAATAAATGCTATTTCTGCACACTGCGTACACTTGTCAATAAATTGATCCTCAACTCAATGAATCTATACATTGTAATATCTTAAGAAACTATTATTAATCTATACAGTGTAATATTTGTCATATCAATTGCATGACAGCCTATGCTGTAAGAAACAATATTTGTTTTTAAATGTTTTATAATAGTGGAAATGTGCATTGTTATTTATATATTGGTAGACTTTCACGGCTCTACTTCAAAAAACTGTAAACATTATTGCAAAGTATGAATATAACTTTTTTTCCATAAGATAGTGATCTAAAATCTTGTTTTATTTTGGCTTATTTGTTCCAAACATTATCCTGTGTATACACTAGACAGTACTATAATGATGCTATACCTTTGCTAATAAAACGGTAAAGGTTTTAACTTATGGAATTGTATGTCCGAGAGGAAATGCATGACAACCAAGGGCTCAGATGTACTGTATAGGTACAAATATGTGTGTAAAGCAGTGTTGGGCAACTTAGTCCTAGAAGGTATGGTAACAGTCCAGGGTTTCAATATCTCTCAGATGCAACACAGGAGAATAGTATGAATGAAAATACTAATACATAGATAACTTGCATACTGAAGCAGATAAATCTAAAACATCTTGCCAGCTTACATGCTTTATAGGACCATGTTGCCCACCACTAATGCAAAGGTATAGGGGATATGCTACAATGCAATCAATCTTTTTTATATGTATTACCTCAATCAATGAATCTCTGTCAGGTGATGAAGGATATGGATGCTGTCATGAATGATTTTGGGACTCCCCTGAACCCCATAAGCAACCCTGTGTGCCAATCCTGGCACACTGGGCTGCTAATATCAAAGGTTATCAAAATGGACATGAGATGTGTTTTAAGGACTATGACAATTTGTCTTCCTTTATGTGGTCATGTTTAAAGAATTAATGTGTGCATATAATTACTGTAATGGTTTCTTGGCTAAAATGTATGTGCTGTTATTGATGTACTGTGGTAATATGGCTGATATAATGAACACAGTAAAATGTGTCTCACGGGCTCTAAGTTATGTTATCAGGGCCTTAGCTGTTCAGAATGATGTAGGACCTGCTAGGCCCTGAATTGTGGTCAGACATGTTGCTTAGCCAGGTGCCAATTTGACTGCTTCTTGACCCTGGGTTAAAAAAACTCTTCAGATGTTACTTTACTCCCTAGTTTCTCATCCATGATCAAAATACAGCATAAAATCTGAAGTGACCTAACACGATAACCCCAAGCTCTGCTGTATGTGACGACCAGGGAGGGGGATTTATAGCCTAGTAATGGGATGGGGAGATCACAGTAAGAAAGCAGACCCTTCATGCAGGGAGGGGAATTATGAAGACAGGGTATGGCTAAAGAAAGTGGGGAGGGGGAAATGTTGGTTTATTGTTTGAGTTTTTAAATGTGTTTGGAAGAAAGAATAAACACAGTCTGTCTCTACACTAATTTAATGGTGTTGCTCTTCTGATTTTTCTGCTTCTCCATGAATTATGTTCTGACCTGAATTGCTGGGTGCTGAGATGAATATAAAGTCACATCGGCAGATTGTTCCTGTAAGCTAAGGCAGGAGAATTAGGGGTACATGGACCCCTCGTCTCTGGTTTGTTAACATTGGCAGTGGTGGCATCTCAGTGCAGTAACCAGCAGCAGGATGGCTACCTACAAGAACATGGTGGATGCAGAAATCTCCTGCAGGCTTGGAGGAGACAAAGAGCAGAGTGACACGTGTGAAGGGAGGCAGTATGATGCTTGGATAGGGCCTGTTGGTGCCCTTGGATAGGATCCCTATTTTCAATTGGAGCTAATGGATGGGCTCTGGGAGATTGTGTATGGTGATCCTGAAGGTGGCATGTGGACTGTAAAGAGGCAGAATAACTTGTTCCTTAAAAGCTATTAAGGGCTGGAACTAGCACAATGGTCCATGGAGGCTAATTTCCTGCATCCTGATTAAAGAAGAGCTGCAGCTGGATGCTGTGTATGTTGAGTTACTGGATGAGGCATCCATGGATGGGCAGTGGCAATCAAGTTGGGAGGAGCCCTGTCAGGCAGACAGGGATGAAAAGGCCTGGTTATCAGATCCCTACCAACCAGGAGGTATGGACAAGAGTAAATATGCTCAAGGGGTCTGGGGAGAGGATTTTATGGACTCTGAACAGGACTATGCCAGTATGGATGTGCAAATAGGCCAGGCCCAGTTAATTTTTGCTATGACTGGCACAGATGAGGATGGTACCATCCAAAAGCAGTGGAGTCTGATTCTCTGATGGTAATAGCAGGCCAGGTGGAGGGCCTGGGAGGGTTCTGGAAGGAACCAGAGATATATTGTGAACCTAGCATGGGGTGCCCGTGGATAACAACCGTCCAGAAGCCAACCACAGGATTGCCACACCAAGGGAGGCAGACATACCCAGATGGCTGGGGCACCATTGCTAACAACAAGGTAGTGGGGAAGACAGAGAAAGTCTGTCAAATTGATGGCCCAATGGGAAGTCTGGATGAGAGCAGTGAGGTCCTGCCAGTGGAAACCGCGACCATGAACTCAGAAGAAGCTGAGTGCTATGCCCAGGCAGTGGTTCCAGAGGAAGGGGGCGTAATATGATGATCCAGGTACCGTAAGGATTGAAGCCTCCAGACCAGGCCACCATATTGTGTGCTGGCTTCCAGATTCGGACGGTATATTACTCCTTGGAATTACTATTTTTCTCGCCTCCCAAGGGGAAGAAGGGGGCATCGGCTCTGGTTTTATTGGGATTGTGTGTGTATTGGTAACTCTGACACAGAGGACTGTTGGCAGAACCCAGGCCACGCAGAAAGTCTGGATGGGAGCAGCTATGGTCTCCAGCCCTTGGGAAAGGCTGTGATGGGCTCATAGAAATGGTCAGTAAGCTAGCAACAGGCCACATCGCAGGGGAGGAGATGAACCCAGAGATCCTGCCAGACAGAAACCAAGCCAATAAGCTAAACTGGGACAGCTGCATATTTTGTGCCTAAGCAAGGAGAGTTGGAGCACAATGCTCTGACCATGGGTGAGAAATTGAGTCCCATGCCCAGACTGTGGTGCAGGGGAAAATGGAGTACAGTGCCTAACCTATGTTTCAACTCATGGGTTGGGAGCTACAGCCAAGGCCCATGTTTCTGATGCCAGCCAGCAGATCCAGCTGGTAGGGTCCCTACTGGAAGTATTGATTTTTGTTGCTCCTTGTCCCATAAAAAGAAGTAGGCACTTGCCCTCGTTTTTGGGGTTTGTGTGCTTAGGGCATCCATGGGGGTCATATCCAGAATTTTTTACTCCCCTGGAATATGTAGAAGAGAAGAATGGCAAAAACCGCACCCTGCATATCTAGGATCTGGCCCTGTGCAGGGGGAGTTGTCTTCTATATTTTCCCCAATGGAGTTCGGGAACCATTTTTACTGACGATTAGGGATGCTGCTGGGTTGGTAGCGCACCCAAGACAAGGACATATAGACAAATTGAGTTTAGCAGCACTTAGTCATCCATGTGGATTACATCCTAAATGCTGGACCTGAAAGGGGAGGGCAAACATCACCAAGAATGTTCTTCAAGCATAATATCCATATTTTAATATTTATGTGAAATTATATTAAGTGTTCTTGTTTTAATTAATCACATATATAGTTGTGGATCTTGCGATGTTAGTGACATTTGCGTTGTTGGAAACTGGATGAAAACGAGGCTGAGCAAAGCCAGGTACGCAGGACTTAGAAAATACACGACGGCAAAGACAGTAACACTTACACCAACAACGCCAGGCACGCAGGACTTTGAAAATAAAACCAACGACAGTCAGTGCGTAACACACAAACATTCAGCAGACACACAGAGGTGAAACACATAGGGAAGGGACAGGGGGGAGATGGTGGAAAGAGACAAATGGATTTCCCAAGCACAAAACTTGTAGGTTAACGAAACCTACAATGAGTGGCCCATATAGTAGGCAGGAGGAAAGGCTTGCAATGAGTACCGAAGGCGCTCATTGCGAGCCACAAGATGAGCGCCTAAGATAATACTCATGATAAGCACAGCGAGCAGGAGAGGCTTGCGATGAGCGCCGAAGGTGATAAGTGCAAAGCATGAAAGTTGAAGTACCTGGGGGGAGGCTCACATTGTGTGGCAAACAGCATTGTCTGCCTTACAATTTTAATCTTGTCATTTTTGATGGGCACGTTCCTAGTTATTAATAATAGCTGTCATTTAGTTAACAACCCTTTAGGAGAATGGGGATACAGTGTTGAATAGTGCTACAAGGTATACTTTTCCTAAATATTAACCAATAATGTTGTTCAAGCATGATGTAAAAATAGTGATAATAACACATAAAATAGTGTTTGAAAGCATTTTAGAAATTATCAATACATGTGATCACTTGGAAACCATGTCTGTGTCACTGTAATGGGCTGTAATGTTCACATAACAATGTTATGGACAGTCAATAGGGATAATTATTTCAGAAGGATGACACACTTCATTAAGATTTTAGGAGGTAGGCGCACCAGTATGTGACATGATATCACTTTTAACATGGAAACACTCGACCGTAGCATCACATCCCAAATTAACTCAAGATTAGTGACATGCAAGCATATGATTACAGTACTCAAATGCATGAAGTAATGGGTGCTCAGGAAGATCATCTACCTAAAAATGTATTAACGTTATATCACAACTTTATTATATACAGAGAGCACTATTTATCAAAAAAAGGGCAGGTTTGGTGGCTCTAGGTGTAGACTTATTTGTAATGAACCATTAATAGGGTGCCACTGAGGGTCAAAAAGACATATCAAAAGAACTAGGAAAGGTTCCCTCTTATAGTGCACACCTATTATTCCCAATTGTCTTGAAGAGACATACATAAATAAATAAATAAAACGTAACTTTTAATAACTTAGTTAAAAACTTTAAGATTTATTCAGACGCTGCATTTCTTTCACGGATTGTGTCAATATAACCTACTATGCAAATTAGCACATACTAAATATCTAGTGCAATCTTAAATTAAAGTGCAAGTGCAGAAAATAATAAATCTTAAGTGCTATTAAGGAGTCAGAAATATGTCTGACTCAATTATAAAGGTAGTGTTATTAAAGTGCTAATCATCTTGCATTTGCTTTTGGAAATATTATTATGAACTTAAGTAATCTCTTGAATTAGAGCCTGATAATGCTGCTAGGCCTCTTAAGAAATTGTTTCTAAATATCTGTCATAGTGATTCTATATTGCATTGTGTCCATGAAGTGAGGAGCAGCACACTAGCGTGGAGATCACGGTTAGGACACCTCACGATGACGCCACTAACCCACGTCTCATGTTGCTGCGTCTTACCCGATGCACGTTTCTGGATTTCTTCATATTCTAGGGGCATATCCCTCCACTTTCCTGCTGTCCTACACCTCTCCCTCTTTCTTCCGTTACCCCTCTCTCCTCTTCCTCTTCATTGCTATAACTCCCTCCTATCCCTCTCATCATACCTCTCCTCATCTCCAACAGAGGTGTTACGGTACTCTACTCTTATCCTATCCTCCTCTCTTCTCCACTCCTCTTCTCTTTTCCTCTCCTATCTTCTCCTTCTCCCTTCTCCCCTCTCCCCCTTTCCTACTCCAACAACAGCGTTCCCCTCACTCTAGTTTACTTGCATTATATGATAGCACTGCTTGAAGATGACGAACAGGAAGAGAGACATGGCAGGGTGAAGAGGGTAAGAGAGACACGTGGAGGAGAGGAGGGGAAGAGATACATGAGGGAGGGAGAGGAGGGGAAAGAGAGACACAGGGGACAGGGGAAGTCAGATACAGGGGAGGGGAAGAGACACTGGAGGGAGAGGAGGGGGAAGAGAGGCACAGGGGAAGGGGAGGAGGATGGGAAGAGAGACACAGGGGAGGGAGAGGAGGATGGGAAGAGAGACTCAGGGGAGGGAGAGGAGGGGAGAAGAGAGACACTGGGAGAGAGAGGAGGGGGAAGAGAGACACTGGGAGAGAGAGGAGGGGGAAGAGAGACACTGGGAGAGAGAGGAGGGGGAAGAGAGACACAGGGGAGGGAGAGAAGGGGCAAGAGAGACAAAGGGGAGGGAGAGGAGGGGGAAGAGAGACACAGGGGAGGGAGAGGAGGGGGAAGAGAGACACAGGGGAGAGAGAGGAGGAGGAAGAGAGACACAGGGGAGGGAGAGGAGGAGGAAAAAAGACACAGGGAATGAGGAAGAGAGGCACAGGGGAGGGAGAGGAGGGGAAAGAGAGACACTGGGAGAGAGAGGAGGGGGAAGAGAGACATAGGGGAGGGAGAGGAGGGGGAAGAGAGACGCAGGGAGAGGAGGGGGAAGAGAGACACAGGGGAGGGGGGGAGAGAGACACACAGGAGAGAGAGAGGAGGTGAGGAAGAGAAACAGTGGAGGGAGAGGAGGAAAAGACACAGGGGTGGGACAGGATGGGGGAGGAGATACAGCGGAGGGGGAAGAGACACAGGGGAGGGAGGAGGGGATAAGAGACACAGGGGAGGGAGACGGGGTGAAGAGACACAGCAGGGAGGGGGAGAAAGACACAGGGAAAAGAGGGGGGAAAGACACAGGGGAGGGAGAGGGGGAAGACACAGGGGATGGAGAGGAGGTGAGGAAGAGAAAAAGGGGAGGGAGAGGAGGAATAGACACAGGGGTGGGACAGAATGGGGGAGGAGACACAGCGAAGGGGGTAGGAGACAAGGGGCAGGGGGGGAAGTGACACAGGGGAGGGAGGAGAGGATACAAGACACAGGGGAGGGAGACGGGGTGAAGAGACACGGGAGGGAGGGGGGAGAAAGACACATGGAAAAGAGGGGGGGAAGACACAGGCGAGGGAGAAGGGAAAGACACAGGGGAGGGAGAGGGGAAAGACACACGGGAGGGGGAAGGAGAAACCAGAGAGGGGGGAAGAGACACAGGGGAGTGAGAGGGGGAACAGACACAGGGGAGGGAGAGAGGGGAAGGAGAAACAAGGGAGAGAGAGCAGGGGAGGGAGAGAAAGTAGAGGGCGGGAGAGGCTAACAATGAGCGCCAAAGCCACTCATTGCAAGGCCCGAAATGAGCGCTGAAGGAGCTCATCGCAAGGCCAGTAAAGTAGGGGGGGAAAGGCTCGCAATGTGTGAAAAACACCATTGCCAGGCTTCAATTTTTATTGCCGTCATTTTTGACGGGCAAGTCGCTAGTAACAGATATAATAGTGACTACAAAATCTCTTCTCAACGGCATTCCACACTGAACATGCATTGGTAAGGATAACTGAATATAAAATGTACAGGTATATATATTTGAGGTAAAACAAGAATGAGTGGGTTCCTTGTATTATAGTATGTGTGAGAGAGAAGGGAGAGAGAGAGAGAGGGGAGAGAAAGAGAAGGGTGGAGTGGTAGAGAGAAGGGGAGAGATATAGGGGAGAGAGAGTGAGTGAAGGAATTTAAAGATAAAGAAAAGGGGAAGAGAGAGAAGGGGAAAGGGAGAAGGCCAGTGAGAGGGAGAGAAAAAGAGAGAAGGGTGGAGTGAATGAGAGAAGGGAGAGAGCGAAAAGGGGGAGAGACAGAAGAGGGATAGAGAGAGAATGGGAAGGGAGAGAGAGAGAACGGAGAGAGAGAAGGGTGGAATGAAAGAGAGATAAGGGAGAGAGAAATAGAGATAAGAGAGAGAGGGAGAGTGAGAGAGAAGGGGAGAGAGAAGGGCATAATGTGATATATATAAAAAGGATATATATATAATTGTATATAAAAGTTTTATATTTAAATGCTGCATTTTGTTTTATTTTGTTGAGTTCTAAAACATTTTTTTTATTTCAAATTTAGTTATTTATTTCAGTCATACATTTAAATATAATATTTTGAATAACTGCACTGGAATATATGCAAAATGCTTTTAGAATGGAAAATAAAATGCTACTGCCTCTAATATATTCTCTTTTTTGCAATTTTTATGGTGTAAATCACACCACAAACTTAAAATCATTTAAAATATACACAAGTGGTTCACCTGTACCACTTGTAATGTTACCAAAAAACGCAATTGACTATAAAGGTGAAAGTGGAAACCCTGTGATCCATACAGGGATACCTCCTATCTTCAAGGCAATTTTCTCCCCAACTGTCTTAAATCCTTATCACCTGGCTAAGTTTTTAACAAAACATATACATAAATGTGATATATATATATATATACATATATATATATATATATACATATATATATATATATATATACATATATAGAAGGGCAGAACTCAGCCCAGCCAACCCCTCTAAGCAAGAAAACTAAACCAAATATTTCCACTTTAAATTTTGCAGTGTCTAATTTTTGTTGTGCTTTTTATTGTTCCTTTTCATGATTGTATTGTGGATACGCTCCTATATTGTAATTAAGCTTGTTTTGTTGGTGGCTTTATGGTCTTTAATGATTTTTTGTGCAACAGTTACATATATTTCCAGAACACATACAAACTTAGGGCCCGATTCAATTGCAAGCCCGCATCTCACAGGATACAGGCCATTTGTCTGTGGGCGGACTGCGGGCTCCCGTTCGTCTCTGATTCCGGAGCTATTCAATTGATCAAGCCAAGTTACGGGCCCAAAGCCGACTCCGTAAACCATGCACTGGTTCATAGCAGTTCAGGGCGGGAACTTGATCAATTAAGCAAGACTGTAACCTCCCATTTCGAATCAGCCAAAAGAAAATGGTGGATGGAGGCAAAAGGGTACTGCAGGTGGAGACTTGAGATGTACATGAGAGCGAAATGTTTGTTATATATCTATGCATACGGTATTATGATGTACCAATGTCTAATAAAACTCTATGGTTAAAAAAATAAAAGGTAATAAAAAATAGATGCTGCATTACTATATTTTCCATTCTAAAAACATTTAAGATATTTTTAAGTGTAGCCCCTCAAAATGGTATAATTTTATGTTTTAAAATGTTTTTACTTATTTTCTAATAAATAGTTATACAAATGATAAAAAAAAGAAAAAAGATCAGGCTGTAAGTTTTCAAGCCCGTAACTCGTAATCCGTTTGGAGCCCGCAAAAAGACTCCAATTGAATAGCAAATTAACTTGCAGCCTCACTTATGGCAACTTGCAAAAGCTCAGTTGAATTGGGCTCTTAGTTTATTAGTTATTTGTCTCCTCTTTTTGTGTGTGGAGCAATTGGTAATATATTTTTTACTCAGCAGCTTTTTGTAAATCTCACTTGTATTTTTACTGACAAATTTATCCCATTTATGCATATGTTTTGCTAAATACTCAGCCAGATGATTAGAGTTTAAGACAATTGGGGGGGGGGGGGGGGGGGGAATTATCTTGTATGGGATCACAGGGTTTCCCCATTCACCTTTATAGTCGATTGTGTTTGTTCGGGGCATTCAAAACCAATTATTTTTGGTAACATTACAAGTTGGTACACATGACCTTGTATATTTAAAATGATTTTAAGTTTGCGGCGTGATTTATAATTAATCTAAAGATATATATTCAAATGAGTAAGTATTATTAATTTATCAGTGTATTGGCTAGCTTTGTTTATTTATTCAACATATATCTTAAGATGTTGAATAATGTACTTTTTGCAAACAAGGACTCTCACTATTTATTCAACAGGATACAATGTATTGTCAGATATTGCCCCATTCCTGCATAAATTATTTATTTGTACATAGTTATGGATCCACAGTGTTTTCCAAAACTTGGTTCTGTAGAACACAGGCAATTCCACTCTAAAAAAGACAGATAGCCCAAATATTTTTATCTATCTTGAGTGTTATAAAGGGAGCACAGAGGTATCAGCTTTCAAATGTGGGGTTATAAGTATTAGATGTTATGGATGCTTTAGAGATGTTTGGAGTTCTAAAAAACTATTTCTTAGAAAAATATATCAATTTCAGTGGAGTTGGTTTGGACTCAGCCTAGGACTGAATTAGATTGGGAGACACTATCAAATAAATTCACTTGCATAACCTTATTTATTATTGATAATTTTTTTTTAGTAATCATGCTTACGACTCTATCCATGTAATATAATATCCATTTAACCAATATTTTATATTTCTATAATATAGCATGCACTAGCTGTGTAGGACACGGGTATTATCAACTTTTATCCAGCTGTTTGATAGAGAACAGTGATATTGTTTTCAGATCAACACCTATAAAATTTCTGTTCATACCAAAGGGTTGGGACACTTTTGCCATCATACATCATGTCAAAGTCTTACAGCAAACTTCTCTCAAGAATGATGGATTAAATTCCATCTCACCGGCTCTCAGTGGTGAGTGTCAATATTGCCCCCCATGGCAATCATATGGTTTGCCTACACAGACATTGGACTGCTTTGTGATGTGAAATATTGTGTGTTACCCTGTGAGCAGTGGAGCCAGTGGATCCAGGAATCATTGTTGAGACTGACAGTTACATTGTGTCACTGAATGGTGCAACGGCAGAATCAAAAATTCAAGTGGACCCAGACAGAATGTCCTGACCTTTAAGAAAAAGGCTGATTTGTTACGCTATAACCGCCCCCTTCATCTTCTGCCCTAATCCATTACACCTATCTAAGCAAACTTTCTCATACATTATGTGGGCTTGTAGTTGAGTTTCCCAGAGATACTGCACATGCTAATCATTAAATCATACACAGGGAATGGCTCTGTGCTAGCCAAGAAGATGCTAGTTTTTAAATGTTCAACATTTAATGTATACATTTTCTGATATACTCTTCATAGTAGGTAATGATATACAGGAAATATGACAGATTCCAGTTTAATGACTTTAACCGCAAAAAGCTCATCTACAAGAAATCATAGACAATCATTACTCAAGTGGACTAATTCTTGAAATTTTAAAAAGTAAACAATTTATTTTATTGAATCAACTGTCTTGGTATCAATATTTTAAATAAATATATTTAGTGTTTGCTTTATAATGCAACATTTCAAAGTATGGACTTTAATTGCATTGAAACATGTATTGTACTACAGTGCATTTCCTTTCCTGGACGTACTAGCCCTGTAAAATATTAATTTTACATAGTTTATTCTGTATACTATCGTTAATCTAAAAATAACTAGGCACCCTTGAAGGTCATTTCTGACAACAAAATATAGGGTTACTATGAAAATATAAAAAATATATTTTATTACATGCATTATATGATTTTGTTGGGGGTCATTTCCTTGGAGCATAAAAACTACTCTGCACTTCCTGTTAGTTTTAATGAAGCTTAAACAGGATTTATTTAATATTTTTGTTAAAAACAGCTTTTGTTGCTATTTTAAATGCCTCAAAAACAGTTGTCCCTTTAAATAACTTTCATATTTCACACTTGTATAATGGAAAGGAACTAACAATGTTTGTGATATAGACAGGTGTGTTATAAAGAAATAATGGTTTTATAAGGCCCTTTGTTAAAGTCCTAAGCATGTTTTTCAAAGGCATAATCTCAAAAAAAATCTTGAATATATTCAAATATTCTAAATTATGAGTAGACTAAAAATCACACTCTGACATTTTCCTGTTGCTAGTATACCAGTGTGAATATATTTTTGATCAGCAGAAAATAGGCTGAACGCTAATTTAAATTTCCAGCCGAGTAAAACTATAAATTTCACACTCATTGACCAATTACATTTTTGATTTACCTAATTATTTGTTCAGTAACTGGTTTGCCACGGACATTTATCAGAGATTTTGCCCTAGGCATTAAAGTCTTCTCTTCTTTAGTGGAAACTATTCTGCATAAGTCAATGAACTTGATCCCAGGTTTTTGTTGATGAAAGACTTGCCATACTCCATCTGTTGTGTTTGGGGCGCAGTATTTCTGTTCTCAGATGTTATTACATTCAAATTATCCAGTGTTTCTATTGTTTCCATTGTCTAGGAGAATTGCAAAGTTTTAAAGTTGGATTGCTTCCAAATGTGCAACCTGATTTTAGCACTGGCGACTCTTCCATGTTCTGCAAGGGAGAAAGATCTACAAACTCAATTAGCATGCTAAAGAATTGATTCAGTTTTGTGTCCCATTAAAGTCAGTTAAATTGATGCCCTGCATGTCTTTATTCCAAAAATAAAGCTGAACAATTAAAGCCCATGTCTCTTTGCTCAGCTTTTGATTCCTCACAAAGCTTACCCACTTGCTGCCTTTGGATATAATGTTAACAGTCAGTTAGCAGAAGAGATGCAGTAACAGGCATGGCGGTACTCCTTGTTTTTGCTCAATCAGTCTGTGTTCCAACTATCAGTTTGATTTATTTGTCCGCACTGACCCTTATTCACCACTTAATTATCCTTGTATAGTGTTTCAAGAGTCTTCTGACACAAAAAGAAAGACAATTGCTGATGTTCTGTGGAACAACTGTTGACCTGATGGACAAAATAATGAGTGAAGGTCAAAGGTCACTCCCCTTTGAAGAACCTAACTCTTTTTTCCAGACAGTGGTCAGAGCACTGCATGGTGATGGCTAACTGGAACCATGGTAAGTCTGCAAATGGTTTACTTAAAGGTGAAATCACTCCAACAATGATGTGCTGATATATGGATGCAACTCATATTATAAACCTGTATAAACATCCTTTTTTCTCTTGTAATTGTTTTCATTGTGTTGTTATCACCATAAATATGTTTGTGGTTTACAAATAAAATGTTATACTTACAATCCATCTATTTGGGAATTCATCATTTTAAGAGCTCCTCAAAAATCTACATTATCCATAAAATTAAATGTATCAGTTGCCCTACTGGCACCATCTTCCTTATGTTACAAAGCCCCCAAACTACTCTTGATTCAATATTTAGCACATTACTTTATTATCACTATTTATCAAGAGATGTCACATTAAATGCCTCAAGGAGTAAAAGCATTTATTTATTTTGGCACGTAAATCATAAGTCATGAAAAGACACATATAATGCAACAAACTGTCCAACACCCTTATAGAGCCATGTTGTGTTGCATATTCCAAAATTGTCAACACAGAAACCTCTACATTTCTTGTTTCGTCTTCTTAGCATACACAGGCTCATGGGTGAATAATCCAATGGACTCCAAGTGGTGATGCTACTTGTAGTTTCTCAAACTTGCATGCAATCTTGACCTAAACATAATTGATCTTTGAACAGTCCATACAATATCAACAGCAGGTTTAAGATCTCATGTGTGGACTAGATAAAACTTTTAGTAGTATTACAGCCTCATTAAATTGGGGCTATGATGTAGAACGTAGCCCCTAACTCCAATTTTACGTGTTACGGCTATTAAATTATCGATGTAACGTTGCTCGCAGTGGAGTTGGTTGTTAAAACGCAGGACTGACGAAAAATGTCTATGTGCTGAGCAATGTTGGACTTCGCACACGTAAATCCTTTGATCTGTCATGCCTGTAACTGCTACTTGTTCAATTCAGCTTTTAAATAGCAAAATGGTAACTCGCGAGCAAGCACGTACAGTAACAAACAAATGGAGCCTAATGACCAACGTGTGCTCTAGAGAACCCGCAAGGGGGGTAAAGTCCAATACGTAGCACTTCGTAGGCAAATAAAAACACACAACTGTACATTTATTATGAGGGAAAGTGATGTTAGGTCAAGCCCGCAAATCGGCCCTGAAAAATACTTTATTTCATGTTCATATTTTGTGTTATATTGATCCCTACAATCAATGTGTTACGACATATACTGTAACTCGCATGTAATAGAATATCATATTTATTGCTTTCTTAATATTGCAATATCTGGCCTGTGGGTCTGATCGCAAACTGGAATTAAAGCCTGTAGGACTTTGAAATCTACCCTCCACTTTTTCAGTGATGTAACGCTAACAATCTCTTTTTTCATTGGCTCTATCTGAACCCGTAGCTACGTAATTGCTTAATTTTTTGCGTTCTAGCACGTAACCCCCGACGGCAACGAACTGGTTTACGAAATAGCCTCTCTTGCTCGTAGCTCGCTTCGCTTTCTAATTTAATAGCAAGGTAAGTAGGGCAAATTTCAACCCTGCAGCCTTTACGTGCTTCACATTGGGCTGACGAGGCGGGAATTTATTATGGCTGTTAATTCTTAATGTCTATGATAAAAGTGTACTTTTCTCTCATGGTTATGGAGCCTAAATCAGATCTGAGAGCAAGTGGGCAAACAATGTAAGGTCATGCTTACCTTGTTTATTATCATTCTGGATGATTGTGGTAAAGCTCGTTTTCTATCATTTCTGTAGTTTTCAATATCTTGTAATCTAAACGCATAATGCTAACCCATTCACTTAGATGGAAAGGATTACTGTTTACTTAACCCAGTGAGATACTGATAATATATAGAGCAACATTTAACCCATCAATAACTATACAAAAGCACTTTAAATTAATTCAGAAGCTATGTATTTGCTTACCTGTATTTAAACATTTGTTTCATTTTATTAATCAGCTAACAAAAATAAAGTTTGATACAATCTCTCTTTTAAGCTAATCATGAGTGTGAATTTATAATGTTTTGCCCTTTGTCCAATGTAAAAAGACATCAGATAAATGTTAATGCTCTATAAATGTATTCATAATATAAATCTCATAATACAACCGGTTTAGCATTTTATTTTATATGTAAAATTAACAGTGTTTTAAAATAAACTTGAATAAATGTATTACTGCTAAGCTATATGTGCATATTAAACTATGAGTGAAAAGAGCGGTAAAAAACACTCATAATTCAAGCGCACAAAAACTAAAACTAACAAAGGCCGGAATAATAAAAAAATGCAGTAAATGTCAATCTCTGCCAATTATAAAAAAAACAGATGAAGAACGATCAAATCCTTGTTTGAAGACCTTAAGTAAAATGGAAGATTTATAGCTGCTGGCGCAGCGCATGTTAAGCTGGTTGGCCGAGGCATACCAATAAAGCAATATACATAATGGATAATGTTAGGACACAGAGAGATGAAAGTAAAGTAAGATCATTTCTTCCCATAACAACAAAAAAGTTGATAGAGAATATACTTGATATCAAACTGAGCTTCCTGCTGGCTTTAGTTACCTGGGAGTTTGGATACTACAGACTGAATAATGTGACTGCAACAATGGAGATGACAGCAGAAGTGTGGAGAGACTGATGTGGCTTCCTGCAGACTTAGTGTTTATGGACCAAGCTCATTACTTATTCTTAGAGTATTTATTCTTAGGGTATGGACATAATAAGCATGGAAGTATTTACATCTTGAAATAACTAGAGACTTTATAATATAAACTTTGTATATTAACCATTCAATAGCAAGGCATGTTACGCTCTTATGAAGAATATACTGATATATGTTCCCTCTATATTGAATTGGTATGGACAAACTGAATATAAAACATTTGTAGTACCGTATATCCTTAAAACAGTTATCACATATGAAATTATTATCTTATATAACTCAGTGTTCTCAACCCCAGGCCCTAGGACTATTGATGGTCCTTGAGACCTTGTTGTTTGTCCCTCAGAAAGAGGGTGATGTAGAAAGCTTAAACATGTGTAGTCAAAATGTACTTTAATCTAGTAACACATTGGAAAGTTGATTGCCTTTAATTGATGGGTGATTAATAGTTATTGGCCGCAATTATTTCAATAAAGCCTCTAGAAAAATTCAACAAAATGTACATTATGCAAATCAGATTAAAACTAACTGAATATTTAGTGTATCACCCTGTTAACAGTGTTTTGGATCTCATAAGCTGTCCCTATCGGTACTGAAATATAACTAGACTGTCTCTGGATCAAAAAACTTGACAGTCACCGGCATAAATCATTATTTGACCTAGTTTATATGCTTTTAGTACATAATCAGATCATGTTGACTGTAAATAACACACTGCACATTTGAATGATGTAGACTCAACAGGCACTTTCTATTCAGTACAAGCATATAGACAATGACATGACCAGAAAACAAAGACATAAAAGGTTGGTTAATAATTCTCTAAGGCTTATAGTCTTGGTGACCTTTGCATAGTTTGTATAGGCATAAAAAGTTAGCCATGATGGTATTTCTTATGAAAAATACTGTATTAATAAATCTAATGAAATTAGAATTTGAGCTATAGCTTTCTGAATACGGTATATCAGTCACAAACAACATTGTTAACCATATTTTATTGAATTGTGTTTTACTCATGAATTCTGACTAGCTTATTTTATTCATTAAGGCACAATTAAATGTTTGGAATGTTTTGTGAGAGTTCCTTACCATGAGGCTTTTAATAACTATTATTATTATTTTTGAGCATTATATATATATACAGTATCTCACAAAAGAGAGTACTCCCCTCACATTTGTGTAAATATTTGATTATATATTTTCATGTGACAACACCGAAGAAATGACACTCTGCTGCAATGTAAAGGAGTAAGTGTACAGCCTGTATAATAGTGTAAATGTGCTGTCCCCACAAAATAACTCAACACCTAGTCAAAACCGCTGGCAACAAAAGCGAGTACACCCCTTAATGTAAATGTCCAAATTAGGCTCAAAGTGTCAATATTTTGTGTGGCCACCATCATTTTCCAGCACTGCCTTAACCCTCATGGGCATGGAGTTCACCAGAGCTTCACAGGATGCCATTGGAGTCCTCTTCTACTCCTCCATAATGACATCACGGAGCTGGTGGATGTTAGAGACCTTGCACTCCCCCACCTCCCATTTGAGGATGCCCCACAGATGCTCAATAGGGTTTAGGTCTGGAGACATGCTTGGCCAGTCCATCCCCTTTACCTTCAGCTTCTTTAGCAAAGCATTGGTCATCTTAGAGGTGTGTTTGGAGTCGTTATCATGCTGGAATACTGAACTGGGGCCCAGTCTCCGAAGGGAGGGGATCATGCTGTGCTTTAGTATGTACCAGTACATGTTGGCATTCATGGTTCCCTCAATGAACTGTAACTCCCCAGTGCTGGCAGCACTCATGCAGGCCCAGACCAAACATATATATACATATGTCTATATGTGTATATATGTTTTCTAAAATATGTTGTGTTGATTCCCCCTATATGCATTTACCTGATGATGTCAGATGCTGTCTCCACACTCTCTGCATTGCTGTTTACGTTCAAACTGAGGGTTTCATCTCATATCAGTGTTTTTGTGTTCTTTGTGCCTTATGCGTTTATCTGTAATTTAGGGATTATTTCAACTACCTTTCCTCAGTTCCTCAGTATATATGTATACTTTGGTGGTGTCATGGCCTGAGCCTACATGAGTGCTGGTGGCACTGGGGAGCTACAGTTCATTGAGGGAACCATGAATGCCAACATGTACTGTCAGGGAAGAGAAAGACAATTGAGGTAATGAAGGCCAAGAAAAATGTAATTAAAATTAATGGATCTGTTATGTTGCAGCCTTAATCTTTTAGAGTAAAAATATCTGTCAAATGTTAAATTGACCAAAGTTTGTCATTAGGATTTTTACTAGCCCCTAGCCAAATTAAGCTGATGATTAATAAACAACAAACAAACACTGTCTGACCAATGAGTTTTGTGAAGGTGATAGCAGTGTATCATATAGAGTTCATATATCCAAGAAAAACAACAATAAACCAGAATAATTCACATACTAAAACCTATTGTTGTTCGTTCCAGGTGTAATTGTATTATTTTACATAGTTACTTTATTTTTAGCAAAGTGTATCTACAACCGAAGGCAGCTTACCATTTAATTAGGTTTTAACACAAATAAAAGAGATTTATACTCATAAGTCAATCAATTAGTTTGTCTCCCTTTTCTAGTACATGTTTAGACAATTTCTTACCATCTTTTTCAAAATATGAGTGTACAGCTCATCTCACTACACTTTTTTTTACCAATGCTGTGCAGTAATAGTGTTTAATAAACTGCAAAAGTGTGGAAAAGATAGGAGGAACTTTGTCTTTTTCCATCAAATTATATTTAATAACCTTTTTATGATAAAAATTCAACCGTTTTTAATCATAATACATTTATAATTTTTTATTGTGATCTTAGCTACAAAAATGTAATGAAAGCTGGCCCATTACACCTGTCCATTACGTATACAGAATTTGCAGATGCATGGATACCACCATCCTAATCTATGAATCTGTCTGCATAGGTATCTGTGAATATTGACAGTATGTTTCTATATCACTGCAGATAGTTATGTGGTTTAAATGTGGTTTTAAATGAACCAGCTTTCATTTTTGCCCAGCATACCAATTGCATTTACAATAATGACTCCAAGGTGCTCATGTCACATACATATACTTTTCACTAGTCATCATCCAGGGTAAGTCCAACTAGTGCAGACAGAGAATATCACTGCTATGGACTGTGTTAGAGCTATATAAATAAAGAGATAAATAGATACTAATAGTAATATTACTGCTGGCTATTGTTTGCAGTGCTGGCCATCATGTTGCTGCATGGAAACCCTAGCAGTCACGGGTGAACTGCTTGGGCTTCCTTATTAGTCCCCCCACAGAGACAGCATAAAGGAAACCCCAGGATTTAGGCTAAATACACGCATATGCTAACTGCTGGCAGCCAGTTCCCAAGGCTAGAGCTGGATGCTACAAAGGAGATGTGGCTCCAGTCCACTTCAGTGTCCCTAGAGAGCTCCAAAGGATGACCTATAAACCTGTGGTCATCTTATTCTCTTCCTCTTCCCAATGAGAAAAATAATCTTTATAAGCACTCCTGCATTGGAATCCTTATGAACCGTAAAAGAAATTATCAGGTATGTAGCACATACAACAGTAGTTCACAAGCTTACTTTTTTACATTTAGTGAAATAATAAATAATAATACATAGAAATGATATTGTAATAACAAAATATTTAAGAACCATGACGTTCAATTTTCTTGTCCACAGAAAGAAAGAAACGCAGCCTTTACAATTTTAACTTTTATTTGGAACTATTATTAAACCTGGGGTTTCTTTCTGACCTGATTTTGATTGCTACATTCTCTGAAGGGAGTGTAAACTAATTATCCATCCACTGGTTGGTTTAGCTGCCAGATTTCCATTGTGCAGATAGAATCTTCCTCTTTATTTAAACCCTCCTCCCATCTCAGTAATCACAATAATCACAGCAGCCTAATGTTGTGTAAAAGATAATAAATTAGAGGCTGTGCTATTTTTTTGTTCTACATTCTAAATACATTTTACCTTTTAATAGTAGTTCTTTAAAAGAGTATATTATAGATATAGAACCTCAGTGGTTCTTTAATACTGGACATTTATATATAATTAGAAAAACAGACATTTTTATCATTGGATGTTTAATATTGATACAAAGCACTGACTGTACAAGACATCTTGCAAATCCGTTTTGTAATCTTACTTTGTACCGTGCTATTAAGACCAATGAGAAAGCTCTTGGGAGCTCGGAGTGTTTTATTCGACAGATGATAATCTCTCCCCCTCCCATAAAGAAGCTTTATTTTGTTCTCAAAGTAAAACAAGTGATTTAATTTCACAATCTGTTTGGTATGTGATCATTGGCTAATCACTGTTTCAGTTGCTTTAATTTTCAGCAACATATGCAAACAGCTGTTATATTTGCCCTCACAAGACTGTCGGGTTACAGCCAAGCGGTTCCTACAGACGAAAGAGGGTTTAGGCATTTCTGTCTGATTCCACCATTTTTTTGTTCTGTATGGTCCAAGTAGTCATTAAAATATTTACATAATTACACTGAATAATTTCTAAGATTATTTTGGCCACCACTGTATTAATATTTATTTTATATATTAAGGAAATATCATTAATAAGAATTAAAAAGACCTCTTCATATATTTATACTGGTATTTAACAAACTAATAAGATTAGGTGCTAAGTAAGCCATGATCAAAAAAGCCTCAGTTACTAAATTCTCTTTAATTATTTACTAGAGATAATTTTTAGCAGACTCTAGTGCATGGAAGCCACCATGACAGAAATTCTACTTTTTCATTGCATTATGGGCAGGCACAGAGTAAGATTTGCAAGTTTGCTTGTGAAGGCATACTTCCGGGCATGTACAGTGACTTGCATAACCTTTCACCCCCTTGGACTATTCCATATTTGTAGTGTTGTTGTTTTGTCCTTTAGTCGTGTTCGACTCTCGGTGACCATATGGACGCAGCATGCTAGATACATCTGTCTGTGCTTATCCATGTGGTTTTCATGGCAAATATACTCTAGTGAGTTGCCAGTTCCTTCTCCAGTGGACTGCAATTTGTCTGACCTCTCTGCTATGACCTGCCCATGTTCATTGAGGTATACAAGCCCCTTCACCACAACAAGGTAGCGATCCAGATTTATTGTGTTACAACCTGGAATTAAAATTAATTTAATTAGGATTTAACGTGATTACACAACACTGTCCATAATGTTGAAGTGGAAAAAATCTTCATATTTTACAGAATTATTTCCAAATATAAAAAAGGGAAATGTCTTGATTGCATAAGTACCCACTCTTTCTAGCTAACCAACTGTTTTTATACGTTTTTTACAGAGTATATATAAACAAGCAGTATCATAAGAGCCAAGGATTTCTAGAAAGGACCAATCAGAGTTGGGTTTTAAAATATATCACAAAATGTAAACATCCTCTGGAGCACTGTCAAATTCATTGTGACCAGGTAAGATGGACATTAAACAGAGAAGCAATCAAGATGATAATAGTAACTGAATGATCTGTAGAGAGCCACGTCTGAGATGGAAAACAATAACCCTGGTCCGTCATAAAGCTGGGTTTTATTGAAGAGTGACAGAAGGAAAAAATCATGTTAAACCTTTTCAGAGTTAACCAGAAAATATCTACCAAAAGTCTGGGCGAAAATTACTGGATTCAAATGTTCACTGTTGGTAGAGACTTACCCCAAAAGACTCTATCAGGTGTAATTGCAGGTAATGTGATTCTACCAAGCAGTGGTGGAGCTAGAGAATGGAGGGCCCTGGTGCAAAAAAAATGTTGGGGTCCCATTGGGGGGTTGTAAAAAATGTTGCGCTGGGCCCTGTCAGGACCAAATCACTCCGTGCTCCTGCCTGTGCGAAGCTCCTCTGCCTGCAGCACAGCTCCAGGGTACTCTCACTCCACTTTCTTGCAGCATCCTCTACGGATATATATGTGCACATAATTATACACATATATACACATATATAAGCATCAACCCCCCACAGCCATCCTTCTTAGCATCCATCCGCACATAACAACCAGTTTTTGTCAGCAGTCATCAAAACCCTCTGAGCACCAACATCACATAGAACCCATCCCTATCTCCATTGTTCCTCCCTCACATAACCCATCCCCCTGTACTTTGATGCCTCTTTGCGGCCCTTGCTCTCTTCCCTTTTTCCCTGATACACATCCCGAGCATGCTGAACTGCTCCACATTTTTGAGTGCCTGTTTAAAAAACAGCATTTCTACTGAAACAGGTGGTAACCTGTTGGAGCATCAGTCGAAATGCTGTTTTTTAAATAGGCACTCGAAAATGTAATGTGGGGGGGGGGGGGGGGGTGGTGTATGTGGTCATGGAGGCTGTTGTGTATTTGGTTGGGTAAAAGAAAGAGGTTATATCTAAATATTATCTACATTATATGATTGTCCATTGGTATTGCTGTGACCATTATAAACATAGACATACACTTATAGCATGCGTTATATATGAAGAGTTAAAACAATTTCCTCTTAAAATTAAATAAATCTCTAAGTTGGTAAATCTGTTTTTTTCTTAGATATTTTCACATGGGTGGGAAAGACTTCTCAAAATGAAACATTGGGAAGGTCTCAAATTAGCATGTTCTGAGACATACGCATCTCTCTTCAATACTCCATTGTCCCAAATAAACATTATCAAGCAGGTATTACGATTAAGTGCACAATGGCCTAGCTGCTAACCAAAAATTATTGACAGACAATATGGGACAGAGGTCACATACCATATATACTCGAGTATAAGCCAAGTTTTTCAGCCCTTTTTTTTAGGCTAAAAAGGTCCCCCGCAGCTTGTACTCGAGTCACTTTCCCCCCCGTGTCTCTCTAACCCCCCCTTGTGTCTCTCTACCCCCCTGTTTTTCTCTACCCCCCGTGTCTCTCTACCCCCCCGTGTCTCTCTAACCCCCCCGTGTCTCTTTCCCTCCCCCCTCCTCATCCTCAACCCCCCCTCATTCTAACCCCCCCCTCTCGTTACTTACCTGCTCCAGCCTCCGCTACCTCCGGGTCTGGATGGTGGCGTGCATGTGACGTCACATGCGCGCCACGTCATTAGCATATACCGGACAGTAGATCCCTCCATGCATAACATTAGCCCAATTCTTTTTACCTCTACCTTGATACCAAAAACACATACCTCTATGGGGTATACATGGCACAGTCTTTATTAATATTCAAAACTTACAACATCATTCCTGTGCATACCTTGCTATGCACAGGTCAGACCAAGAAGGTCCCCTCTGGCTGCTTGTCTACTAATAACCTGTTGCAATTTAATAGCGTGATTGGAACGTAACAGTTACAGGCTTGACAGAACAAAGGATTTGTGGCCGCAGAGTTCAATTTTCGACATCACGACCTTACCCCGCAAGTCAATTGCGGGTTGCTTTACTGGGCCAATTTAATAACCACAAGTCTTACGTTATGGGCTACAGTTTTACACGTTCAGGGAATTTAATAGGGCTGATGGAATGTCAGATTGCTATCTATTTGTGCTTATTATTTGAAATGGAAATATATTTTTTTCCAGTTATTCTACTATAAATTATTTAACCACGATAACTGTGGATAGATAATATGGCAGTATTATTTATACTGAAATAAAATATATTTCACATATCATGCACCTCAGTTTGTTGAGAGAACCAGATATCTGTACTAGTGATGGCCAGGGATCATCCCAGAAATTAACTAAATTACATAGAATGGGGTATCGAGATTATATGTGGGGCATATGAGCTTCTGTGGGCCTAGGGTAGCAAAATGGCTAAATATATACAGCCTTATTAAATTGCGATTCAGTAAATTTAAAAAGGCTCTATTTAAGCACACAGCATATTTTTTTACAGAAGTTTTAAGTTAGTGAACTTCTATCCAAAAGCAAGGTTTTCACTAACTAAAAACGTCTGTAAAAAAAATATGCTATGTGCTTAAATAGAGCCCTTTTAAATCTGCCGAATCGCAATTTAATAAGGCTGATAGTGTCAACACAGAAGTAGTGCTGTATGTATCAACATGTATGTTCATTGTGGTGGAACATGACAAAAGCTGTATATAGTATATGTCTCCGAAATGTAGCTATTTATGGTTTAACTTGTGTCCATGTAAATGGGCATGTGTGTGGGAGGGGGGCCTGGATGTACCTACAACATAATTTGCGATCCATTGCTATTTTACGTTTAAGATATATTTACTTTGACTGAATTTCCAATCTCTGCTTTAGCATGAGATCGATAACTGTAGCTCAAGCAATACAGACACTGCACTACTGTCATTATGTTCTCACTTATTAAAACTCAGAATTCTTCTGATTTATTGAGCAAGCCATACAGCGCTGGCCTCAGTGATTTAGTGGGTAGAATTCCAGATCTTAAAGATTTAGAGCCAATGCTGCATCAAGCATGCAAGGAGCAAACCCACAGAGAAACATACAAAAATTTTATGAGCTGCAACATTTAACTATCTGGAAATATTTATGGGCCCTAGTAATTCATAGCATTTAAATGTAATTCTATAATGCAAATAACATTTTTTTTTCTCTCAGCTCATGAATAAACCTAAAAAGAGCTCAGGTTGGAGACAGCAATGGAAAGGAGGAAGAAGAGAAACAGAATGGATCAGCGTGGTCTCTCTCCTGTTGTCTCCTTGTAGAAATGTCACCAATTGACCATGAGATCAGTTCACAGCTCAGCATGAGGACTTAGTGCACAGCTATGTGTGACATGATACAGAACAATTCCCATCCAAGGCAACAAAACAGGAATGCTGCTCAGCCTACCGTGTAACAAAAATGTATGAAATCGCATTAACAGGAAAACAAGGTTTCAAGACCTGGCCCTTTTTTTACATGATATATAAACATTTATAAACATCTAATGAAGAGCTAATTACAGTAGCATGTTTTTGTTTTGGAACATTGGTGGGATGTGATTGTTATTTATGTTTTGTTTGTTTTTTACAGCTTGTCCAAATATGTCATAATGGAAATCCAATTGGTTGAACAGGTTATACATGACCAGTAGGAGCTAAGCTTAGTACTTACCAGCATTAGAATAAAATTGAGAAACTCACTGAATAATGGAGTGATGCATGTTGCTTAAATGTATTCCAAATACAACAAAAAGTTATTATGATTTTGGAAAGCATCAGTTCAATGGCTTTATAGCGCTCAAAATGAAATTGAAATTCTTTGGTGATGGATGTCACAAGGGCAGTGAAGCTTGTCTCCACTGAGCTATAGTGAGATATATTATACTGTAGATATACTATACTAGGAAATTGGTCGTCAAAAATGACTGGAATAAAATTTTAAGCATGACAATGCTGTTTGCCACACAATGTGTGCACCTTCGACACTCATCTGTGTCCTCCCTTGTGTCTCATGCTCCCTCCCTCTCCCTCCCTTGTGTCGCATTTCCCCCTCCCTTTTGTCTCCTTTTCCCCCCACCTCTCCCTCCCATGTGTCTCCTCCCCCCCCACCTCTCCCTCCCTTGTGTCTCCTTTTTCCCCCACCTGTCCCTCACTTGTGTCTCCTTTTCCCCACCTCTCCCTCCCTTGTGTCTCCTTTTTTCCCCACCTCTCCCTCCCTTGTGTCTTCTTTTCCCCACCTCTCCCTCCCTTGTGTCTCATTTCCCCCCCACCTCTCCCTCCCTTGTGTCTCCTTTTTTCCCCACCTCTCCCTCCCTTGTGTCTTCTTTTCCCCTTCCTCTCCCTCCCTCGTGTCCCATTTTTCCCCCACCTCGCCCTCCCTTGTGTCTCCTTTTTCCCCTTCCTCTCCCTCTTTCGTGTCTCCTTTTTCCCCCTCCTCTCCCATGTGTCTCCTTTTTGCCTCCTCCCTTTCCCCCCTTATCCTCCATCCTTTCCCCCTTATCCTCCCCCCTTATCCTCCTTCTTTTCCCCCCTCTCCAAAAACCTCCCCTTTCCCCTCGATGAAGGTAAGAAGAGAAGAGAGAGGGGACAGGGGAGGTTTTTGGAGAAGGGGAAAGGATGGAGGATAAGGGGGGAAGGATGGAGGATAAGGGGTTTAGGAGGGAGGTGAAGGATTGCGGCCCAAGGGGATTAGTATGAGAGGGCTGCGGGCCTCGCGGTTGTGGGCAGTAACGACAGCAGAGGCAGCAGAGAGGGCGATGAGTGTCCGAGGGGGATGATGCAGCCTAAGTCCTGCAGGCTCGTGGTTGACGGCTCGCCTCGCTTTGCAAAGCTTCGCAGATGAGCTCCTTAAGCGTTCATCCAGCCTAAGTTGTGTGCCGTGCGTGGCTCGTGGTTGCAACCTTGCTTCGCGAGGTCGCAAGTGTATGACCATCATCGCAAACATTACAGACAGCGTTCTTGGTCCACAACTATTATAGTGATTATAGACACATAGATAGATAGATAGTAATGGAATTGGATACTCCATAAAGCACTCAGATCCCATTTAAAGCTATCAGGAATATCCATAATGATCAATAGTGTAACATTTCTATTTCTTAGATTTTTTGTCAAATAAAATAACCATAGTGTGTATTTTGGTTACAGTTACTGGCCTCTGTTGATCATAAATAATTTAAGAACTGTAGATATTTGGTATCAATATGTTCAAAAAATGCAGTCTTATTATTCTGAAAAAATAATATATGGTTTTTCATGTGTTATATATAAATAGACTCACAGGGATTACATCTAAATGGGTCCATAGCAAAATGTTTCAAATGTGTCCAGCTTCTGAGACACAAAAAATCCCTGAAACCCTGCCACTCCAGTTCAAGAGTTAAATGGATTAGGTGTTGAAAAAAGATCAGCGTCTTGGCAGATAATAACATGAGATTAATAGTAGAGGAACAGTGGAAAGGTGACTATGTTGGGCTTTGTAGGTGGGTTAATCGTCATCTATATCCATGAGAGAAGATAAGTCCTTAAAGAGGTGCAGAAAGAGTGTGGGTTTGGGTCCTGACCTTGGCTAATGAGAGTTTGTTCCAGTGGAAGAGTGCAGTGAGGGAGGTGGAGTGAGAATGAGCACAAGGTAGGAAAGGCACTGTGAGGGTAGACAGGAGAATGGAGCTTTGTAGAATATTGTAAGTACTTAGAGAGGCAAGATAGAGTTGAGGAAGGTCATACATAGATGTGTATGCAAGAGTTGCACATTTGTGAAACAGGTGTAATATACAGGAAATCAATGGAATTAAATAAGTGGAGTAGAAGTGCAAGTGGCATGATGAAAACATATTATGATGTTTGAATTTGCTTGAGTGGAGTGAACTTGTGAATGGGTAGACTAGAGGAATGGTAATCCAGAGGGGTAAATGATAGGAAATAAGTCATCCAGGAAGCAAAATGGTTTGGGATTTTTAAAATTTTGTGGAGGTAGATCTGGCAGTGACCATGGAGCCATGATAAGTGAGAGAAAGGCTGACGCAAAGATGATATATGAGAGGTGATAGTACAAATTAAAGAGAGGAGAAAAGAGATTGTGGGTGTGAGAGGTTGATAAATAGACCTTACAAGCTCTATTTTGTTAAGTTCAATTTCAAAGTTGTGTAAAGGATCACTTTAGTGACATATTTAAAAGATACTGTTTTGAAGAAATTCACATGCAAATGTGCAATATGTTTTAGAATGGAAAGTAAAATAATACATCTAACATACTGCCTTTTGTATTCGATTACTCTGTTGTGGCATCTACCATTTTAAGTTCTGTTAATCAGCTTCCTGAGGTGGGAGGAGGCTTTGATTGCACTATAGGTTTCTGGATGTACAGGGGAATGTGTCATCAACAGCAGCCAAAGCTGTCAGTAGCAGACATGGAAAGCTCATTCATATATAAGGACACACCATCCTGAGAAAGTACTAGACCAAATCAGCTGACAAAAGAAAACAAATGCCTGTCAATAAGAACAATTTGCTGAGATATCCAAATCATAAAAATATTTACCAATTATACAATGTAGTGGTCTTTTCATAAGTATACCTCAATATGTTCCTTGTTTTTATATTATTTTTATCACAATATTTACTAACAGGTTTTGTTGTCTCCGACCACCATGAAGCTTCTATCGAACATTGCTCTTTGCAATAACTATAACTAATTTTACATCTGTATTTATTAACTACAAGTACTGAATGAAATGTTATGAATATATATTTTACTACATTATATCTGGCACCTGTGGTTGATCTCTTATTTACTGTATTAGATCTGTCATCTGAGGTTGATCGTTTACTTACTATAATAAAATAGGAATCACCACAGATATATTATAGTAAATAGATATCAGCAATGCATGCAAGATAAGATACAGTCAGAAACATATTCATAGCATTTTTATTACAACTCAACAAGAACATATATGTATAACATTCTACCGTATGATTACAATGTATTCTAACTGCGCCTGACAATTTATAATTATTCTTCAATGGTAATCATGGAACATGTACAAGTACAATTAATACAGTAGTGAAATAAGAAAAGAAAAAAACATGGATGAATCTGCCACAAAAAATTCGAACAGTCCCTGATCTATCGCAGCTCTTCACAACCATCCATATACCTCATTTAATTAAACACACACTTTTTACCTAATTTTTGGACCACAATAAAATCTATCCTTGAATCTATGCTTGAGAGTTAAAAAAGTGAAACATAATTGTTCTGGTATTTATGTAGCCAAACTAAAGATTAGAGTAGCAGATGTGAGGTGTCGATGAGGATATGGTCACAGAACGTGGAATGGAAAGTTACATTTATTATAAATTAGGAATTTATTAATAATATCAGTATGCAGAATTCAAATATTCATTTAATACATAGGCCCCCCCACAGTAAATAGGTCATGGGCAAAACATAATCATGGGGTGGATTGTGTAAATATTATAGAGTTCGAATCAGTATGAGCTGAATATTCATATGGCATCATTTATAGTGTGCCATATAAATTTATATAAAGCGTTAGATATGCATGAAATCATCCTTGTGCTCTCTTATATCAGACTCCCCAAACCAGCTCATCTGTCTCCTAAGTGGTAGATATTTTTGTTCATATATTCAAGGATAAGCTATAATTTTCAAGTTTATTAAATATATTAACTTATTAAGGAAAATAAATTGTGGTATTTCACTACAGTAAACACTGGCTATGGGATATGGCAAAATTGGGGGTGCTTTAACTTGGCGGCTCTTGTTATTACATTTGTACTGAACCCCAAGATTTATTATGGTGGCCCTGGCAATATGAATAGTACTGCTTGCCTAACCTTCAGATCCATGTTCTGGCTATATCAGTTATATACACTGCATCTCATTCTGGATACTGAAATGCAAATGGCTAGAGTGATAAAATGCTAGACTTTGTCAAGAACATTTGATATGCTGCACATAGTGAGGCGACTGTATTGTAATATAAACTATTTTGCATAACATAAACTTGCAGCTAACAACATAAACTAATTTTGCATTCATTGTTTGATGTCAAAATGATTACACTTCTCATAAAACATCTCAGTTGTATATTTTCATTATCATTTTTATTCACACATAAAACATTCTGTTAACTTGTGCAGGCAAATTGCATTATTTGTGCAGTTAGAAAATGATCTTAGTAAAACTTGCCAAAATTTAGGAAGAGGCTATTGTTTATACTGGGCCTCCTTTATATGTTTAATACTCGTTCTTCAGCGGGCATTTTGTAGTTTAAAGATTGCATTTCCAAACAAATAATACATTTTATTGCATTTGGCTAGTGTGTCCCAGCTGTGAACAGTCTAATTATGCAATGCTTCTCCATTAGCTTTTTGCTTTTGCTAATTAATCAGCTGTCCTTCTATCAAATATTTTTATGGAAAGTAGAACAGTGGTGCTGTTGTGCAATATACAGCAGAAATATAGTTTAACAAATATTATTGTCAAAGTTAAATATATTTCTTGTGTGGTTATTTTCATGGCTGAGCTGCTTAATCAATAATTCATATATTAAAATTTGGCCATTCATTTATTTTAAAACAGTTTTTACTAGTGGCCAGTAATGATTTTTGTTAAATGTATTCAGGTATAGAACATTATACATATCAAAAATTACATATTTATGATAATTTTAGAAAAATATTCCTGGTTTACCCTGAATATCCAGCACATTTTGGAAAATATTTAATAGTTTATATAATATAAAATGGATTCTTCAAGCATTTTATTTTTAATTTCATATAAATGTTCTTACTAGGTACATTTAATTAAGTTCCCCTCCCCCACAATTTAATTATCCTATACAATTTACAATAAACTTGTCTGCCAACAAACTGAACAGGATCGGGAACACTCCATTTTTGTTGTACATTTTGCTATCGTTCACATCCGTGACTTTGAACACTTTATTGTGGGTACCAGGCTATGCTAAGGCCATACCAACACAGGAGGAACATCACACTACCAGTTCCTGGTGATGCAACGACAGATTCAAATTTCTTTTTTCAAACTTAAAAAAACAAACAATGAACCATTATAAACAATTGTGCTTGAGTTGTGCCATTAATGATGTAAAGGGTGTAATGTTGTAAAATAGGAGGACAAAGCCAAGTGACCATAGCGGTACATGTTTTACTGAAAGGGTTCATTTGACTGAAATATGGAAAGCCCATCTGCAAACAAATGACAGGAGGTTCCTTGAGAAGATACAATATGGAAAAATAACTTCTTGAAATGATCCTTGATTCTGCATCAAGTTGCGTAGAGCTCAATTCTGGGCGTGTGAAATTTAAAGTCATTGTTGGTAGGTGTAGCCACCTTACTTTTAAAGTCTGATTCCTGGCAAATTATGAACCTACAAAACAAGGTTCTCATGCGATACCCAGGCTTGGATTTGCAGAAGATAAAAAAAAAAGGTGAAGGCTTTTTACACTTAGTGCATAAAACGTCACAAAATAGCATTGACTAGCATGGACTAAGCATAGACAAAGATATACATTTTACACAAGATCAGTTTTACATATATAAATACAAGGTTGTATTTATTTTTCTATTTTTATCTTCTAAAAGCATCTTGCCCTTTCTCAAGTTTTAGTTGATCAGAGAAACCATGCAGAAAATAATCGTGTCTGCAATATTCATTTAATACAATAATCCTTGAAGTAGCCTTCATCATCATCATCATCATCATCATAATCATCATCTCTTTATTTTTATAACACCAACAAATTACATAGTGCTGATGTACAGTAAAACATGGGTATAACAATACATAATTTGACAGATTGATACAAATGAAGTTGACAACACTGCCCTTGATCTATCAGTCATACACATGACACTTTTCTACAAAGTTCTATGGAAGACTGAGAGCTTGCAAGTTTACGGACTAAAATATTAATGAAGCAAAATGTGAAGAATTAAAAGGAATAAATAAGGGTTTTTGCAGGATATTAAAAGATGAGTAGAGGGTTAATTAGCAATTAAGTCTGTGGGTGTAAAAGCTGTGAGCTATGGAGGTGATAGTACAGATACCTGCACTATAAAGTAACATTCATCATAGGTGGGTAGTGTGGACAGGGCAGGTAGGTGGGCATGTTAGATGAGTTCAGAGGCAGAAGTGAAGGTGGTGGTATGTGAGACCCTAGGTTTGTAAGTAAAATAAACTGTGGTGAATGGAACTGGGAAGATGTCAGTTGGCTTCTGCTTAGCTGGATTGTATGGGGCTTAGTGTCACTGGCAGAGCCCCTGCAGGTGTGGCTGCCTCTGTCCTAGTGGTGAGTGGAACTGGAAAGTTGTCAGTTGGTGAGTGTTTCTGCTTATGGAATATGCATATCCACTCTTTCTGGAATACATCTACTGTTCATCCCCTTATCACAACCAAGGTCTACTCTGCATAGTATTTAATCAATAGGATATTATTTTTTAAATATGCATTTTGTTACTGTAAAATAACAATTAAGTTTACCATTCTGAGATGCTGAGTCACCTACACAATAAAATACTACACATGCTCAGCCCCAGGTGACTGCACTCAAGACAATAAGCAAATAATGCCAATGAACTCATGATGATTGACAGTTAAATATTGCAAACTAGTTTACTGGTGCCACAATGTGCCACAATGTTGTGGAATGAAGCAACAAAATGTAAATAAAATTAAAAGATACCATATGTGCTCTGCTCCATTAGATAAAGGATGGGACGCATATGAAAACAGTACTTTGCTTCTTAAAATTGGTGTTAAAATAAGTTATGATTGTTTGAAGTAAGGGTTGTCTGCTGCCTCTAAGCTGCTTTTATATTCCATGAATAAATAATGAGCTACACCAGCCAGTGGAATAATTAGGATCAATTGTGCAAGTAAAGGAATGAGGTCTCCAAAAATTAGCCGTTGATTAGGTATTTTATTTATCTGCATTTTCAGTACAAAAAAGGCCCAGAGGTTAAGGAGCTTGTGTGTGATGCTGAATTTGATAATATAGACCTGGGTTCTACTTTTTATTTTTAATAGTTCTTTTTAATATGGTCACAAGATAAAACTGCAAATATATATTAACTGAAACAGGGTTATTTATGACAAATATTTGTATAGTAGTGTTACTAACACCCCCTTACAGTTAATATATATTTGCAGTTTAATCTTGTGACCAAAAGAAAAATTACTATTTAAAAAAAAGAAAAAATAGAAGAAGCCCTGGTGGAACTAGAACCCAGGGATACACAATCATAGATCAGCTTCTTAATCGGTAGGATATTTGTTTACCTGTATTGAGAGTAGTGGAAAACAATACATCTTATGAACAGCTAACCTCATTTCATCACCTGTACAGCTGATTCTAATTAGTTATACTGGCCTTGCAGCTCATTATGTATTCATTGGATAAGAAAGGCAGGAGACAACTCCTGACTTCAAACATCATCGCTCAGTTATTCTAGCAGCAATTGTAAGAATGAACATGCTTTATTCATATGCTTTTCCACCCTCTATCTGATGGTGCAGAACCAATATGGTGACTTAAGAATCCCTTTAAGTCCAGCCGTAAGGATTGGAGTCTGGGCAAACTACGAGTCTAGGATATTTTCCTTAAATCATGAACAGAAACTAGATCCCCTAGATAAGAGGTGTTTCGAACTCAGGTGGTAAGGATGCAATGTTGAGAAGGAGTCTAAAATTAGTAATCTCAATTTTCAATCTTTTTGGTGCTTTAGGGAAAGCACTGTGTACATTTGATTTTAAGCTCAACAACAGGGCCCTCCATTCTTATGCAATGTGTTAAAAATGTTTTCATTTGTACTTAACTCCAACAACCTTGAATATTGGATGTCACAACCCATGGGAGGGGAGTCTGCTTTACCTCTCAAAACCTCCTGCCTCCTGCTTCAGAAATTCACCCTCAGGGTTCTAAGGGGATGGGCTTCTCGTTTCTGTTTCCAATTGGAGGAGAAACCTCTGGCTCTGGACCTTTTATGTCTGTTTTTGACATAGATAATTTGGCTAGTTTGGTTGTTGAGTGTTTTGATTGGTTTAATTATTGTGATAATCTATTATGGTCTTTACTTTAGTTGATGTTTGTGTGTTTAACATCTGAATTTTTAGCGAGGACATTTAGAAAAAAAAGGTGAATGCAATGCTGATGTTTAATGTGGACGATCAAGTCCCTGTATTTTCCCTTTGTACAGAGCAGTAACAATCATAGTATGGGTGTTAATACCGATCAAGCAATGGGCTCTCCTAAAGCCATAATACACATACAACAAACCATAACACAGGGTTTGATAAATGTATCTAAAATTTAATTTAAGGGCCAGCCAACCAATTTGTAGGATCTTGGCTATGAATTATATATAACATTATATGCATAGTAGAAACAAAATAAACTGACAAGTGTAACGGATTCGATTAAAACAATTATTTTATGGTGGCCTAACGGGACAGCAAGACTTGCCAGACATCAGCTCCATCCCAATACCCACTCAATCCAGGGTAATCTGCCCTAATCCCCCACAAAAAAAAACTTTAAACACCAGCACAAGTGTAAGGGGGTGCAGGGGAAGAGGAGTAAAGAAGAATTGCGAAAATCGGGGCTAATTAACACACCGCATGGTTAAGGCCTAGTGCATCCGGCATTCCCGGCGATCATCAGCAGCAGCAGCTGCACAGCAGAGAAGTGCTGCAGGGGCAACCCAAGCAGCCCAGAAGCCCACTTTAACCCCCAACGAGCATCACCTACCACTGGATCAAAGTAAGTGGTTGAGGCCTCCACCACCTGGTCCCCCACTGAGCTTGTGCCAGAGACTGAAAGAGGTGCCAGACTCCATTGAGAGGCTACTCTGGGAGGTAAGAGGGACACACTACACCAGATCCCTTCCTCACCATCCCTACACAAGTAGTGCATAAGCAAAAATAAGCATAATAGAGGCAGCATAGACCCCAGCATCTAAAGTGGCACAACTCTATTTACTTAGAGGGGGCAGGAGGCCATCTTGAGACACATACACCAAGAGGGGCCCGCCCCCAGACAAGGCTCCAAAATGGGTCCCAGACAGCACTAACAGCAGCCTTTTTAAGCCCCACAGGGGAGTCCCCAACTGGACAGCCTACAACAGCACAATTACTGCCTCCAATGCATCTGTGCAAAGATTAAGATTAAAAGGGGTTAAAAGATTTAAGAGACAGAATCACAACCCAGCATCTCTCCTAACTTAATAAACGACAACAAGTTGTGAGACGCATGTCACAAATAAGCTGGCAAGACTTATACAGACAAGTTTCACTAGGATTGTAAATATGTTAAACAATTCAAAAAGCAAGATGCAATAACTCACTGAATTATGCAAGTCACCTACATGAGCCGGCTACCAGAAAAGCTCTAGCCCACCTAAACTCTCATGCTCAACTAAGCAAAATCCCTAGCCTGCTTCACCTATAGCACAGAGTCAGAAGACGGCAACCTCTATAGATCACACCCTCAGGACAAGGCGGCATCATGGCGGCTCGCAGCAGCACCAAACCCAAAAAGAATCAAGCGAGTAGAAACATCCCGGAGTTTTACAAAGCTCCAAACGATGCGTCATTATTCCCGCACAACTCAAACTCGCCGGTCAGAGAGGGAGAGCCGGAAGTAGCACATGCTCAGGTGGAACTAACAGACAAAAACATGGAAAAAATAAAACTGATGTTCCAAGAACTAATGGCGACTGTTATCACTGACCTGAAAAGGGAGCTGCATGGCCTGGGACAAAGAACGCAGCTGTTAGAGGAGCAAACAGACCAGATAGTAGAAGCCCAGATGCATGATCAAGAGGTAATGGCGCAACACTCCACACAGATAAAAGAGCTGACTGACAAGGTTGAAGATCTTGAAAACCGCTCACGAAGACATAACATAAGACTGAGAAATGTCCCAAGCAGCATCTCAGACATACTGCAGTACTCCAAAGCGGTCATACTTGGGATCATTCCCACAAGCAGCGAAGCAGACTGGGCTATTGAAAGAGCGCATAGGGCCCTTGGCCCAACAAAAGCTAACAACCAACCTAAGGATATAATAATAAGGTTTGCCAAACAAAGCGCAAGAGACTTGATACTCACAGCAGCGAGAAGGCTCAAAGAAATCAAAGGCCCGGACAACTCATCTATACAAGTATACATGGACTTGGCTCCGGCCACACTGCAGAAAAGGAAGGAGATGAAACCCATGCTGGAGATATTGTCCAGCAACAAAATCCTCTACAAGTGGGGTTTTCCATTTTCACTAATTTTCCAGCGGGGCGGATCCACTTACAGAGTACACACAGTAGAAGAAGCTGAGATCCTCCTGAGAAAGCTAAATTTACTAGCAGAGGATAGAGACGCTGAAAGGAGAAGTCCAAGACCCAGACCCAGTCTTGCCAAGATGTGGCAAGTATCGGCCAAAAAACCAAAAACAGCAGCCTTCAGTAGGGGGCCTCTCATGGAGCAAGCTACAGGAGGAGGTCTGGACACCGCTCCGTCAGCCGACTGCGAGGATCCTGAATGTGATCATTGAGAGAGTATTGAACACTTTTTTTTTCCCCATGAGCAGGTTGAGCCGAAGAAATTGCAGCAAATAGCTAAAATGTTTAAGTTATGTTAGAGACAGATAGATTGTTATATATAGAAATGCAGATCTAGCTGTAGCGGAGCTCTTGAGGTGACTTAAATGATTTGGAGGGATGAAGATTAAGGGGAGTTTTGAGCCCTTAACAACTCCCCAGGTAGAACCCCCAGGAGGGAGTCCTCTCCCTAAGAGGTCAAACCCAGTAATGGGAGCAATAGCTACTGGCCTCAAGGTATGGAAACAGGTAGGGAGACAGGGAAACTACCAAATTGTTAGGACATGTTTTAACCAGTTTATTGAAATGTTGAATCTAAGCTTCTGTATCTCTTTTGCTTTTCTTCTTAGTCTATCCAGTTTACAGGTAGTCTCGGTGCCCAAGACACCCAAGGGAGGTTCCTGGCGCAGGTCACGGTCCTTCAGCATTCCACATCCAGGTATCCTAACCGCCACACACTCCCCACTGAGAACATATAAAGCTAACTACACAAAAAACCAATGGCTGCTGTAGAGCACACCTTTTTAACACACAATGTAAGGGGCTTCAACTCTCAATTTAAAAGACGCAAAGCTTTCCTGTTCTATAAAAGATTCCATCCATCTGTCATATTTATGCAAGAGACCCATTTCGCCCAGGGCAAAGTACCCACCTACCTACACAAGGAATTCCCAGTATTCTACACTTGCAACCAGAAAAGCAAAAAAGCAGGCTTAGCTACATTAATACACCGTGATTTCCCATTTGTAGTCGAAAAACAAACCAAAGACAAAGAGGGTAATTTTCTAATTTTAACAGGAACCATCCTAAACCTCAGAATCTCATTGGTTAATATCTATGCCCCTACCACAGCGCCCAGCAGAGCCCTCACTAAATTACTAAGTACCTTGAAGCAAAAAGACTGGGGCAGAATCATACTAGGAGGTGACATTAACCTTACGCTCGAGCCTTCTGTAGACAGATCAAGAGCAACCCATCCCACGCGCAACTTGAAACAGCTCAAAACAATTCACACACAAATGAGGGAGCTAGAGTTGATTGATGCCTGGAGAGGACTACACCTCTCGGAAAAGGATTATTCTTATTACTCCCCAACTCACAATTCCTATTCCAGAATAGATGTTCTCCTAACTCATACCTCGCTATTTAACCACACAGTGGATGCCCAGATCCACCCTTGCCCTTGGTCTGACCACGCGGTAGTTAGCATCAAAATTCAACTGGGACTTAGTCTCACAACCCCTGGGAAGTGGAGCATAAACGAGGCACTTCTAACCAATCCCGGATCGCTAGCTCAAATAGAACATGACATTCAAGATTACTTCACGTTAAACATGGTCCCCAAGGCAAATATAGGGTGGGTCTGGGTAGCGCACAAAGCATACATTAGAGGCACCATAATTAAAATGGCAGCTGCCAGAAAGAAACAATGCATTCAAAAAGAAAATGACTAAATTTAAAAAACTGCAGTACTTGGAAAAAGCAATTCAGGCCAAAGCTCCTGGGGTCTCTAGAACCCAGCTAGACAACGCTAGACTAGAACTAGATTCTGTACTAGCCGCTAAAACTGAACAGGCCCTTAGGAAAACTAGGCATAAGTTTTACGCCCAGGGTAACAAGCCCTCCCCTATGCTTGCACGCAGACTCAACCTAAAGAAAAACTTAACTCATATCACCAAAATTAAAACGGAAAGTGGAGAAATTACAATGAACCAATCGGAAATAAAAAAGACATTCCACAAGTGCTACCAAGAAATCTACTCGGCAAAAACAAAAGCCAATAACTTCACAGTGCAGGAATTCCTTAACAGCCTAGACATTCCCAAAATCTCGGAGGGGGAATTAGACTCCCTAAATGCAGATATAACCCCGTCCGAAGTTATTGACACTATAAAAACGCTTAAAGCAGGAAAAGCCCCTGGCCCGGATGGCCTCTCAAACTTATATTATAAAAGCCTTGCAAGACACCTTGCCCCACACCTAAGCAAATTATTTAATGAGATGCTATTAGGAGAGCCAATGCCAGCCGAGCTAAACCAGGCAGATGTAGTCTTTATCCCTAAACCAGGAAAGGATACTTTAAATCCAAGGAACTATAGGCCAATATCCCTGTTAAACGGGGACATTAAAATCCTATCTAAGCTAATGGCAGCAAGGGTAGCCAAATTCCTCCCCAAACTAATACACAAAGACCAAGTGGGCTTTGTGCCGTACAGACAAGCTGGGGATAACATACGACGTATTCTAAATGTCTCCCACATAGCTAAAAAGGCGAATATACCTCTCAGTCTAGTAGCCTTAGATCTAGAAAAGGCATTCGACTCCATTGAATGGCCTTATTTACATGCGGTTCTAGATAAATTCGGCATCAGAGGCAAATTTACAAATCTAGTAAATACATTATACAAAGCACCGACGGCAAGCCTTAGGCTTCCAGGGGCTAATAGAGATCTTATAAACATCCAGAGAGGTACGAGGCAGGGATGCCCCCTGTCCCCGCTACTATTCGCTCTAGCCATCGAACCTCTCGCTCAGGCCATTAGGACATGCCCCACCATACAGGGTATTGAGGTGGGATGTCAACAAATGAAATGCAGTTTGTTCGCAGATGACATCTTGTGCACGCTTACAAAACCGGTAACCTCAATAGCAGCCCTTATGGACTTAATGTCCCGGTTTGGGAACTTGTCAGGCCTCAAAGTTAACGCAGATAAATCTGAAATAATATGCATGAGAGTGCCCTCAGACCAGGTACAAGCCCTAAAAGAGGGACACTCGTTCTCATGGCCAAAGGGAAGTATCAAATATCTAGGAGTTAACCTCACACCAGAGTTGTCAGCTTTATACAAAGAAAATTATATCCCCCTTTACAAAAAATTACAAACAGATCTACTTAGGTGGAATAGATACAACCTGTCATGGACAGGAAGAATAAACGCTTTTAAAATGAACATGTTACTCAAAATCTTATACTATTTTAGAACACTCCCGATTAGAATACATAGAGGAGATCTAGATGGCTTCCAAAAAGCGGTATTCCGATTCATCTGGCAACATAAACACCCGAGAATCAACAAGTCCCTAATGTATAGAGACAGAGAAGCAGGGTGTTTGGCGTGCCCAAATTTGATACACTACTTTAAAGCAGCCCAGATTTCCTTCCTACCACAAGCCCATTCCAGTGAACACCAACCAATGTGGGTATCCCTAGAGAACTATCAAATGAAACCCTACAAATGGGATAATATCATTTGGTCCCCGACAATCCCTCCAATAGCAAAATCAGGCTACAATAATCCAATGATTAAATTATCCCTGCAGGAGTGGAGAGGGGCGAACTCCAAGCGGCAGTTAACACACTCCCTTTCATCTCTCACGCCAGTCCTTTCGGGGTCCCAGATTATGAAGGAATTAGGGGGGGTCTCAAAAGCGTGGTGGCTCTCGTGGAAACTAGACCTGCTAGGGGCATGGTTCCAAGACGGCAACCTTTTGACCTCTATACAATTCATAAATAAGTACAATCTACCAGACAGGGAGATATTTAATTATAACAAGATATGCCACAGGGTCCAAGAACTGGTCAAATCCTCGGGTCCCCCACAGGACACATAGGCCCTCATTCAATTGCAATTTGGCCAATTGAATAGGGCTCTAAATAAGCACATAGCATATATTTTTTAAAAAAGTTTTTAGTTAGGGAAAACTTTTCTTTTGGATAGATGCTTACTAACTAAAAACTTCTTTAAAAAAATATGTTATGTGCTTATTTAGACCCCTATTCAATTAGTCAGATTGCAATTGAATGAGGGCCCTGGTTTGTGAAAGTATGTGCGCAGAATCCCCTAGCCAGAGGCATAATTGGTACCCTTTACTCACTTGCCAACAAGCCACTTAAAGACCAAAAGCCTAAACATGTCCTACAATGGGAACAGGAAATGGGAGTAGAATGGGACACCCAGAGATGGGGAAAAATACACAAGGCACTGACTAAAGGCTCCCTCTTCTTTAGCTATTTAGAAACAGCAACTAAAGTACTACACAGGGTATACATGACACCTGACAGGCTAAATAAGATAAATCCGCTTTCCCCTCCTGAGTGCTTTAGGAACTGCTCAGATAGAGGAACCTTTGGCCACATCTGGTGGGACTGCCCAAAAGTACAGGCCCTGTGGCGAAGGATAACTGCAATGATCTCTGAGGTATTAGACAGGGAAATACACCCCTCTAGGGAGACATGCTTACTGGGAATGCCAGTACTGAACGTTAATAAGAACCATAACAAGTGGATACAAATGGTCATGCTGGCAACCAAAAGCCACATTGCAAAGAATTGGAAATCACCCCATCTAGACGCCCAAGAGGTTATAAAAAAATTAAACCACATCATGATTTATGAAAAAATGACGCATTCAATAAACATCTCCCTCTCCACTCTTAGTCAAATTTGGGACAGATGGGTGGAGTCGGACAAAGCTATTTTAATTTAACAAAAACTTGATTTAGAGTGGAAATTAGTACACTAGGAAGGGAAGGCGTAATTGGATGAGGCGGAGACTCCAGGCCGGGGTGACGGGTGTCTTGGGCGTTGACAACTACTGGCGAATTGAGTAAACTGAAGAAAATAGACAGGAAGAAAGAGGAAAAAAAAAAAAAAAGCAAGGAAGATACAGGTAATAAGTTCATTGACTTGTTTATTCATTGTTTGTTCGATGTTATACTTCCCATATACTAGGTGAATAATGTAATTCTCGAGCTATGCAAAACTGAACATCTATATATATCTACATGGAAAGACAACAAGTTAGCTCACATGTAAGAATTTGACAAGTTTAGTATTGAGAAGTCAATTGCTAGGGAAGGAATAGCTAGCAGGCGTTTCCTGCAAAGTTGAGAAAACGGAAAAAGGTTATGGTGGACACATAAAGCAGACACCCAAAATTGTCAGGACAGGATAATCATTATTGACAACAAAGTTGTACAAGATATCTAAAACGTTGTTAAAAAATCCTGTTTATGCAAAATTGTGTTGGACCTGCGAGTCCAACAATATTGTGTTATTGAGCACTGCTTATGTGTCAATAAAAAGATTTTGAAAAAAAAAAACAATTATTTTATATTTTTTTTTTCTAAATAGTTCTAAAATTCAGACAGACAGAACAAACATGTTTTCTAATAAATATAAAAGAAAACTATGGGATGAAATGTACATAGTTTATAAAATCAAACATAGATTGAATTGTAAACCTGAAGCTTTTTGTATTAGTGTTTATGTTGTGAAGAAAATCTAAATAAAAAAAGTAGTTAGGGCCAGGAAACATGTTCTTTAGATTTTGTGATCATACCAATCATTTGCATAAACAAGAGAAAATAATACAATGCTAATTCTAATTAAGCATTATTACATTATTTAAAAAAAACATAATCAAGAAAGCATTCAAAAATGTATTATTGTACTTAGTTTGAACACTATGGTGGAGAATTTGCTGTGCATTCCTATTGGTTAGCTTTTAACTAATCAGAAATAGAGAAGAAATTAAAATAATCAATTCTGATTGACTGAAATATGATTAACACATATCTTAGCCAATCAGAGGGGAAAGGGAGGAGGAGAGAGGAGGGAAGGGTAATGATGCTTTGCGGAGGCTAGGGTGGGGGATTGTCTAGAATATAGAAAAAGTTTAAGTGTATATTTTATATATGTATGTATAGATATAGTTACATAGTTACATAGTAATTAAGGTTGAAAAACGACTTTCAGTCCATCAAGTTCAACCTTTTAAAATCTCCTCTGATCTGCAATATGCGGATTACGGTTAATTAATTAGTTGTTCATTAATTGATTAAAAGGAAGCCAAACAAAAAACAAAACAAATGAAACTTAGCTAATCATCTCAAAGGGAAAAAAAATAATAATTCCATCCTGGCCCCAGATACTGGCGATCAAATTCCTTCCTGGATCAATACTCCCTCTCTAATTATCCAGGATAACCCTGAATGCCCTTTTTAAATAGAAATAAATCCAATCCCCTTTTAAAGTTATCTATCAAATCCGCTGTCACCACGTCCTTTGGTAGAAAATTCCCCAGATTAACCACCCTTACTGTGAAGAACCCTTTTCTTTCTTTAAGGTAAAATCTTTTTACTTCTAACCTCAAAGGATGTCCTCTTGTCAGCTGAAAACCTCTTGGCACAAAAAGCTCACTTGACAAATTCTTATACTTACCCTGGATGTATTTATATAGGTTAATCATATCCCCTCTTAAACGTCTTTTTTTCTAGAGAAAATATGCTTAATTTGGTTAGTCTTTCTTCATAACTTAGCCCCTCCATTCCCCTAATTAGCTTTGTAGCCCTTCTCTGTACCTTTTCCAGCTCTTAAATGCCCTTTTTATGAAGTGGTGCCCAAAATTGTACTTCATATTCCAAACAAGGGCGCACTAGGGATTTGTATAGTGGCAGAATTATATTTGCTTCGCTTGCTTCTAAACCCTTCTTAATACATGCTAATGTTTTATTTGCCTTTGCAGCTGCTGCTTGGCATTGGGCACTGTTACCTAGGTGGTTGTCCACAAGACCTCCCAATTCCCTTTCAATATCTGATACCCCTATATTTGCTCCATTAAGATTATAAATTGCATTGCTATGCAATATGCATAACTTTACATTTATTTGTATTAAATCTCATCTGACATTTAGATGTCCATTCTTCTTTTTTATGTATATCCCTTTGGAGGGAAAGTACATCATTATCTGATTGAATTACCTTGTACAACTTCGTTTCATCAGCAGAAATGGAGACAATACTTTCTAGTCCTACCTCTAAGTCATTAATAAATATGTTAAAAAGGAGAGGACCTAATACTGAAGCCTGAGGAGCCCCACTTAACACATTAATCCAATCGGAGTATGTTCCATTTACCACAAACTTTTGCTTTCTGTCCTTTCGCCAGCTCTTGATCCATGAGCAGATATTTACTGCAATTCCTGTATCCCTTAGTTTGCACAATAGTCTCCCATGTGGCACTGTGTCGAAAGCCTTTGCAGAATCCAAAAAGACTACAACCACTGAGTTGCCTTCATCCAAGTTCCTACTAACCACCTCATAGAAACAAGATTTATTTGACATGACCTATCCCTCATAAATCCATGCTGACTCCTACTTAAAATCCTATTTAAATAGACATATTCTTGTATATTAACAACTCTAAAACCTTTCCCACTACAGAAGTGAGGCTCACTGGTCTATAATTCCCTGTACTTGCTCTTGCTCCCTTCTTAAATATAGGTATCACCTCTGCTTTTCTCCAGTCATCTGGTTGAGACCCTGTTTGAAGTGAATCTTGAAAAATTAAATATAATGGTTTGGCTATTATAATGGTTTGGCTATTACAGGACCCAGTTTATTAACATTTATTAACATTTATTTTTTCCATCCTCTTTTGGATTTCTTCCTGCGTTAAAAAAATATTCCGAGAAGGTAGTGTAGCCCCATTATGTTGCAGTGTCCCAACCACTGGTACATCTCTTGTGTAAACAGAAGAAAATAACCTATTTAGCTCATCTGCCTTTCCCTTGTCAGACGGCCTGTTTCACATTGTAATGCTCCTATAGCTTCCTTTCTGGCCTACTTTCCATTAATATATTTTAAAAATAATTTAGAGTTAGTCTTACTGTTTTTGCAACTAATTTTTCATTTTCTATTTTAGCCAGTCTAAAAGCCCTTTTGCAAGCCTTGTTGATTTCCTTGTACACCACATAAAGCAGTCTCGGCCCCCTCTTGTTTGTATAATTGAAATGCCTGTTTTTTACTCTGTATCTTGATCTTTTAATCATTGTTAAGCCACATTGGATGTGATTTACTCCTTTTACTTTTAATCCCAAATGGTATATGCTGATAAGTATTTATATTTAGTAAGGATTTAAATGTTGTCCATTTATGTTCAGTATTTTTACCTGTCAGTTCTCTGTCCCAGTCTTTACGTTGTATTGCTGCCCTTAGAATGTTAATAAATTAAATGTTTTTGTTGGCCCTTTACAGTTTTGTTTTTTTAATTCAATCTCAAATGAGACTGTGTTGCGATCACTGTTTCCCAAAGGTTGCCCTACTTCAGCATTTGATACCATATCAATATTATTTGTGATAACAAAATCCAAAATAGCCTAATTTCTAGTAGGTTCATGTATAACCTGGAACAGATAATGAACTCTGAGTGTACTCAAGAACCTGCTCCCCTTAGCTGAACTGCTGGTCTCATTCATCCTGTTAATTTCAGGGTAATTAAAGTCTCCCATTATTAGAACTTGCCCATGCTTAGCTGCATTTCCAATCTGTAACAATAATTTTATTTCCTTGGTTTCAGTTATATTTGGGGGTTTATATCATACTCCAACTAATATTCTTTTGGAATTTGCTGCTCCACCATTTTACTAAACATTCAATATTACTGCTAGTTCCAGCATAAATATCTTCTCTGACCAAAGGCCTAAATTCAGGCTTACCATACAGACAAATCCCTCCTCCCCTTTTACCATTGCCCCTTTCTTTCCCAAATAGGTTATAACCATGCAGATTAACAGTCAAGTCATGAGATTAATCCCACCATGTTTCGGTAATGCCTATTAGATCCCACTTTTCATTAATTGTCAATAATTCTAACTCTCCCATTTTTCCTGGCAAGCTTCTGGCATTAGCAAGCATACACCTTATGTTATGAGTCTGTAGTTCTGAAGTGCCTGCCACTGTACTTGAGTTACATAGTAAAACCTCCCTATTGACCATACTAACTCTCCACCCATCTCCTCCCCCATGAGTAGTTAATTCACCCCCTATCCCCTCTATACTTCCTACCCCATTACATTTATCTTGCCCCTCCCCCACCTACTAGTTTAAAAATTCCTCCAGCCTTTCTACCATCCTATCCCCTATCTCAGAAAATACTACCTTGGAGGTTACATAGTTACATAGTAATTAAGGTTGAAAAAAGACTTTCAGTCCATCAAGTTCAACCTGTTAAGATCTCCTCTGATCTGCAATATGCAGATTAGTTATTAATTATTTTAAATAAGTATTAATAGTATAGTATTGGAGGATGAATAAAGAGTTAGTCCCTCAAGTTCAACCTTTTTAGATGTCTATTGATCTTTTTAATGTGCACTATTTATTATTAATTGTTAATTGATCCAGAGGAAGGCAAACAGAAAAAAAAAAAACATTGAAACTTTGCCAATTGTCTCATAAGGGGAAAAAAAGCAAAATTCCTTCCTGACCCCAGAAACTGGCAATCAAATTTCTCCCTGGATTAATATTCCTTTGCTAGTTATGTAGGATAGCCTTGAATGCCCTATTTATTCAAAAATATATCTAACCCCTTTTTGAAGTTGTCTATCGAATTCGCTGTTACCACCTCCTTTGGTAGAGAATTCCACAGTTTAACCACCCTAACTGTGAAGAACCCTTTTCTTTGTTTAAGGTGAAATCTTTTTTCCTCTAACCTCAAAGGATGTCCTCTTGTCAGTTGAAAATCTCTTGCTACAAAAAGTTAACTTGACAAAGCCTTATATTGACCCTGGATGTATTTAAATAAGGTAATCATATCCCCTCGTAGACGCCTTTTTTCTAGCGAAAATAAGTTTAGTTTGGTTAGTCTTTCTTCATAACTTAGCCCCTCCATTCCCCTTATTAGTTTTGGAGCCCTTCTCTGTACTTTTTCCAGCTCTAAAATGTCTTTTTTATGAAGTGGTGCCCAAAATTGTACTCCATATTCCAAATGAGGGCGTACTAGGGATTTGTATAGTGGCAGAATTATATTTGCTTCCCTTGCTTCTATACCCTTCCTAATACATGCTAATATTTTGCCTGCCTTTGCAGCTGCTGCTTGGCTTTGAGCGCTGTTACCTAGGTGGTTGTCTACAAGCACTCCCAAATCGCTTTCAATATCTGATACACCAAGATTTGCTCCATTAAGATTATAGATTGCATGGCTATTTTTCCTTCCCAAATGCATAACCTTACATTTATTTGTATTAAATCTCATCTGCCATTTAGCCGCCCATTTCTCTAATTTATGCAAATCCCTTTGTAGGGAAAGTACATCATTATCTGATTTTATTTCCTTGCACAACTTAGTGTCATCAGCAAAAATGGAGACACTACTTTTGAGTCCTACTTCTATATCATTAATAAATATGCTAAAAAGGAGAGGACCTAATACTGAACCTTGAGGAACCCCACTTATCACATTAGACCAATCGGAGTATGTTCCATTCACAACAACCCTTTGCATCCTGTCTTTTAGCCAGCTCTCGATCCATGAGCAGATATTTACTGCAATTCCTGTATCCCTTAGTTTGCTCACTAGTCTTCCATGTGGCACTGTATCAAATGCCTTTTAAAAATATAAAAAGACTACATCCACTGAGTAGCCCTGATCCAAGTTCCTACTAACCTCCTCATAAAAACTAATTAGATTGGTCTGACATGACCTATCCTTCATAAATCCGTGTTGAATGCTACCTACGATCTTGTTCAAATAGACATATTCTTGTATTCTGTCCCTTATTAACCCTTCTATAAGCTTCCCAACTACAGATGTGAGGCTCACTGGTCTATAATTCCCCGGATTTGCTCTAGATCCCTTCTTAAATATAGGTATCACCTCTGCTTTTCTCCAGTCATCCGGTAGTGACCCTGTAGTGAGTGAGTCTTGAAAGATTAGATATAATGGTTTGGCTATTACAGAACCCAGCTCCCTCAGTACCCTTGGATGTATTCCATCAGGACCGGGGGCTTTATTAACATTTATTTTCTCCAATCTCTTTTGGATTTCTTCCTGCATTAACCAATTATTTAGTGATGGTTGTGTAGCCCCATTATGTTGCGGTGTCCCAACCACTGGTACCTCCCTTGTGTATACCGATGAAAAGAACCGATTTAGCTCATCTGCCTTTTCCTGGTCACTAATTATCAGATGGCCTGTATCACATTGTAATGTCCCTATAGCTTCCTTCCTGGCCTTCTTCCCATTAATATATTTAAAAAATATTTTAGGGTTAGTCTTACTTTCCATTGCAACTGACTTCTCATTTTCTATTTTAGCCAGTCTAATAGCCCTTTTGCAAGCCTTGTTGTTTTCCTTATAGTCACATAAAGCTGCCTCTGTTACCTCCTTCTTGTATAATTTAAATGCATGTTTCTTTTTCCTCATCATGATCTTTAAGTCATTGTTAAGCCACATGGGATATGATTTACTCCTATTCATTTTATTTCCATATGGTACATGCCGATGAGTATGTTTATTTAGTAACGATTTGAATGTGGTCCATTGATTTTCAGTATTTTTCCCTGTAAGTTCTTTGTCCCAGTCTATATGTAGTATTGCTTCCCGTAGCCCATTAAAGTTAGCTCATTTAAAATTTAGAGTTTTTGTTGGCCCCTTACAACTCTGTTTTTTGTATTCAATCTCAAATGATACTGTGTTGTGATCACTGTTCCCCAAGGTTTCCCCTATTTTAACATTTGATATTATATCAATATTACTTGTGATGACTAAATCCAAATGGCCCCATTTCTAGTAGGCTCTTGTATTACCTGGGCCAGATAATGATCCCCGAGTGTACTCAAGAACCTGCTCCCCTTAGCTGAGCTGCTGGTCTCATTTATCCAGTTTATTTCAGGGTAATTAAAGTCTCCCATTATTAGAACTTGCCCATGCTTAGCTGCATTTTCAATCTGTAAAAATAATAGTATTTCCTCACTTTCAGCTATATTTGGGGGTTTATAGCATACTCCCACCAATATGCGTTTAGAATTAGCTCCTCCACTTTTTAGCTCAACCCACAAAGATTCAATGTTGCCGTTAGTGCCTGCATAAATATCTTCTCTGACTATAGGCTTAAATTCAGACTTAACATAAAGACAGATCCCTCCTCCTCTTTTACCATTTCCCCTATCTTTCCTAAATAGGTTATAACCATCCAGATTAACAGTCCAGTCATGAGATTCATACCACCATGTTTCAGTAATGCCTATTAAGCCCCATTTTTCTTGTACTGATAATATTTCTAGCTTGTCCATTTTCCCAGGCAAACTTCTTGCGTTAGCAAGCATACACTTTATGTTGCTATGGCTCTGCCGTTGTGAAGTGCTTGCCACTGCTTTAAGCTTATTCCCAGGTTCTCTCAAATCATTCTTTAGGACACTCCATCTTCCACTAACTTTGTCATTGGTACCAATATGTACCAAGACCGCAGGCTCATTTCCACCCCTTCCCAATAATTTATCTACCAGATTCACAACATACCGAACCCGAGCGCTCGGGAGACAGCAAACTGTTCCATTTCTAGGATCTGGGTGACAAATCACCCTGTCTACATTCCTAATAATAGAGTCCCCTATCACCAAAACCTGCCTGTTGCTCTTTCTATGCTGCCCTCCCACTCCTCCAGTAGAACTGTTCTCCTGTCTGTTAGAGGGAACAGCTCTAACTGGCATTGCCATTACTGAATGGACATCCCCAACAGTTTCACTCAATCTGGCAAATCTGTTGGTGTTTGCCAACTCAGAATTGGCCTGCCCCCTCCTTCTGAACCCCCTGCTTCCCCTTCTAACTATAACCCAGCTACCTCCCTGGACATTCTCACTAGCCCCATCACCACCCTCCATGCTAGGCCCAGGTACACTTTGCTCAGTGAGCACCAACCCCCCTTCCAATGGAATATCAGTAAGTGCTGCAAGTCTCCTTTCTAGTTCTCCAATTTGAGCTTCCAGAGAGGCAACATGCTCACGCCTCTCACAGAGGTATGGATCCTGGATCATCTGTTCCAGTAGTGCATACATATGACAGGATGTACACTGAGTGATATTGCCACTGGACTGACTCATAATTATTGTCTACAAAATTTCGGTGGGAAAAATAAACAAACAATAATAAAAATTAACATATTTGTATAAAGCTTTACAAAATAAGTTTATTTTATTTAAACTCTTACTTTTACTAGAACTGCACTTATACTAGAAGTGTTCGCAAGCTCACAAGTTCGCCCCTTCTTCTGTTTATATTAACTTCTGCCTACTCACCTGGACACAATTAGTGCACCCAGCAAATAATCACACTTTACTTACCTATATGTAAGTTTAACACAGTCAATCCCGCTCCACGCTGATTATAGCCAGTAAACTTGAATCAGCTGTACGTGGATAGGGTACTCAACTTGTGTCTAATCCAAACTTATCTTTGCATAAAATCTGTGTAATGCAGTGGGCATAAGCTTAAAGGAAGCCATGGTTAGAATGGTTTATGGATTGAAGAGGGAGACATTTCTGGGAACATTTGAATGCCCCTGCTAAGCTTCCCAGAATGCAGTGTAATGACTGTTTTTATTGTAATTCTAAGCTGAAAGCAGGTTTTTTAACTTGTTTTAGACATTCAAATGTGAACACAGATGTACTATTTATTTACTATATATATATAATGGCTACGGAATGAAGAGCGAGGCATTTGTAGGCACATTTGTGTGCCCTAGCTCAACTTCCCAGAATGCAGTGTAATAACTGTTTTTCTCGGAACTCTGAGCTGGAAGCAGGTTTTTTTACTTGCTTTAGACATTCAAATGTGAACACAGATGTACTATTTATATATTTAGATGTATTTATTATATACATATATAGACACACACACTTAAACTTTTTCTAGATTCTTTTTCTATATATATATATATATATATATATATATATATATATATATATATATATATATATCATCCCTTACCTGCAAGTGTAGGCGACGCAGGAGGGAGGAACAAGGCGGTATAATTATGTCAGTATTTTGAAATGTACCATTTTAACATTCTAAATACTGACATAATCATCATCATCGCTGGAGGGTTGGCCAAGGGAGAGTAAGTATTGTTTCCCCCCAATAGTAGTATTTTTAATATTTTTTGTAAATTCTTTTTTTAAATATTCTTTTTTTTTATTGGTCATTCTTTCTTTTTTTCTGTCATTCTTTATTTATTTATTTCTATTTTTTTCTAGATTTTTTTTTTTTTTTGTGTGGTAGGGACTATGGGGGTTCTTGTGGACCCTCATGAAGGGATAGTATCCCTGTTGTAATAGTTAGGGTGCAATTATGGTCCATTAGGGGATTACATTTATATAACATGGGGGACCATAAGAATTGTTATGGTTATAGAATTGCATACTATGGGGATCCGTAGGGCTCCCCATAGTATAGATGTTATTTTAAGGTACCATGGGGTCCACATGGACCTTTATTGGGTATAGAGTAGATTGCCATGGTAACAGATTAATGTGTGGACTTACATGGTTACACTTTCCTTAGGGGTCTTAAATATTTGACTACCCACAATGCAGTATATTTTATGTTTAAACAACAATATATATATATCACATATAATAGTTGTCAAACTATGAGACGTCGTCACACTTTGCAAGCAGTTTTGTCCACAATGGCGGACCCTCTCGTAGCGAAGGGCCGCATTTGCAGAAGGTGAAGCCTCCAATGTCGTATGTGTTTGTCCGTAAATGCGGACCTTCGCGAAGCAAGGGTCCGCATTTGCGGAGGTGCGGGCTCAAAGGCGCCTCACACGTGGTTAAAAACACACACGCACGACTTAGAAAAAAAAAACACTGCGAAACCAACCTTAAAGTAACAAAGACCCACACGCACTAAAAATACGACCATAACAGCCAAACCGTGAGCACCTATAAACAGTCAAAACACACCAAATACTCACAAAAACTACATAAAAAGCTTACCCATAGCAAGGGGGGGCATCCAGGACCTCTGAAAGTGAAGTTACACCTCAATTTAAGTCCAAATTCCCGAGTTCAGACACACGAAAATCCCCTAAGCGAGAGAAAAAATGGCCGCCGAAAAAAACGAAAACGAGGCTCAAAGCCCAGCCACCTACAACTTACCCAAGAAGGGATCCGAGATAAGCTCGGAAGCCTGCATTAACCTCAGACCCAACCTTAACGTAACAAACACCCACATGCACGAAAAATACGACCATAATGGCCGAACAGAATGCACCTAAAAACAGTCAAAACACACCAAATACTCAAACAAACTACATAAAAAGCTTACCCATAGCAACTTACCCAACAAGGGATCCAAGATAAGCTCAAAAACCTGCATGAACCCCACGGGATCTGAGATAAGCTCGGAGACCTGCTTTAACCCCACATTAACCATCACAGTGGGGGTCCCGAGTTGCACCCCTGCTGCAATCAAATAAAAAATTCCCGCGTTACAGGTCCTTAAAGGACCGTAATGGTCCTTAAAGGACCCGTTATAAAAGAAAACAAATATACACTATCACCTTGTTACTCATGGGGGTCAATACAGACCCCCATAAACCCCTAATTACCCTGTCACTCATGGGGGTCAATATAGACCCCCATAAGCCCTTCATTAACCCTGTCACTCATGGGGGTCAATACAGACCCCCATAAGACCTTCATTAACCCTGTCACTCATGGGGGTCAATACAGACCCCCATAAGCACTTAATTAACCCCTTCACTCATGAGGGTCAATACAGCCCCCCATAAACCCTTAATTAACCCCCTCACTGATGGGGGTCTATACAGACCCTCACAAGCCTCTATTTAACCCCATCAGTCCCATAAGGGTATATTAAGACCATTATGGGCCTGTTACAACACAACATTAACCACATAAGTGCCATGACGGTCCTCAAGGACCATCATGACACTAAGTATAAACACTACACTTCACTATACTCCCCCAATAAAACAATAAATATCAACTAAACACCCTCTACACTAACAAATCAACACATTCACTACCTACCTACCCCCTAATAACCCCCACCACTCTAATTACAGAAAATAAAAAAACCTAAGTCACAAAAAATAAAAAAGGAGCATTACAGAAAATAAAAAAAAACATTAGAACCCCCCCTCACTACAGAAAAAAAAAATTACACACCTGAAAACGAAATACATATAATACACATACATACAATACAATACAATACAAATACATACAATATAATACAATACAATTAAATAAAATACAATACAATACACCCCTATCTAATATACAATACATTCTATCTAATATACATCACAAAATCTATCTAAATAAATACCACAATCTAATATACAATACATTCTATGCTATCTATATAAAACACATACCCCTAGCTAACATACAATAAATGCTATCTATATATAAAATAATCTAATTCTAAGCTAAAATTAAATAATTAAGACCACTTACCTTTGCAGATGTCCATTCAGATCAGCCACCTACGGAAAAAAAAAAAATGAGTGCAAACACATTTACAGTACATAAAGAAACATTCTAAACATTCTAAATATTCTACTCACCTTTCCGGCATGTCCCGTTCTTATTCTTTTACCCTTCTCCGGAGTGGCACCTGTTAAAAAAAAACATAACATTAATACACATACATAAAAACAAAATAAAATAAACATAATCTACATTGTACTTACCTCCCCGCGATGTCTCCGGCCTCCTCCGCCTCCTCTTCTGCCACGCCCTGTAAAAAAAAAAAATACTTACATCCGCACTCACGGACATCCCCGACGCTAATGAGGCTCCCAGAGACTTTTCCGGAAGAAAATAGGCAATGGCGACTTCTGATTGGTTGAAAATGCTGTCTATCAAATTCACCCAATCAGGAGGTGCCAATGTGGGAGCTAATCAGAAAGGGATACACCCTAAAATCCCACTCTGATTAAATAATGCACCTGTCAATCTTTATTTAAACCAATCACAAGGTGCAGATGCCTTCAGCCAGTCACAATGGAATACACCCCCACAGGGTGATTGGTTGGAGCATCTGAGCATTCTGATTGGTTGCACTGACAATAGCCAATCACAATTGAATACACCCCCACGTACTGATTGGTGAAGGATTTGCGCATTCTCATTGGCTATTGTTAATGTCAATCAATATTACAGCCAATGGGAAGGCGCAGATGTCTTCAGCAATCAGTACATGGGGGTATATTCCATGTGATTGGCTGATGGCAATAAAGCCTTCAGATTGGTTCAAATAAAGATTGACATGTGTGTCATCCAATCAGCGTGGTATTTTGGGTTGTATCCCTTTCTCATTGGTTCACAATTGGCGTCTTCTCATTGGTAGATTTGATAGACAGCATTTTCAGCCAATCAGAAACCGCCAATGCCAATTTTATTCTGGAACACTCCGTAGGAAGCTCATTAGCGTCGGAGATATCTGCCAGGGCAGATGTGTGTTTTTTTTGTTGTTTTTTTTTTACCGCGCGGATGCTTCCAGGGCCCATCAGGGGCAAAACACCAGGAGGCCGGAGACATCGCGGGGAGGTAAGTACAATGTAGATTGTGTTTATTTCACTTTGTTTTATGTTTATGTATGTGTACTAATGTAATGTTTTTTTTTAACAGGGGCAGCGCCGCAGAGGCAAACATGGAGGACGGGACATGCTGGGACGTGACATGCTGGAACAGGACATGCTGGAAAGGTGAGTAGAATAATTAGAATGTTTAGAATGTTTAGTTATTTTATGTAAACGTGTTGTATTAATTTTTTTAATCTTTTTTACCCTAGGTTGGTGATCTGAAGAAACATCTCAAAGGTAAGTGGTCTTAATTATTTTATTGTAGTTTAGAATTAGGGTTGCTATATAGAGATAGCATGTACTGTATATTAGATAGATGGGGGGATGTATAGTATATAGATAGTATTTATTGTATATTACATAGATAGATAGGGGGATGTATATTAGATAGATAGTATTGTATATTAGATAGTGGGATGTATATTACATAGTGGGATGTATATTACATAGGGGGATGTATATTAGATAGGATGTATCGTATTGTATTGTATTTAATTGTATTGTAATTAATTGTATTGTATTTAATTATATTGTATTTCATTGTATTGTATTGTATTTCATAGTATTGTATTGTATTTCATTGTATTGTATTATATTGTATTTAATTGTATTGTATGTATTATATGTATTATATGTATTTCCTTTTCAGGTGTGTATTTTTTTTTTTTAACTGTAGTGGGGGGGGGGGTTGTAATGTATTTTTTTATTTTCTGTAATGTACATTTTTTATTTTTGCTGATTTTAGTTTTTTTTATTTTATGTAATGTAGATTTTTTATTTTTGATGACTTTAGTTTCTTTATTTCTGTAATTAGAGTGGTGAGGGTTATTAGGGGGTAGGTAGGTAGTGTAGGTGTTAATAGGTTAGTGTAGAGGGTGTTTAGTTGATATTTAATGTTTTATTGGGGGGGGTATAGTTAAGTGTAGTGTTTATACTTAGTGTCATGATTGTCCTTGAGGACCGTCATGGCACTTATGTGGTTAATGTTCGGTTGTAACAGGCCCATAATGGTCATAATATACCCTTATGGGACTGATGGAGTTAAATAGAGGATTATGAGGGTCTGGATAGACTGCCATAAGTGACCGGGTTAAAATGGTGTAGTGCTTACACTTTGGGTCATGAGGGACCTGGATGACCCTCATGGCACTTATACTGTTATTACATGCGTTCATTAGTGTGTTAGAGGGGTGTATATAGTTGAGGCACACAGTACTCTCACATTGCATTTCAACACTTTCTTTTATTGACCGTCATTTTTTGACGGGCAAGTCGCTAGTACATATATAACATCTAGCAGTGTATGTTGTATATACATGGATGAATATTAGTTATATTATTTTACTTAAATATTTAATATACACCTAACACAGGGTTGAAACACTCAATGCTGAATATTAGGATTTCATGATAGATGCACATAACACGCCCATACCACACCTGATATAATTCAAGATGAGCCATGATGAGTTAATTATAGCACAGGAGTATGGGCTTTAATACATTGTGCAATCATGGGTCCATTAGCTCCCACATTCTTTTAGCAATTTCCCCCAAATATGTGAAAAAGAGGAAAGAGAAAGAAAGAAGATGGATAGGTTGCCACACAGAGGGCAAGACTCACTAAACTTTGCAGCTACTGAGAGGCATCTGAGATGATTACCTTTTAATTGCGATTTAACTAGGATCTGGTAACACACTCCAGTATTTTTGCCATAAAAACCTTATGGATTAGCACAACCAGACACAAAATGTGCCTGGCCAGGGTCACTGAGAGTCGTACACGACTGAACAACAACATCAAATTCCTCATTACCATTACAAGCCCTCAACATGGCAGCATGCTGAAGGTATGATACATTTAAAACAGTGCCCATATCACTTTCACTATATTAACTAAATATACAATTTTGACAGGAATATGATGGTGAAGGGAAGGGCTGTATTTCTGCCTAGGCACATGTCTAGGGCAGCACATTTTCAGGGGGCAGCAGCCTGAATGAAGATACAGTACACTGAAACATGTTTGTATATGCACTGACATATCTATCTGGAGTGATATTTCTGTCTATAAGTGTATTGACACTTTCTGACCCACCCCATATATACATAAACATACACAAAAACTTATGGTTTGAGATGTTGAATGAGGAAAGAAGGAGCTGCTAGTGGGGCATCAGGTGCACAAAAATCTCAATGGCCTAGGAAGGCATAAAACCTTGATACACCTATGGTGAGGTGCATGTTCTCATAATTATTACAAACAGCAGGCCTGTATATTAACTGTGTAATATAAGGTATCTGGCAGAAATGTATATTACCGAAATTCTCTATTTATGCTATTATAAAATCAGAGAGAAAGGACTGGAGTAAAATCAGAGGGAATAAGGAGAAGGGAAAGTGGAGAGAGAGAGGAAAGAAGACTCATGGAGAGAAGAGAGAAGGATCAGAAAAGAGGAGTAAGGTGGAGAGGAGATAATGACAAACAGTGAGGTGTTACTTTGCAGACTTTGAATTGAAAATCACAATTTTATTTCTAAACTGAGACCTCCTCTTTTAAAAAAGCAAACAAAAAAACAAACAGTGACACTGCAGAAAAGTCTGCCGATAATCAGCGTATCACAACTTTAAATATTTAACACGCACCATGGGCACTGTAATAATAGGTGCATTTACAAAACAAAATGTATAACTCAGCTTTGTAATAATTGCAGTTCTTAGTTTTACCAATAAAGCATTATTGTATTGTATTGAGAAGAAAAGGATAGAGAGAGAAAAGAGCAGAGAAACAAGAGACAAGAACACAGACAGGGAACTTGAGAGAAGAGAGAGATAAGAGAGCAAGGGAGAGTGATGAAACAAAAGAGAAAAGAGCTCAAGAGAAAGAGAAACAACTGAACAAAGCAGAGAGAAATAAAGAGAGGGACTTAAAGAAATTGAGAATGGTGAGAATGGAGAGAGAAGTGAGCAGAGAGAAAATTGGAAGGGAAGTGAACAGGAGGAGAGAACAAGACAGCTGGAGGGGGAGAAAATAGATGAGAGATCAGTAGAGAAGAAAAGAAGACAGAGATAAGAGAAATGAGAAGGCTGAGGAGAAAGAGTGAACAAAGGAAAGAGCAAAAGATGAGAAATCAAATGAGTGGAGTTGAGAGAAGAGTGCTCAGAAAGAGAGAACAGAGAGAGGAAAAAAAAGAAAGGAGAATAAAACGAGCACAGAGAGGATGGTGGAGTGAGAAATAAGAGACAGTAAAAGAGACGGAGTAGAAAAGAGAGAGAAGAAAAGAGAAAAGAGAGCAAGGGTGAGAATTCTGTATTCTGTAAAACCTCTACCATTTTGCCGGCCTGATGACTTTTTCATATGACTCTTATTTCAGGTGTTCCCTCACTAGGAGCCTGTTGTGGCCTCTTGTTGACACAGTTATCAGACAGATGTGATTTTAATTTTGTTTACAAGCTTTGTCTTGGGAAGAGATGCAAATCTCTGAAACATGTTGCTATTTTAATGGAGATCAGTTTATTCCTTAATAAAGTTAAAGTAATTTTTCGGATATTGTTACCAAGTGCTAGAAATTATTCTATGTGATCTTTAAATGAGTGTCAAGCAGCACCCCATAGCGTGCATGTAAAACATCCTTTGTAGAAATCCCACTAGAAGCTCAGTAATAACATTAATTGCCATAAATGGTGTGTTAATCCAATCTTCATGCAAATCATATTTTTCTGTTGGGCTGAAATACGTTTTCATGAAACACAAGACGTCTCTCTTACACACTGTATCCTGATTATTAGACACTAGGCTTTAAGGACCAATGTAGTTTTAGGAGGGGGGACAAATTCACATGTTTGTGACGCATGCAACCAACAACATTAATTGACCCCTGTAAAGTCTAATTTCATATTCTATTCTTTATAGTATTCTCTCTTTGGATGAACTTGACTTGATAATTAGCAAAATCTTTTTACACAGTTTAAAATAAATGTAGTATTAGACTTTCACTTTTAACTATTGCATCAAATTCTGCTTCAAAGGGGTATGGGAGTATTCTTTTCTTTGTTGCATCAGAAAGGATATGTGATAATGTTTCACAGTTGTTGTTTTTTTAAATAAAGATCTCAGAGCACAAAAGCTTGTTCAGAAGTTTAACTTATCTTTGGAGATCTACAGACTAAAGTATGCTCACTGCATTTCATGTTTCAATGAACCTTAAATAGATTTTACTTATATATTTTCATGTAAAAACAACTTTTGTAAAGTTGTGTTCCATGTCCCTTTAATTATGATTATATTTAGTCTTTGTTTCTAAAATGATTAGAAACCAGGGATTAATGGGAGGAATTGTTGAATCAGATAAGATGTCTATTCTGTTCTGCTTTAAGACTGGTTCTGTTTTATAATTACAGGCAGAGTAGCAATCAAAGATTGAATCCCTATGAGTCTTCTAAACTGAATGTGATTTTCTATAAAAATGCTTATGTGTTCCCGTCTTGAATAGCTGCTAGTGTTATTATGTTACATCCTTGGCGGAGCTAGTGCATGGGGGCCCCGGTGCAAAAAGAAAATTTGGGGTTGAGCCCGCAGAGGACAGCAGGGCTCACAAAGGGCCAATGGGGAGCCACAGGTGGCCACAGAAGGCCAATAGAGGGCAAAGTTGTCTGAGAGGGGGGCCACAAAGGGGGCTTCGGGGGCCACAGGGGGCTGAGGGAGCCACAGGGGCTGGTAGAGGGCTGTGGGGGTCACATTGGAGCCACAGGGACCGAGGGGGGCTACAGGTCGCTAAAGGGCCACAGGAAGCCACAGGGTGCTGAGGGGGCCACAGGGGGCTGAAGAGGGCCGTGGGGGCCACAGTGCGCTGCAGCAGGTCCACAGGACCAGGGGGGCATAGGAGGCCACAGATGGCCTGGGCTCCTTCCAAGCCAGGACCCTGATGCTTTGCACTGGCTGCAACGCCGGTAGCTCCGCCTCTGTGGGGGGCCCATGTGCTGAGAGGTACCACAGGGGGGCCACAGGGAACCACAGGGTGCTGAGGGCACCATAGGGGACAGCAGAGGGCAGCAGGGCCCACAGGGGCAGTGGCGGAGAAAATCTTAAATTTAGTAGACTCTGCTTGTGCCCTGGGTCTTCCATCTTGGAGACTGCTAGTCTATAACTTGGGTCCAGCTATTTAAATAACACTTACTGCCAAGTAGCTGTTCATTGAGGTAGCCTTAAAATAAAACTTAATAGATATGTTATATGAATCAAAAGTTCCTTCCAGGTGTCTAATTATGTTATGAAATTAATGCAAATGTGTTCTGCCATTAAAGTAACATTGATAAAAAAACAATAAAAATGAAAGACTGTGTTTATTTAAACTTACTATATTCCCTTTAGGAAATCAACATCTTTATAAGAGAATACCATTGATATGATGCATTAGTAGCCCTTTATATCATTCATTGACTTATTAGGGTGTATTCATTGCACAGTATAAAAGTGGGAATAAAACAAGTACAGAACTCCACATGCCATTGATGCCCGAGGTGAATGTTGGCTGCAAAGGTGTGTGAGGGCCAACCGACACACTACAGTTGAGCAAATCACCATCCAAAAGAACTAGGGGGCTACCAGACATGTGTCTAAAATGATAGTACAGCCAACCCTGTTGCATATTGAGTTCGTCATCAGAAAAAGCTTACATTTGCATGACAGTACCAAAATTGGACCTCTTCTGATTGGCACAGGGTTGCCTTCTCTGATGAGTCAAATTTTCTGCTCCATTTACTGGACGGACCCTGGTGTATCAGGCTCGAAACCTCAGAGAACAAACACTCTGCAACAATTGTTGGAAGAACACAAGCTGGTGGTGGCAGAGTTATGTTCTGGGAAATGTTTTCTTGGCATTGGCTGGGTCCACTCATACCTCTGGAAAGGCACTCACAACAGATTGGGTTATCTATCCATACTTGCAGCTCAAGTACACCCATACTGTCTTCCCTGGAGCAGATGGGATCTTCCAGTAGGACAATGCAACAGGTCATATGGCCAGAATTGTCCGGGAGTGGTTGAAGGAGCATGGCAAAGACTTCCAAGTATGTACCTGGCCTCAAAATTCTCTGGACTTGAACCTCATCAAGCACCTGTGGTACCCACTCAATCTCCATGTTCTCTCTATGGATACTCTACCACACCCTCTTCAGCAGCTTTCGGATGTACTGGAGTCTGCACGGCTCCAGATACCCTTTCCAATCTTCCAGAATCATATTGATGCATTACCACGAGATCTAGCTGCTGTCCGTGCTGCAAATGGCGGCTATCACATATATAGTTGTGAGCATGCAGGTCGTTGCTAACGCTGCGGGCTCGCGAAGCGAGGGCCTCAGTTGCTGGCATGGAGCGCCGAAGGCACTCCTTGCCAGCAACTGTGGACCTCGCAAAATTTACAGACTTACGAGAAACAAATACAACACGCGGAACTTAGAAAAAAAAAACATTACGACCTCGCAAAAATACGACTTTACTGCCCGAAACACGCGCACATGAAAATATTAAAACACAATAAATACACACAACAAATACATAAAAAGCTTACCCACAGCAAGGGTGGGCACCCAGGACCTCGAAAACTGAAGTTACACCTCAATTTCACTTCAAATAGGGGATTTTCGGGTGTCTAAACTCTCCTAAGCAAGAGAAAAAATGGCCGCCGAAAAAAACGAAAACGAGGCTACAGGACTCTAAAGACGCAAAACACCAAACACCTACGGATTTTCCGAAAAAGACAGACACGATCCAAGAACAAGGACGCCAAATCAGACACAGACGTGTACAACACATTAGGCGCCATTTTACAACAATAACTTACACAATGCGAAAGTACACAACTACCCTAACTGATTTGGCTCGCGCACACACACTATTTACACTACACACTGCACACATTACTGACACTTACACAGCAGCTCCACAGCACTGAAAACACACATTGTATGCTGCAGCAACATGAAAACAGATTGCCAGCTCTTCATCACAATGCTTCCTGCATATATTACTTCAAAATAGGTAAAGTATATTCATGTATTTTATTCATTATTTCATTACCAAAAAAAAAACAATGCTCATAGCACACAAACAACCAACAGCCTTGCAATGAGCGCCGAAGGGGCTCAGCGCAAGGCTAGCAATGAGCGTCAAAGCAACTTGGAACACCAACAAAATTCATCTCTCAACCAAACACCATTACCTGCCTTACAATCTTATTGCCGTCATTTTTTGACGGGCAAGTCGCTAGTTCATAATAATAGCTGGTAGCCATAGTAATGTGACTAGACCGTTTATTATGATGCTTTCTTGCACATTCACTAATGGATGCAGGTAACAATATCTATTTCTTTATGAAAATATGAGCATCACTGCATTCACTAAAGCTGTGTTATTAAGTACCTAAAACTGTTTGTTACCCATGCTCTTTCTTCATTTGTCAATTAATATACAGTATATTATGGCATTTTAGAGGTGCCATTGTGTACCTGTAAACAATTGAACGTATACATCCTCTTGCTCTATTCACTAAACAGAGATGTGTGACAAGCTTTGGCAGTATACGGTTGTTGCATTTTTCTAACTTTCATACACATTTACATTTGTGATTTGTATTATAACAGAAGCTGCAAGTTAACTTTGAATATTTTGTACTGAATTATGAAACTTAATATTATCAGAGTAATGAAAACTATTCAATTAGTAGATTGTATTATACTACAAATCATAGATCTAATAAAACATGAACTCTTGTTATTTATTTAAAAAATTCAAATGACATTAGGCAGGCCTCTTAGACCTAACTAAAACAGGAGATTTTACTGAATACAATGAGGTCCCCAATGTCAGTGAATATCTAAATTAATGGGCAAGATTCACTAAAGTGTGAAACTATGGGAAGTTAATGGTAAACTGGTGGGTAGAGACTCTAGCTACCAAATAGAGAACTGTTTATGACCTGAATCATCCACAGAGAACAGAGTTGAGAGCAAGTGTATATTGCTATAACGATCTTCAGCATTAAGCATGAATATAGTGTATATTGGTTTACAATGAAGCAACAGATAATACAACAAAAGAAGAAAGAGGCAATAGAAGTAAGCAGGTAGAGGAATGAATAGAAAGGGAAGCGTTATAGAAGAGAGAAACACAGGAAGGCAGGGAAGAGAGGGAGAAAGAAGTGAGAAAGAAAAAGTAGAAGAAAGTTGCGAGGGAGCAATTTTATTTCCTAAGCTAATATATGAATTTCAGTAATAATAACAAGCACTATTAAATACTAGCGACTTGCCCGTCAAAAATGACGGGGCAATACAATTTGAAGCCATGGGAATGCTGTTTGAGACATAATTGAAACCGTTTTGTACTGTGAGGACCTTCGGCGCTTATTGCGAGCCTCAGGACCTTCAGCGCTCATTGCGAGCCTCTCCTGTCGTGTACTTTTGGTCATCTGAGAGAGATATATATTTCTATGTATATGTAGCTAAGTAATAATTAATGATTTATTCACTAAATTAATTAATGATTTATTCAATAAATTAATATACTTTAATTATTTATAATTGATATATGCAGCGAGCTATAGGCAGAAGAGCTAACAATCTGTTTGTATTTTGCGTCTGCATAGAATATACATTGTGAGTGTCAGTGACCTGCTTATAAAGTGTAATGAATGTTTGAAGTGTGCATTCTAAATAGGCTGCGTGCGCGAGGTAAAGCCGTTGGTTAATTGTGTAAAGCGTCATTGTACAGTCGTAATATTATTAATGTGTTACGAGTCTCGTGAGCATTTCCCGGCTTTTGTAATAGTGTATCTTGTAGGTCGTAGTGTGATGTGTAAAGTGCTACGCGTTTTGCAGGATTTTGCACGGCCCGGGGTCGTGTAGCCTTGTTTTCATTTTTTACGGCGGCCATTTTTTCCTCGCTTGTGTGCCGAAAATCGTCTAAATCGAGTTAAATTCGCGTTCAACCTCACTCACAGATGTCTTGGCTGTTGCCCCATGCTGTCTATGATGTTTTTGTGTGAGGGCCAACCGACACACTACAGTTGAGCAACTCACCATCCAAAAGAACCAGGGGGCTACCAGACATGTGTCTAAAATGATAGTACAGCCAACCCTGTTGCGTATTGAGTTCGTCATCAGAAAAAGCTTACATTTGCATGACAGTACCAAAATTGGAACTCTTCTGATTGGCACAGGGTTGCCTTCTCTGATGAGTCAAATTTTCTGCTCCATTTACTGGACGGACCCTGGTGTATCAGGCTCGAAACCTCAGAGAACAAACACTCTGCAACAATTGTTGGAAGAACACAAGCTGGTGGTGGCAGAGTTATGTTCTGGGAAATGTTTTCTTGGCATTGGCTGGGTCCACTCATACCTCTGGAAAGGCACTCACAACAGATTGGGTTATCTATCCATACTTGCAGCTCAAGTACACCCATACTGTCTTCCCTGGAGCAGATGGGATCTTCCAGTAGGACAATGCAACAGGTCATATGGCCAGAATTGTCCGGGAGTGGTTGAAGGAGCATGGCAAAGACTTCCAAGTATGTACCTGGCCTCAAAATTCTCTGGACTTGAACTTCATCATTTTTTCCTCCCTTAGGCGATTTTTGTGTGCCGAAAATCGTCTAAATCGAGTTAAATTCCGGTTCAACCTCACTCACAGATGTCTTGGCTGTTGCCCCATGCTGTCTATGATGTTTTTGTAAAAATAAAATTGGTGTATTTAGTGTGTTTTTCGGGTTTTTTTTGCTAATATCGTAATTTTTTGCGTCTCGTATCTTTTTTTTTCTAAGTCCCGTGTCTCGTATTTTAACGGCTCCCCTTGATTTGCGAGGCTCACATCGGCTAAGTGCTACGGTTTAACGGCTCGCCTCGCAAGGATGACCGCCTTCGGCGCTCATCGGCTAAGTTCTACGCATTAACGGCTCGCCTCGCTAAATCCTGCGTCTCATGTTTTTTTTTCTAAGTCCCGCGTCTCGTTTTTTAACGGCTCGCCTTGCTTTGCGAGGCTGGCATCGGCTAAGTGCTACGGTTTAACGGCTCTCGTCGCCTAAGTTGTACGCACCTCGCAAAGCATGACAATGTCTCGCAGTTTGACAACTATTATATGTGATATTAAACTAGCGACTTGCCCGTCAAAAATGATGACAATAAAATATTAAGGCTGGAAATGCTGTACCTTCAGTGCTCCTCGCGAGCCCAGCCTCTCTCTCTGTCTACTGTACAGACCTTGCGATGAGCGGCTATTCTCAATGTTCAACTTCGGTGCTCATCGCAAGCCTCTCTTCAGTCTTTGACCCATGTGTCTGTTTCCCCCTCTCTCCATGCTTTGTGTCTTTTGTTCCCCCCCGTGTCTCTTTTCATCCATCTCTCATCCCTGTGTTTCTTGCTACCCTCTCCCCCTCTGTGTCTTTCTCCTCTATGTCTTTGCTGCAGTTTTGTGTGGCTCGCGATGAATGCTGTTGTTTGGCTAAGTGTTACTGTGTTTGTGATCGTGTTTACTTTCCTGCGCTAAGTGTTACTGGCTTTGAGGTCGTTTTTATTGCTTTTGACCTCGTTTTCATCCTTTTACGTTTTTTCGTCCGCCAGTATTTTTCTTGCTTAGTAGATTTTCGTTCGACGAAAAACAGCAAATATGGCTCAAATTAACTTGCAACCTCACTCACAGGCTCCCTGGCTCTCCCCCTGTGCTGTGTGTGCGTGTGTAATGTATTTTAATGTAGTTCGGTGGTTTGGCCGTTAAAGTCATAAACTAAAGCTTGCGATCAGCGCCAAAAGTCCTGCGGTCCTCACGATGAGTGTCTGCGTCACTCATCTCCACCCCTGCAATGAGAGCCTTCGGTGCTCATTGCAGCAAAGTCCCATGTGCCTCACAATCAGCGCCTGTGTCGCTGATCTTGAGTCCTGCAATGAGAGCCTTCGGCGTTCATTGCAGCAAAGTCCCGCGGTCCTCGCTCATCTTCACCCCTGCAATGAGTGCTTTTGGCGCTCATTGCAGCTAAGTCCTGCGGGCCTCCACCGCTTGCGAGGGCCATAGCTGCAGACTGCAATGACGCTTTTGGCCCACAGGCCTCCACTCCCACAACTTTGCAAGGCCCACAAGCGTGACGACAACTTGCAGATTAACAACTATTATAGTTGATCGTTCATTAGACATAAAGCATTGTAAATATTATTCTATTATTAATTTTTATAAATATGGATTATATTATTTTATTCTATATAGAAATGGCTTGTGACCTTTGTATTCAAATATAATGGACTTTGTATAGAGGTCTGTAATGTAACATCATCACATATATAGTTGTGAGCGTACGAGTTGTTGCTAATGCTTGCGGGCTCGCGCAGCGAGCCGCGGCCCTCGCGAAGCGCAGCGAGCAGTTGCTGGCATGGAGCACTTCTTGCCAGCAACTGCGACCCTTAAAACGCAAACAACACGACACAACAACCGCGACCCTCGCAAACTTTACCTCGCAACACATAAAACATACGAGACACGTTACCACACATTACGACCTCGCAACAATCGGACGCAACTCGCGAACATTACATTACATCAAAACACAATACATACACACAGCACATACATAAAAAGCTTACCTACAGCAAGAGGGAGCATCCAGGACCTCAAAAAAAACAACTTACACCTTCATTTCACTCAAAATAAAAGAGTTTCAACACTAAAAAATTCGCTAAGCGAGAGAAAAAATGGCCGCCGAACAAAACGAAAACGAGGCTACAACACTCTAAACACGCAAAACACCACAAGAAACTCGCAAAACACCACAAACGACCTACGGATATTCCGTTAAGATGCACACAACACATTACCCGCCATTTTACGCCAATGCCGAAGTACACCACTACGCTAACGGTTTGGTCTCGCACACGCACACTATTACACTGCACACATTCACCACGCTTACACAGCAGCTCCACACCACTAATGCTGCAGCAACATCAAAACAGATTGCCAGCTCTTCAACACAATGCTTCAAAATAGGTAAAGTATATTAATTTATTAATGTATTATATATTTCATTATTAATCACCAAACAGCATTAGCTACCTTACAATTTCATTGCCGTCATTTTTTGACGGGCAATTCACTAGCATAGAAATATTCCCATGTTATTTATGTACAATGTTGTAGATGCTTGTCAGTTAAAGCTGAGAGCCTAACGAAACCTGCCAATATTATGAGACATTGTGGTGATGGTCTGTGAGATGAGTATCCCTAGGCACTGATTATTTCTTTCTCAATTTGCCTTGAAAGTTTCACACACTTCCAATCATCCTTTTAAAGAAGCACTGTTTTTCTATATAGTATTTTGAATAACTAATTCTAAAAATGGGAAAAATTGTTTTAGAAACTACAAAAAACTTTGCCTTTGGATTTTCACTTCTATTTTAATAATTATTTACTGAAGGCTTCCATTTGCTTTTCTGAGCCTGCTTCTTCCAGCCTCTGTCTCAAAAGAGCATGCAAACCATGAGCTTTGCATTCTTAATTTGCGCAATTATAACTGCCACGTTCCTCTGAAGCAAATAGCAGCTTCCTCTCTGCATTCAAAATCTCACTTCTAGAAGTAGATCACAGGAAACTAAAATTATATTCTACTACAGGAAAATTGTACGTAAAAGTAAAAAAATAGCAGCTGAACTGTTCTAAAAGATTTTGCCTATTTATAAGCATATTTCTAATTTTGAAACTGATGGCCACAGTGTTTGTTTACCAGACTGAAAATGCATGTATTATTAATATATTGCAATGAATATGTAAATATATTTACTGATATTTCTAATATCTCAACATTGCAGCAAACATGTTGAATGTATTGTGTTTTGGTTTCATTTTGATATATGTACTTATTTTCACTGTATATTTTTTTATTCTGATGATTGTAAGCTTTGTGGGGTAAAACTAAATTGACTGTTGCCTTATTGTACTATATTTCTGCATACTTTAACATTTGCCCTTAACTTGGTCAGCTGCTTATTGTACCTACACTACTGTTCTCTTGTTAAAAGCACTACGGAAAATGTTTTTGCATTATAAATAAAGAGTAATAATAATATTATGTTTATTGTTGTAGTTACGAACATTTCTGTGCAGTGATTTTTCTATGGGGTTGCTCAAACCCAAATATAGTCAATGGTGGTATGGCTCCACCTAGGAGAATTAAGACAATATGACATGCTCTACTGGTTAATTTGACTTTTTTTCCTGACATATTTAAGTATGAGCAGTAATGAATTTAATGTTTTTTTACTGTTCTATTTTGGGGTGAATTATTAATATGAAAACGAATCTAGTTGTACGCAACAATTAAGGTTTTGAATGTGTCTAAAATGGAGCAAAGTTTTCAGGATATGAGGTTGCCCAAAGACAAGTGGAATTTAAACAGTATTTGAATACTTGTTATTGATAATGTTATAAATCAGTGGACTGCAAATGTATATATATATATATATATATATATATATATATATATATATATATATATTCATTTTTTACTGTAGCGCCTTTTTTTGTATTATATTGCTTACAATATAACAGGGATAGTTTTGTACACTCAGAAACATAAACTACAATTACAAATAAGTTAGTGAAGACCATTTCGATGGGAAATTGATTGGATCAGACTAAATCTGGGATTGTTTGCTGATGCAGTAATGTAGATATTTAACCAACTGGGGCAGCAGCTTCAGAAGGTAAAACATGAAACCCACAATAATTTCAATATGAAAGTTTTCTTTTTTTTGTCAATAAATGTATATTTTGTTGACTTTTATATCCATATAAAATATATCTATAAAATAAATATGTAAATAAAAATAAATAAATTTAATGACATTTTTATGTCACCATGGTGGTACAATATGTCATTAAACAAAGCAATGGTCTACCAGTTGGTTAATGTTTTTTTCCCTCTTTAAATAATTCCTTCTTTGTGCCAATAATACTTTTTTTTATTAAGCATCCTTATATCCCAGTTTCTTAGATATTTATCTACACCTTTTGTCAATCTGCTTTTTAAGTGCAGATAGCCTTCAGTTTGCAATGGTTCAGTTTACATTTATTTACAATAACAACAGTTTTGAAACCAGAAAAAAAATGAACACATTTGAAAATGCTCTAATATACATACTGGATATGATGTAAAGAAACAGCACAATCATATCAGATATGAGAGCTATCCCATCTACCTTCTAAGCCAATCAGGAATGAGATCAGAGGAAGGGGAACATACAATTAGCTTGTTGGTGTACTATTTTTTGCCCACTATTAATTTTAGAATTTTAAATAGAAACTGTTAATTTAATAAAATTAGAGCCCCCCTGTCTCTTATGTGAAGTGCAGTTAAGATGAAAGATGGTGGTGATGAGACATTTTTAGGTAGCAAGGTTGGTTCAAGCAAGTTAAGTTCCCCATTCCAATCTTTCACGTAGCTATGATAAAAGCTCCCTCATAACTGTGGGAGTTTTATTTTTCAAGCTATGGAGGTATTCCATTTCAGTGCTCCTCAATCCCCCACATAAGTTGCACCTAATCACAAGATCTTAAAGCTTAATAAATATCCCTCATAATATTGTATTTATGACACATTACTGAATTTAAGATTGTGTTTACGACGCCTTACTGAATTTAACAGGATTGTTTAACAGATTAATTAGGTTCATCAATCTGAGCAACCTGATTGGTCCAATTAAGTTTACAGTAACAATGAGCAAGGTGACATCTGAAAAAACATTCTTATTGGGTGAAATATGACGGACATCTATTTCAGCCAATCAAAATGTTTTTTGTTTTTTTACTGGAGGGACCTTTACTGGCCCAGAAGTTGAGAACATGTGCTTCAATCAAGATTGAAGAGGACAAGAAGTTATTCAATCAAGATTAGTCCAAGACAGAAAATTGAGAACAAGTGTTATGGATCATCGTTGGATGATAATTTGGGTAGGTAAGTATTATTTATTTTATTTCTTTTACAGGTTTAAGTTATTTTTTATTTTATTACAATTTTTTATTATTTTTATTTTACTTGTAATTTATTTTTTATTTTACTGGAATTTTTTTTTGGTTTTGATGTCATTTTTTATTTTTAGCTATTTATGTTTTTTTTATTTTTAGTATTTTTTTTTTATTTTCCCTTATGGTTTTGAAGTCCAAGTTGCGATCGGACTGCATTCCAGAAATAATAATGTGATATAAAAAAATCAATAAATAAAATATTCTAGTCCATGCTAGTTCTATTATTTTTATTAACACATTGATTGCCGGGTTGGATATAACACGGAAATTAACCATAAAAAATAAAAAAAAAATTGTTGCAGATTGTCGAGCATGAGAATGCTGTGCTATTAATTTTAATAACTTTCATCGCTTTCCCTGTAATTTAAAATACAGTAGTGTGTTTATATTTGCTTTTACAGTGCTACGGACAGACGTTTAACCCCCTTGTGGGTCCTCTCTAGTACCCGTTGGATTTTTGGCAACATTTGCCATTTATGGATGTGAAAACAATTGCGGGCCTGAAGACTTGTAGCAATTTAATATCGTTTTGTGATTGTAATATTTGCGGGCTTGAAAGATCAAAGGCTTAGCTGGGTCGGAGTTCTGATTTTGGCAACCGCTGTTGTATTTCTTCCTGTAACCCGCAGATCATTTGCGGGTAGCTAAAAGAGACAAATTTAATAGCCATAACTTTTGCAGGCTCCTTTACAGGCTTCAGGAACTACAAATAGGTGAACTTAATAGGTTCTATGGAGGTTTTTGCAGGCTATTAATGCCACAATGAGCTTTAGAGTACCCCTGCTTTGGGGGGTTAACTGTCAATGCCACAGGGTTCTGTTAGGGACCCCATGGTGGGGAATTTAACATGTAGGTGTCATTTAGGGACTCTGTGGCACAGAGTTACTTTTTAGATGCCATGGGGGTCTCAATATACCGCCATGGTTATATATAGTGGGGATTGGGTGTGAGTGGAGAAGGGGATCCAGAGATTCCCTTCACGGCGTGCATGGAGGGAATCCCCTGGGCTTCTCATTGGTGGCAGTGCAGTTTGAGCAACATAATGTTACTTATTCTATGCATTTTGCATAATCCTATGCCTTATGATTTACTGACCAACCATGGGTTTACAAGTTGTGGGTGAGATAAGTAACATTACGAGTGAAGGCAATTGAATACATATGTAATATTGCTGAAAAGGCTCCTGCAGTTGAAAATACGTATTTTTCAGAGTTACATATTCAAATTGAATGAGACATCAATAAGATGTTGTAAACACAATGTTATGAGGGATATTTATTAAGCTTTTAGAGCTTGTGATGGGGTACAAATTATTTGTCCTAGGAAATAGAGCACATCAAACACAGCAATGCACATTATAGCCCCTGCAATGCTTAAATGGACATGTTTTCTTTGCTGCATTAGAAAGAGGATACTTGATAATGTATATGTATAGCATAGTATGTTTTCTTTTTCAAATGAATGAGCATAGAAACCTATTCAGAAATGTACCTGCTACTGGGAGCTTGCCCTCTGCCAATCAATGAGGTCTACTTTCTAAAGTATACTTTCTGCATTTCCGGTTAGTTTCAATTAAGTTTAAACAGGTTTTACAAAATATTTTTGTTCATGCAAAGAACAACATTTGCCATTAAAAAAATAAAAATAAATTAAAAGGTGTCTGCTAATGATAACTGGATATTTATTACCTACCAAATAATTTTACATATTTTCATATGTATATGTTTGCTGCATTTATAAACGTATTTCTAAATAACATATTTTAGGTTATTGTTTAATTGTGTAAAGTAGACTCACAATATGAAGTGGAATATGTACAAAAATCTTCAGAAAAAAATCCTAGGTCCATAATATTGTATCTCATCTATACACTGTTATAGTGTACGCCATTAATTTTCTAAATAGCCTAAGGCTAAAACATGATAAATGTTGGGTTTGTGTTTTATCGCGCTTGCCCTGTGTTACAGATAGTCTGTGTACATGTTAAATGACATTTGAAAGGAAACACTTCCCAGGGGACTGATTTCAAGCAGATTTATATCACAATGTCATGGGAGAAATACTAACTAACATATTTTTTTTGCAAATAATATATTAACATTTTGGCGTCTCATAATCACATACATAAAGTTAATGTACAAATTCACACAGTTAAAAAAATAAATTGCCATTTTATTGTCTTAGTTATGTGAGGTGCTTTATTGTTGAATCACTAATATTAGTTGCCATTTTAACTACATCACTTTTATTGTTTAATCACATAGCAGATGCTGTTAAAAGAACACAGAACAACAAACAAAGTAGGTTTATTACAGGATCATAGATGATACTAGTCACATTTTCCTAACAGAAACATTTATCAATGAGTTTTGACATATTTTTTGTTAGATATGTTACTCATCCTAGTTGTTTTGTTAGCATACATTTTCTTTTTTTCTTTCTTCATTTAACAATTGTAATTTAATACAAGTGATTCAAATCATAAAGGTCACTTAAAAAGTTTTCATGTGTAAAGCAAGTAAAAAAAAAAGGAAGGAAGTTAAAAAACAGGAATGGTAAGGGTGTGTGGAAAAGAGGGGGATCTCAGGACCTGGTCAAAACAAGTAGAAAGAGGAGATGGGAAAAGAAGGAGAGAAGGGATTGTTATCTCCCAAAAGTTATACACTCTGAACAGTCTTTGTTAGAGGATTTTGTGGATTTACAGAAGTTTCTACATAAGTAAGATATCTTAGACTTAGTTTTATTCTGTGGAAAAGTGTGTGGGGTTCTGTTAGTTAGTGAGTGATCAGTGGTCCTTTAAGGTTATCTCAAACCTTTCTTTATAAGCTAATTTGTTCATGATCTTATGACTAGGCCTTTATTTAATATATATGTTGGAATTTGTGTCTTTTGAGAGGGATTGGGGGTCTGAATTTACATGAAATTCTGTGGAGACAAAACAAGTTGATTAATGTTGAATTTTGGTGTAGTGGAGCTATCTTTCTCTCTCTCTCTCTCTCTCTCTCTCTCTCTCTCTCTCTCTCTCTCTCTCTCTCTCTCTCTCTTCAGAGCCATCTAACACAAGAAAAGCACAGATCCAGCTACACCTTGTTTAACACTGTAGATAGGTTCCAAGCAATAGGAGTGTTAAGCAAAATAGCTCTACATGGGGTCATTTTAACATAGGGTAGAATGGGTTAGGGGAACTGAAAAAAATACACAACCGCATTTGAATTTTAAACTTTTTTTGTTTTATATGAACTTCAAACAAACAGCAACCATAACACTAACAAGTTATGATGTTGAAGCTTCTGGCTCATCCTGGTTTCTGTGTTTTTTTTTGAGAATCAGAGCATTAAAAGGGGTTTAGCAGCAAAAACAGCATTATATAGAGGCAGTGCATTAAACAGGGAATTATGGGTCAATATAGCATATAGAAACAACGCTAAAATGAGTAGCGTTTAGCAGGGTATACCTGTATATAAATACAGGCATACCCCTTTTAACTCTGTAGGTGTGTTCTTAGAAGACCGAGTGCTAAACGAAACAGCGTTAAATGGGTCAATTTTAACATAAGGTATACTTGATTTTAAAATTCCTTCCATGGCTTTTAATGATTTGGAATGATACACAAGCATCAAATCATTGTTACTCAGGGACGTGTCCGTCAGGGACGTGTCCGTCAAAAACTGTTATATTCAATGGGGGATGTGCCAGGCAAAAACAGCTTTATAGCGAATCAGTGTTAAACGGGGTATAGGGCTCTGCCTGTATAAAGCACAAGTGATATAATTAAATATTCGCTAGACATTGCAATCTTATTTATGAAATTACGGTACTTCTTTCCTCAACACACACAGCAAATTTATTTGTATAATTAAATATTAAATTACCGGATCTGGCAAACATATTTATATAATTAAATATTCACTCACCAGACATGACAAACTTATTAATATAATGTAATTAAATAATCCCTCGCCGTATATGTTGCGCACTTTTTACATGGTAAATATTTTTGTATTATGAAATATTAGACCGTCACCAATGGCTATCTTTTTTATGTCATTTTATTTATAACTAGAATATTGCCCGTCAAAAAATGACGGCAATGAAATTGTAAGGTAGCTAATGCTGTTTGGTGTATAATACTGAAATATGTAATAGATTACTAAATGAATATACTTTACCTATTTTGAAGCATTGTGTTGAAGAGCTGGCAATCTGTTTTGATGTTGCTGGAGCATTAGTGGTGTGGAGCTGCTGTGTAAGCATGCTGAATGTGTGCACTGTGTGGTATGAATATCTGTAGGTCGTTTGTGGCGTTTTGCGAGTTTCTTGTGTTGTTTTGCGAGTTTAGAGTGCTGTAGCCTCGTTTTCGTTTTGTTCGGCGGCCATTTTTTCTCTCGCTTACAGTTTTTTTTAGTCTCTAAACTCTTTTATTTCGAGTAAAATGAAGGTCTAAGTGGCATTTTTGAGGTCCTGGGTGCTCCCTCTTGGTGTAGGTAAGGTTTTTATGTATGTGCTGTGTGTATGTATTGGGTTTTACATTTTGTAATGTTCGCGAGTTGCGTCCGAGTGTTGCGAGGCCGTAATGTGTGTGTCGTGCTCTTTGGGTTGCGACGTGAACTTTGCGAGGGTCGCAGTTGCTGGCATGGAGCGCCTTCGGCGCTCCATGCCAGCAACTGCGGCCCTCGCTTTGCGAGGTCCTCAGGTGCTGGCATGGAGCGCCTACGGCACTCCATGCCAGCAACTGAGGCCCTCGCTTCGCGAGGGTCCTCAGTTGCTGGCAAGGAGCACCTTCGGTGCACCATGCCAGCAACTGAGACCTTCGCCCAGTGCCCTCGCTTTGCGAGGGCCTTGGCTCGCTGTGCGAGCCAAGGCCCTCGCTATGCGAGGGCCGTGACTCGCGTAGCGAGCCCGCGGCCTTCGCTTTGCGAGGGCACTGGGCGAGGGTCTCAGTTGCTGGCATGGAGCGCCTTCGGCGCTCCATGCCAGCAACTGAGACCCTCGCCCAGTGCCCTCGCTACGCAAGGGCCGCGACTCGCGTAGCGAGCCCGCGGCCCTCGCTTTGCGAGGGCCTTGGCTCGCTACGCGAGCCCGCAGCGTTAGCAACAACTCGTACGCTCACAACTATATATGTGATTACTATATAATGTGTAGATGTACCGGCTGGGCATGCTCTTGTGCATTATTATTATTATTACTATATAATGTGTAGATGTACCGGCTGGGCATGCTCTTGTGCATTATTATTATTACTATACAATGTGTAGATGTACCGGCTGGGCATGCTCTCTGCGTGTACGCTTTCTCTATCTGCACCCTATGTGCACTGCTGTCTGTGTGCAATCTCTGTCTCTGTACCCCTCACTCTCTTTGTCAATCTCTCTGCACTCTCTGTGCGCTCTATCTGTGAACTCTCTCTGCGCTGTCTTTGTGCTCCCTCACTGTCTGTGTGTGCTCTTGCTCTGTAATTCTCTTTATGTCTCCCTCTCTCTCTGTACCTGACTCCCTCTCTCTCTGTACCTGTCTCCCTCTCTCTCTGTACCTGTCTCCCTCTCTCTCTGTACCTGTCTCCCTCTCTCTCTGTACCTGTCTCTCTCCCTCTCTGTACCTGTCTCCATCTCTGTACCTGTCTCCCTCTCTCTCTGTACCTGTCTCCTTCTCTCTCTGTAGCTGTCTCCCTCTCTCTCTGTACCTGTCTCCCTCTCTCTCTGTACCTGTCTCCTTCTCTCTCTGTACCTGTCTTCTTCTCTCTCTGTAGCTGTCTCCCTCTCTCTCTGTACCTGTCTCCTTCTCTCTCTGTAGCTGTCTCCCTCTCTCTCTGTACCTGTCTCCCTCTCTCTCTGTACCTGTCTCCTTCTCTCTCTGTACCTGTCTTATTCTCTCTCTGTAGCTGTCTCCCTCTCTCTCTGTACCTGTCTCCCTCTCTCACTTTGCTGTCTTTCTCTGAAATGCAAATGGCCGCCACGCTTCTGTTAAAATCAGTTGTTAGGCCCACCCCCACTTACATCATAGCCACGCCCCCTTTATGATGTCAGCGTTAGCAACATTTTCTGCTGCTCACAACTATATATGTGATTAAATGTTCACTTGCAACATATTTTTCTTTATATAGGGAAAATGGTGCATCATCTACAAGAAAGCCTTATAAGGAAAATTATTCTTGACCTGAATTTGTGAAGCTTATAGGTCAGAAGGTAGAGGGCTGATATCATAGAAGCCATCAAATATATCAAAGAATGTAATAAAGTTTAAGAGGGAAGTATCTTCCAGAAAAACAGAATGCAAAAACAACAGATTGTGATTTCAAGTTGGAAAGTGGAAGATTTAGGGGTAATGTGAGACAGCATTTATCTTCAGCAAATTTATTTAATTTTTTTTTAATTTAAGATTTCAATTGATAAACAATGCATATTACTTAATACATATATTGACAGAATTTATGTTTGAGAATGTGGTGGTTTCTTTAATAATACTGTAATAAATCAAGGCCACTATTTAGGTTTTAAACATTACAAACACATACATTAATTTGGAGCTGAAATGGCGCTGCTCTGACTGAACAAATAACCCACATTTAACTGAAAAAAAACCACTCAAAATTAAGCAAAAAGTTATAGCTACTCCTTTAAAGCATCAAAACAGCTAGTTATGGAATCTCGTAGAAATAATGGGCTATATTCAATTGAGGTTTTGGGCGATCAATTGGCAGCTTTTTGCGAGCTCCGAATGGCTTCTGAGTTACGTCCTTGAAAAAAATGGCGATGGTTAAACTCGTAACTTACAGCCTCCCGAAGCCTTTGATCTCTCAAGGCTGCAAGAGTAAGGATGGCTAAAATCGCAAATCGTTATTCAATTAGGTCCTCTCCTTTTTAACATATTTATTAATGACTTAGAGGTAGGATTGGAGTGTGGTGTCTCCATTTTCACTGATGACACAAAGTTGTAAATCAGATAATAATGTGCTTTCCCTCCAAAGGGATTTACATAAAATTGAGGAATGGGCATCTAAATGGCAGATGAGATTAAATACGAATAAATGTAAAGTTATGCATCTGGGAAGGAAAAATAGCCATGCAATTTATAATCTTAATGGAGCAAATCTAGGTGTGAAAGGGATTTGGGAGTGCTTGTGGACAACCACCTAGGTAACAGTGCTCAATGCCAAGCAGCATCTGCAAAGGCAAATAAAATATTAGCATGTATTGTGAAGGGTATAGAAGCAAGGAACCAAATATAATTCTGCCACTATACAAATCTCTAGTACGCCCTCATTTGGAATATGGAGTACAATTTTGGGCACCACTTCATAAAAAGGACATTTTAGAGCTGGAAAAGGTACAGAGGAGGGCAACAAAACTAATAAGGGGAATGGAGGGGCTAAGTTATGAAGAAAGAATAACCAAATCAAACTTATTTTCTCTAGAAAAAAGGCATCTAAGAGGAGATATGATTACCTTATATAAATACATCTAGGGTCAGTATAAAGATTTGTCAAGGTATCTTTTTGTGCCAAGAGGTTTTCAACTGACAAGAGGACATCCCTTGAGGTTAGAAGTAAAAAGATTCCACCTTAAAGAAAGAAAATGGTTCTTCGCAGTAAGGGTGGTTAATCTGTGGAATTCTACCATCACACCCGTAAATGGCAAAAAAAAGGAGAAAATCCTACGAGTGCTAGAGAGGACCCACAAGGGGGTTAAACACCTATTCATAGCACTGTAAAAGCAAATAAAAAAATAATGGGGAAAGTGATGATAGACATTAGCATTAATTGCACAACAATCTCAAGCTCGCAAATCGGCAGGAAATTTTAAAAAAATTATGTTTTATTTCGGGGGGCTAAATGGATCTTGGGTATCAATGAGTTAATACATATGGATGGCATTAATTTTCCTAATTCTTCATTTTGCAGGTTTGCGAGTCTGATCGCATATCGGGCCCCCGAACCTAACTGATTGCCATGTAAACTCCATATTTTAGTGCTACAATAATGACAGTCTCATTTTCTATCGGCTGATTCAAAATGGGAGGTTACAGGCTTGCTTAATTGATCATTTTCCCTCCTTGAGCTGCCACGAGCCAGTGCATGGTTTACGGTTTTGGCTTTGGCACAGTAACTTGCGGCCTTAAGCAACTGAATAGCATCGCAATCGGAGATGAACGGGAAAGCGCAACACACCCACAGTCATATGCTATTGAGTTGCAGGCTTGGAATTAAATGTGGCTCAATGTCTGCTTATCTGCAAAAAAATTTAAACAAAACCCAAAAGTCCAAAAATAAATAGGTACTCTAATGTTTTACGAACAAAATCATACAATAATAAACTTGTTTTGCTCATATTTATCCTCATAAGAAGCCTTTTCTTGTGATAGCTTTCATAATTATCCCAGTGCAAACAGAAAACACGTATGCTGTTCTACAGAGGGATAACTTGCACATCTATGTGTACGAGTGAGCTTTTTTTTAACTAGTTGCATAGATGAATTTTCGCTATCCCTTTCATAGCCAATCATACTTACTATGCATAAATAACATTTGAGATAGTTAAAAATGTTCAACACTGTGCTCCTACATACACAAAATGCTCTCTGTTGCTGTAAGACCCATATTGATGTGTTGGTTGTTTAAAAAAGGTAGTTTTGTCTTTTTTTGCACTTAAAATAATATAACAATACATTGATACATATTATTTATGTATTTTTTATTTAAAGGAAAAATAATATGTTAGTTAATTAAAAATATGTTCATTGTAATGAAATTTAGAAACTCTGGAACCTTATTGGCAAAAACTGCATTAATCTATAGATAAGGTTGCAGTGCATGATGGGACCACTTAAGGTTGGAAAAATGAAGGAAATTGACAAGTTAAGGTCGCACACAAACTTAACGTGGAGCATGGAAGCAGGTAAGGCTATGATGTAATTGGTACTGCACTGTGACATCATTAGCCCCACCTAGCTGCATACACAGAGGTAACCATTCTGTTTTAACCAGCTTGCAGCTGCCAATCGAGCATGCTCAATCTATACCACAATCCCTTTTTTCAGTCCAGCTTACAGACAGAGCTTGCTGCAACACCTGATAGGAACAAGGGTGTAAACAAATGAAACCCTGTTTGGTTGCATTTGCAATACACTTACAAGGTTTCATGAGGGTGCCATATGGAGATTTTAAAAACGGTCGAGACTCCTATGAGTCACAGAACTTGCATAGTTAGATGCATCAATAGTGAATAAGTAAGCACAGTGAGATATTTCTAATTATGTCATTAATGTAAAATAAGGAAAAATGCCTCAGAGAAGCCTGGATGCCTAAAACCCAACAGTATGAAGGTGCTAAAACCTTAATTGTATCGGATTTGAGGCTTGATTACTCAAATCTGACACAACTAAGAGGCTACTACCGCCCACTGCTACCTCCTGTGATTCAGGGGATACCCCCTCAATGCCTGCTACCCCCTGTGAGTTTGAGGGATTCCCCCACCAAAACCCACTACATACTATGATCCCCCGGATTTCCCCATCTAAACTATAACCATGGGGGTGCTTATTGAGCCCCATTGGACTGCTATGGCTCCTACACCCATGGTCTCAACTGTAGAAGTTCAAATGAATGTCATCACATCCTGCAATAAAAGCCTTCCGCTTTACAAAACTGGGCATTTTTCCATTTGGTATAGATTATTAATAGAGACTGGGATGTTGTCATGACTGACTTGTGGGTCTGAGCCCACCCAACCTGTCATGTACTCTGTTATTTGTAACTCCAGCCTGTGTGATTTCTAATATAAAAATGGACATGAGATGTGTTCTAAGGACTGTAATTGGTCTTTCATTTATGTGGAATGTTTAAAGAATGTATATGTGTTCAGAATTTGGAAAGAATATGCTAAGATATGACACTATTACCCTTGTTAGATGGTGCAGTGTAATTTTCTCCATTATAACATATTGTGTCATGGCCAAGGACTGGAAGGAGTTAACCCTTAATGAACTATTTTGTTCTGTGATGACACTTGTCAATTTGTATTTCTTATGGCCACTTGTATTATTTTCTGATCAGAATTAATGGCCCCACAAGAGGCATTTGTTACTTAAACAGGAGTTTGTAACCAGGACCCTCTTGGAATGTTTCAGTTCAGTTCCTTTTGCTGATAAGGGAATGGAAGTTAGTTATACAATATGATATTATAATATGTACTGGGAATTCCACACCCCCAGGTTTCCAGGTGGGGGAGCCAAGCTATTTGTGCCAGATGCTTTGTCTCTCGGCAGATAGTCATAAAAGTTCAAAAGCTCTACCAAATAGTCAACCCACACCACTCCTGACAGCAGAGCAAAACCAGAGGGGTTTGGCTAAAGAAAGTGGGGAGGGTGAGTGTGGGTTTTATGTTTTGCTTTTAAATGTGTCAGAAAGAAAGAATTCATTTCATTCTCTGTCTGACATATTAAGCAAAGGTGTGTGCTTGTATTTCTTGTATTCTGTGCTATCCTAACTAAAGGGATTAAGCTTCAGTTGACTATAAATCTGCTATTCTGCTTCTCCATGAATGATGTTCAGAAGTCAGAACCTGAAGTTTGTTTCTGTAAGCTAAAGCAGGAGAATTAGGGGTGTATGTGGTCCCCTCATTTCAGTATCGTGAGCAATGTATTGACTTTTTAGGCATTTCTTAAGATCAAAATATGATAATTCTGGTTCTGAGGCATGAATGATTAGGCTTTAATCATTTAAAAAAAACTTGTTTAAAGAGCAAGTTACACCTAAATTTAATACTCCTTCATGTTTGTGGAGAGTGGCAAGTGCCATTTAAAAACTGATTTTTGTCACCCTGTGAACTGATTGGTCTAAAAGATCAAGACCCAGCTCAAGAGCCAATCAAATTGCAGCTCAGCTGTAAACTGTGGCAGAGACATTATTGCTCTGTGTTCCTCAGCAGGCAGTTTTATTGCTTTTATTGCATTTTTATTGCTACATAGGTATATGTAGCAATAAAAGGCAAGTGCTAAAAGAAAAATAAATTACGCACATACTTGAATTTCTGCAAGTGTAGTTTTTTTGTTTTTATATATAAGAACAACTTTTTAAGGTGACATGTCCCCTTTAACAATTATGTAATTCTTTATCTTTTTACAACCATTGTTAGTGGAGAAGTGATTTCCATTAGCCTAGTAACAAATTTTGAAGCATTGTTAAACATACCAGTATTGGTTCCCTCATCCTTCATATGAACAGAAAATATTAACACTAATAGAATAAGACCAGAAATGCAACCATAAAATGGCCACAAGGTGGCAGCATTTCACCATACTGGTTTAATTCAGCATCATGACCTTAAACTACAATTTATGAATACAATTTTTTTCTTAAGTTTTTTAGTTTTCAGCTGGAGAGACACACCTTTATTAGAATTGTTTGCTTTTGCCATGGATTTAGTTAGGATTTTGACTTAAAAACCCACTCACAGTGTAAGTAGTACATAATGAGGCAAATAAAGGGTCTGAACAACACAGTACATAAACAGCACATCACTTGCACTTATCTTAAGACAAAACATAATAAATATTTTATATTAAAGTCACGTTTAGGTCACAACATACATTAAAAGGAAAACCTGGATAACTGTACCAGTAATATGGCCTTTTGGTTAATAATAGGTTACAAATAACCATGGATTATTTTAAACCTGGTGGCATAGTCTTGAAAAAGATAATCACGCTTTATGTTACATTTAATAAGAAGAAGAAAGGAAGAAAGAGGAGAAGGAAAATAAAAATAAATAGAGGGAGAAGAATAGAGTAACATTCAGTTCTTACTTCTTGTAAAAATAAATGGTTAGATGTTTGCCGTACAGCTGGGGAGTGTTTGATACTTAGGGGAAGAGCCTATTTGATATATAAAGGTAACCAGAGCCCCCTAATATACAATGTGAGTTTAAATAGTGGGAGTCCAAAATTGCTTTTTCAAGATTGACCCATCATTGCTTATTAGTTTGTTTATGTTAGTAAATAAATTGTGTCAGGTGGGCTGCTTGAAAATATGATATGATCTAAGATGCAGCTGGGCCTCTGTGTGGGGCAAGCAAAAACAGTTGCCAAATACAGGGAGAGTATATGTCACATGGTGCGGAAATAGGTGCTGTGTGTACAATAAGGGTAAGTGAAGAGGGTTTTGGGAAGTGCACATAAAAGTAGGGTATGCTAGGAGGTTATAACAAAGCCTTTTTACACACAATATCTGAAAATCATTAGGCTATAGATAAAATAGTCATTTCGGACCAGTGGTAGATGTGAAACTTAGAACATCAAGTGAATATTATTTTTCAAATATGGGTGCAATATTTCAGTAATTCCACTAGGTGTCGCTCTCAGATTAATAGTTATGTTTTAAGTGATACAGTTGAAAGGTATGGAAGTTCAGACCAGTCTTTGGGAATCTATTGATGTTGAAAATTAACTCACTGGTTCTGTTGTATTATTATTATGGTTTATTTAAAACGCGCCAACATTTTCCGTAGCGCTGTTGTAGTGCATAATGTCCATAAAAGGACAGTCTCAGTAATTAGAGTCAGTTATGATCATCAGACCATATTTTATAGAAAGACACCTCTCATTCCTGCCATGCACAGACCCAACAGAACTACACACCAGTCCCCACCCACCCGTTTGCTCTAAATGTATTGAATCCCACAAATTGCTTTCAGTTGATCAATTAGGAACACCTGCTAACTATTCCTAATTTAACCTTTACACAATGTTTCCTCCTGCCTTCTTCCTCTTAACCTGCTGCCTTTTCCTCAGGCTCTTCCTCTCAACTCCAACATAACCATCTCACCTTCCATGCTCTCATCTCCTCTTTTATGTTGCCATAATCTACACTCCTTCCTCCACCCACTATCTCCTCCCTCATCTCAAGCTCATAAACAGAAACACTTCTGTGAGTCGCATTGACATCTCCCTTCCTTCTCTCTCCTTCTGGCTTCTGGAGAGACATTTCCTAACCCAGGGCCGGAACTGACATTTTCACTAACTAATTACATTATCTGACCACTAGGGACAGATAACATATTGACCTCACAATGTCACATACCTTCCTACCTAAGTAAACTTTCACTTTCTTCCTTGCTATTCCCTTTCTGTTCCTCCCCAAGTCTCTGCCTCTTCCATACCCTTTAGATTGTAAGTAGCGAGTTTCCAATCTTGTACGGTGCTTTGGAAAAAAGCGCTTCCTGCAAAGATTGTAAGCTCAAAACAGGGCCCTCCATTTTTTTACAGTTTGTTAACATTGTATTCTTCCTTGTCCTTATCCCCTGTACAGCGCTACGGGATATGTTGGTGCGATACAAATAAAGGTTAATAATAATAATAATAATAATAATAAATAAAATTGTTATTTTATTGTTAAGAGATACAAAATGATGTGCTTTGCCTCACCGTATTCATCCTATACAAAATGGGTCTCAGCACTACCTCATATTATAGTGAATCTGAGCCAGAGTGTTTACATCGATTTTCACTACTTTAAAGTCACAAAAGCTGGACAACTACAGTGGCCATTTAAAAGATCACGCTCAATGGAAAATAAATATGTTTGGGAACGTTAAGTCTGACCAAGACACGATTAAACAAGAAAAAAGCTATGCAGTTATTTCTATAATTAGAAAAATAAGTTTTGATGCCTCTGCTGGACTATGGAGGGGTCCATGATACAATGAGTGATGATATGTGTGTGTGTGAGAGGGAAGAGGGGTGTTTAATTTCAGTCTTATCAAACAAAAGCTCTGTATGTCTGTCTCTGCCCTCCTCCCCCACTTCTCCCTCCACTGATAACTATGAACACACACCCCAGCATCCAACGCTCAGGATGTGATATAAGAAACACAAAGTAGATTCCTATAGTCAAAAATAGAGTCTTTCTTAAAATTTTGATTTAAAAAATATATATCAATGGCATATATAGCTGCTAATATTGTTAGTTTGGTACAGACTTGACAAAGAAGTTTTTTTTTTTCTTGAACTGTAGTGGTCCTTCAAGATACTATACTAAGAAACAGAATCAGAGTGAGAAATGGATCAGTATGTATAGTACATGTGATAAAAGCAAGTTGACAAAAATATGAATTGTATTCCTCTTTCATGAGGCCACAAGCCCCCAAACAAGTATTGTCTGTGCATGTTCTTATACACTTACTCTTCCTCTTTATAGAGGAAGCAAAACATATTTTAAACTCTCTTCTCCAAAAGCTTCCATACTGATATATGCTCCTCAGAAAAGCGGTTGGATTTAGCGTAATCGTTTTATACACTATCATCCTGAAAATAACTTGTTCCTGTACATTGATCTTAAAGAGCATGAAATATTGGCTTTGTTTTGCCAACCAATTGTTTCTAATGCAATTCACTCCAGATATATTTAGCGGACCTCATTCAATTGTGATTTGGCCAATTGAATAGGGCTCTATATAAGCACAGAGAATATTTTGTTACAGAAGTTTTTAGTTAGTGACCTTCTATCCAAAAGCAAGGTCTTCACTAACTAAAAACTTCTGTTAAATATTCTTTGTACTATTTATAATATATATATGCCTCTATGGCTCTACAGTATATAAGCCATGTTTTTTAACTTGTTTTAGACATTCAAGTGTGAACACAGATGTAGTATTTATTTACTGTACTACTGTACGGTGGAGGGCTTCTATCGCTCTTTTGCCCACCTTATATTATAAATGATTGCTGTGGTGAACTATCTACTCATAAGGTCCACAACACAAGCTGGGATCCCGCTCCATGCTGATGATAGGCAGTAACCTTGAAACAGCTGTACGTGGATAAGATTCCCAGCTTGTGTATAATCCAACCTCAGCTTTGCATAGAAGCTGTGTAATGCATTGGGCGTAAGCTTAAAGGAAGCCATGTTTCAAATGGTTTATGAATTGAAGAGCAAGGCATTTGTGGGCACATGTGCATGCCCCTGCTCAGCTTCCCAGAGTGCAGTGTAATAACTGTATTTCTCAGAATTCTGAGCTGGAAACAGGTTTTTGAACTTGTTTTAGAAATTCAAATGTGAAGACAAATGTACTATATATATATATATATATATATATATATATATATATATGTATATGTTTTTTTCAAAAACACTTTGAACTAGATCAGGTTGTTTATTAATATGGGACAGAAATAAACGTGTCAGATTGTATGCATGTATGAAATAAATATATGAAAAATATGTTCTATACTATGTATATAATAATATAGATTGGTTATAATCTACTACATTTCTTGGCACATACATGACACATACATTGTTAAATTACATTGTCTCTCTGTTGGAAAAGGAGACAGGTGGCTGAAAAAAGTTAGAGTGTGCATGTTCACATAGATATAGGCACAAACACATCACAACGTAAACAAAAAAACCTCAGACTTGCTTATTCATCTCTCAATATAAATCTTGACTCCTCTTACAGGTTAGGGCAAGAGACACTGGCTTTTCCTTACTAACCAGATCTGAGAAGATGGAATCCTAGTTCACACCAACTGCTGCACCCCCTTTCCTCTCCCTCAAGCAAAGAACATGCTCATGGCACACCTTGCTAGGGAAGGCAGGGTCTATGTGTGAAACATAAAGACACTGACATTTAAATGTCTTGTTATGCAAATGAGGCTCCACTAGGCAGCTGCCTTGTGTGTCAAGTTATAAATCTGGCCATGACTTCATGTTAGCTTCAAGAAAGTTTAGACATGTTCTACCTAAAATTTTTTAGGCAACACACTCATCCATTCACATATATTATATAATACTACACAAAACAATCATGGTTCAAAAAAAGTAGTGTTGTGTATAACTGTGTTATGTATTAGGATTTACATAGACAGGTTATCAGAATATTACATGTCCCTCACTTTTCATGGATTTTTAGTTTTTCTCAGTATTCACACTCTTCACACAGTATCATCTATGCTTTTGCCTTACTTGCTGTTTGTTGCTTTCTTTTTTATGTCTTTGTTGGTTCTCTAATATTAATTGTCATTTTCTTTTATCTGTTGCTGTTTTTTATTATTTCATTGCTGTGTATTTTTTCTTTTCTTAGATTTATATGTTCAATTATATTATCTGCCTGTTAAGAGAGATTCAGAGCAATGACAAACCATAAGTTCCTGGACCCATAAGTGAGGCCGTAAGTTAATTTGCTATTCAATTGGCATCTTTTTGCGGGCTCCAAATGGATTACGGGTTTGAAAAGTCTGCAATGGTTAAACCCTGAACTTACAGCCTCCCAAAACCTTTAATCTTTCAATTCCACAAGAGTTCCGATTGCTAATATCACAATACGTTCAATTGATCCAAAAAATCCGATGAGTGCTAGAGAGGACCAGCACGGGGGTTTAACACCTATTCGTGGCATTGTAAATACAAATAAAAAAACATACTGCAGTGTAAATAATGGGGAAAGCAATGAAAGACATTAGAATTAATTGCACAATAGTCTAAAGCTCGCAAATCGTCAGTAAAATAAATTTTATTTTCATCTTTCATTTCAGGTTTTTATTGATCTCGGGAATCAATGAGTTAATAAATATCAGACCACCCAAATGGACTAGAACAGTATTGGCATTCATTTTCATTATTTTTTATTTTGAGCTTTTGCGAGTCCCGTCGCATATTCAACCCCCAAACCTAATTGATTGACATGTAACCTCCATGTTTTTCTGCCGTAATGATGGCGGTCTCATTTTCTATTGGCTGTTTCGATATGGGAGGTTACAGTCTTGTTTAATTGGTCATGTTCCCGCCCTGAACTGCTACGGACCAGTGCATGGTTTACAGATTCGGATTTCTGCCCTTGACTTGCTGGCTCCTTCAATTGAATAGCACTGTAATTGGAGACAAACGAGGGCCCGCAGCACACCCACAGACATACGACCACGATCCCGCAAGATGCAGGCTTGCCATTGAGTCGGGCTCCATGTTTTTTGTTAACTTGCATATGTGTATATTAAAGATACATTAGCCCAAACGATCAAAAGCCATTCATACTACAGCTGCTGTTCTAAATGGTTGTAATCATTTTGCTCTATTTTTCTGCAGCCCAAATCACCTTCTCCTCTAACATACAGACTTACTAGAGCAATAACAGTTCTGCAACTTGTATATTCTTATTTGAACTTCACTGCTCTTTCATATTATGTTCAAAAGAGAATGTAAGTGAAGACACAAAGAAGTAAAATATAGAAAAGCCATTCCTCTTGGGCTGCTACTGCAGAAGCCTAGCTCACAAAATCTGGCCATGTATATATATATATATATATATATATATATATATATATATATATATATATATATATATAAAAAATTACCTTGTTTAAGGACTGATATTGCCAGTAATTATGAATATGGCCAAGGGAGCATGACAATGTTGCATTGGAATTATGTATTATTGTGTGTGGTTATATGTTGCCTGTACATGGTTATTATGTATACTAGTTATTATATATTATGAGAGGGAAAATGTTATATATAACATATGTGGAACTGGTAAGTATGCTCTGCACAGAAGTTAGTTGCAGATCATTGCACCCTCACAGTCAAGACAGATGTATGTACTTCAAATAGTCCTAAGTAAACACTTGAGCTTTACATCAAGGTTTTCTGCTCTTGCTAACCATGGACATCTGGCCTATCGTTTAGATATCTGATGAGTGTTATCTCAATTATTATAGCAACCCAAGGCTACAAGGCAGATGTATGACATCAGACACATACACAAATATACACAAGGGTGTGGTATTGGAGAGTATAAATATGTTGTTTTGATAATTCAATAAAGGTTCAACTATATTTTTCACATATCCACAGTGTGAGACTATTTCTGTGTTTCGTATCCTGACTTGGGGAGTGGTCTTGCCATGGGCCACTAGTAACCTGTATCCAGTATTCTCTGTCTGTACTTTTGGGCCTTGCCATCTTCAGAAGCCATCTTTTGTTCCACAGAGAATAAGAACTACACAATTCTGCGGGGGTAGGTTTGAACTAGGTTCATATCAAGCACCCCTGAAGAAGCAGATTGTGACAATATATATATATATACAGTTTCTTACAAAAGTGAGTACACCCCTCACTTTTTTGTAAATATTTTATTTTATATTTTCATATGACAACACTGAAGAAATGACACTCTGCTACAATGTAAAGTAGTAAGTGTACAGCCTGTATAACAGTGTAAATTTGCTGTCCTCTCAAAATAACTCAACACACAGCCATTAATGTCTAAACCGTTGGCAACAAAAGTGAGTACACCCCAAAGTGTCAATATTTTGTTTGGCCACCATTATTTTCCAGCACTGCCTTAACCCTCATGGGCATGGAGATCACCAGAGATTCACAGTTTGCCATTGGAGTCCTCTTCAATCCTCCATGATGACATCATGGAGCTCGTGGATATTGCACTCTCCCACCTTCTGTTTGAGGATGCCCCACAGATGCTCAATAGGGTTTAGGTCTGGAGACATGCTTGGCCAGTCCACCACATTTACCTCCAGCTTATTTAGCAAGGCAGTGGTCGTCTTGGAGGTGTGTTTAGGGTCGTTATCATGTTGGAATACTGCCCTGCGACCCAGTCTCTGAAGGGAGGGGAACATGCTCTGCTTTAGAATGTCACAGTACATGTTGGCATTCATTGTTTCCTCAATGAACTGTAGCTCCCCAGTGCTGGCAGCACTCATGCAGGCAAAGACCATGACACTACCACCACCATGCTTGACTGTAGCCACACTTGTCTTTGTACTCCTCACTTCATTGCTGCCATAAACGCTTGACACCATCTGAACCAAATACGTTTATCTTGGTCTCATCGGACCAAAGGACATGGTTCCAGTAATCCATGACCTTAGTATGCTTGTCTTCAGCAAACTTTTTGCAGGCTTTCTTGTGCATCATCTTTAGAAGAGGCTTTCTTCTGGGACGACAGCTAGCACTAACAAACTGACCCTCCACTGCAACCACTGCAGCAATGCTAGCAGCACCCATATGTCTATTTCCCAAAGACAACCTCTGAATATGATGCTGAGCATATGCACTCAACTTCATTGGTCGACTATGGTGAGGCCTGTTCTGAGTGGAACCTGTCCTGTGAAAACGCTATAAGGTCTTGCCCACCATGCTGCAGCTCAGTTTCAGGTCCTTTTAAACAGTGCTAAGATTTATTTTGATGTAACATAAACATTAAATGCAATTAAACCAATAGGAGTTTTGTTAATAGAAGACAGCAAAAAGGGACAGCATCAGCAAAATTATATTTAAGAAATTATATGAAGTCTCTGGGGTTCGACTATAAAGTGTGATTTACTAAGCATCACAGTGTCTTGATGTGCATCCAAATATTTACTATGTATTATTTCCTATGGAGAAAATGCAACCACTGTTCTTCCCACTTCCTCTCAGGAAGAGCTTTAAAAATTCCTCCATCATCAGTCTTCATATTTCTCAGAATGTTCCTGGCTGCCATTATCAATGACAGTAGTACATTATTCTTCAATATGTTGCAAACAATAAGAATTTGACCAGGCACACTCTTGGATTCTGCTCTGCACCTCCATGTAGAGCAGTCAAAAACAAGTGGGAAAGCAAATATTTTCAACTCTTGCACTTTGTATAATTGCTTTTGTCATGTGTTCCTGTATTATGTAGTATCTGTATAGACTTGTCATTGGCTGAAATACATGCCTATTTGCTGATTGTCTCTTTGAATAGATAAAGGTAACACTATAATTAAACCCTAATTTGATTGGCTGCTATTGTAACCCGCCAGAATCGGGTAAAATAGAGCACTCTATTTTGTTAAGAGTATAATCCCGGCATTCTGAGTGACTTAACTTTTTTGATTCATTACTGATTGGCTGAAGTACGATTGGCATGCATTCCAGATAATCAGAAACTCAGTCAGTGTTTTTTTTTTCCATAGTGTATTCCATAGCTGAAGAGAGGATCAATGGCTTTCAATCAAGCAACAATACGATCAATTTCTTTAATCAACATGGATGTACCCACTTATCCAGGCCTGAAGATTATAGATCAGGATGTTGATGAAGATCGCTGGAGGGTCATCAAGGAGGGTACTTTTTTCTTAGATGTTTAATTTTTATTTTATTTTAAACTGGATAATTTTATTATTTTAATTAATTATTCTTTTATTTATTCATGAATTACTTTTGGCCCTAACAGATGGGAGTTCATGATAGTGGCCGGTCCTGCTGGTCCTGTAACAGACTTGGTGGCAGCTTTGGGATCAACACTGTACTGCATCAACAAATGGTGGAGGACGGAGATATGACCATGGCTGAGTTCCATAACCTTATTCGGACAGAGGAGTGCAGGTCGGATTTTACTCTAAGGCCACAATGGTGCATGACAAGAGGGCATTGACCTCACTCCAGGATTCACTCCAGGAAGCAGCAGGCTGCTGTCAAGAACATCATACCCTAGCAGCTTGACGTCTAGACCTTATCCTGGAGGTGCTCGGGACAAAGACTGGACTCGACATCTGCTGGACGAGAGAAGAATGCCTAGTTCAGCTGCTCAACTGGCAGCTGTTGTAAACCTAGGAAATTTTGCTGCTTTGAGTTCCAGCAGTCGGGTTAACTGAGCACAAAATGCTCACTGGGGGACCCGCCTTCATGGCCCACCTACTACATCACAAACTGGATGGAGTAACACTGTGAAGAGAAGGACAGGGAGTATCATCATGACTATGTAGAGTTGGCTCCATATGCCCCATCCATCCCTGATGTGAAGCTACCATCTGGGGACTCTCATTGTGTCCCCTTCAGCTAGTGATAGTGGATGGTAAGGTTGCTGAGGGCTTACGATACTCAGGCTCCTTCATCACGTTAATTCATCCAGATTACGCCAGCCCCATGGCATAAGAATTGATGTCTTGGTAGCCGGAGGGAAAAATAAACCATCCCAACTGACAAGGTTCAACATAACTGGGGAGTGGAGGCAGCACCAGCATGTTTGGGGTAATATTGGCATTACTCGTGGAGATTTTGCTGGGCAATGATTTGCGTCAAATGAATTTACGGCATATCACTTTACCAGGAATACGGACCTAGAAACGTAAAGAAATATTGGCTGATCCAGCGTTGAGGGAACTGCCAAACCTGGGGGGTCATGGGGTATTTCTGGTGAGTTTTGCCAAGCCCTGTCAGTGATCCCCCTCTCATTGGAGTTAGAAATCAGACGGAGACATGAGAAACAGGACCAGGTGGGGATTTGTATAGGTGTAAATACAAGTTTTTGTACAATCGTGGAAAGTGGTTAAGCAGTTGTCAGTCTCCACCCAGTATTACAAAGTTCTGTTAGCAGTTGCACATGATTTTTCTTTAGCCAGTCACCTGGGGAGCCACAGCACTAGTCGGCCCTTGACATAAGACTTCTATTGAGTATCCAGATATGTTACTCACTACTGTAACACTTAAGATACATATCAATTGTTGGGCAATGGCGGCAGGGCCTGCTTGGTATCCATGCAATAGATGCCAGTGATTAATATCCCTTTCCAGCGTGTGGCTATAAACCTGTTTGGTCAACCTGCCAAGCTTAGTAGATCGGAAGGGTGTTACATTCATATGTTAGCAGATTATGCTACTTGTTATCTGGAGGCTGTGGCACTGTCCTAGATCACATCTGAGGCAGTGGTCATTGCTCTAGTGACAATATTCATATACTGTAGATACTCTTGGATTAGGGCACTAACTTTTAGGTGAAAATTATACAGCACACTGTGTGGGTAAACAGTTACGATCATCCCTGTATCATCCCCAAACCAATGGGCTCTCTGAGTTCTTCAGTGGGACCCTAAAGACTATGATCAATGCCTTCATAGATGGATAATATGGGCAGAGAGTCTGAGGTCCCCTAGGTTTGCTTTCCGAGTTCTGGAAGGGGGAGTGCAGGTATAAGGAAGTTCCCATTATACCTTAGGTATTAAACTTCTGCAATCTACTGTAGGCCCTGATTGGGTTAGCTAGGAAGCATTTGCTGGCCGCTCAGCAGCAGCAGGAGATGTGGTATGATTGCAATTTCAACCTGGCCAAGGAGTACTGATACTAATTCCAAACCCCTAAACAAATTGCAAACAGCATGGAAGGGGCCCACTAAATAATTAGAAAATTTAATGAAACCACATACATAGTGGAGTTAGATGAAAAGGATCGGCTACAGATAGCTATAAACAACAATATGAAGAAGGGGTATGTGAGGAATTGACTCTGCTGGGTTTTGAACCCTGGTCCCCAAGCTGCTATACCTCTTCCCTACCACTGCGCCAGCCTGCCTTTGTAAATTTCGTTGAGATCTGATAACCTTGACTCTGCTAGCAATTGTATCAGTGCCTAAGTTTCTTGAGCTGTGTCTGGTCAGGTGTCTGGTCCTTGGCCTATATAAGGCACTTCCTGTTTATGTACCTTGCCAGATTATTGTGTGGTTCCTGATCACTTCAATAAAGCTTGTTCCTGTTTCACCTACAAATTGCTGAACTGGATTATAGCTGACCTTGGCTGCTGGTCTCCACAACCTTGTGATTCCTATATCATTACAGAATAATCTGGCCCTTTCATGGAGACCGCCGGGTCAGATTCTGCATTGGCCCAGCAGGTTGCTTTATTTGCAAGAACTGTGCAGACGCAGGCACAGACCATTCAAGTGCTGCAGGACCAGGTAGCTGAACTGCAGGCCCAGCAGGTTGCTTTAACTGCAAGAACGGTGCAGACCCAGGCACAGACCATTCAAGTGCTGCAGGACCAGGTAGCTGAACTGCAAAATAAAGTTCAGTCAATGCACAGTGAGTATACCAGCTACAGGGCACGTGATGTTGCAGCTGCTACTGTTACACCTGCACAAGATGCCCGCTTGCCCCTACCAGAAAAGTTTGGAGGAGATTGCAAAACATTTAGGGGTTTCCTAAATCAATGCTGTTTGCACTTCATGATGTTACCTCACCGATTTCCATCTGAAAGAGAGAAGGTGGGATTTATGTTTTCCCTATTCAAAGATGAAGCCCTGGCTTGGGGCTCCCCTCTTCTGGAACAGGACAGTCCAGTCTTGGGTAATCTAAATGACTTTCTTGAGGCCATGTGCCTAGTTTTTGATAACCCAAATCGATGTCCTACAGCAGAAGCCACTCTCCTTCATTTGCATCAAGGGAGGCGCTCGGTGGCTGAATATGCTGCTGAATTCAGACAGTGGGTTGCTGATACTACCTGGAACCAATCAGCCCAGAGGTTCCACTTCAGAAAAGGTCTCTCAGAAGCTATAAAAGATGAGCTAGCTCGTGTTGATCTTCCTGCTGACTTTGATGCATTTGTGCGTTTGGCTATCCGTATTGATCGGAGACTTTCTGAAAGAAGATTGGAAAGACAGGGCTCTTTTAGACCAAGTACTACTCCAATTTCCTATTCAAGAACTTCTACTCCGATCCCACAAACACCTACAGACTCTGAGCCAGAGGCTATGCAGGTAAATCTAATAAGAGGGCCATTATCCAACGAAGAAAAACAGTGGCGACGCACTCACAATTTATGCCTGTATTGTGGTAGTGCAGGGCACTATGCCATCAATTGCCCTAGCAAATCCAAAAGAACAATAGCTATGGCGGCTGAGGGTGCACAGATTCGACCCCAATCCCAGATTTCAGATCAACTGGATTCTGTCACACAACCCTTGTTTTCTCTGGCTCATGGTGAAGAGGGTATGTTGACTCAACATCCTCATTTTGTGGTGCCTATCACGTTGCAATGTGGTGATCGAAAAATTTCAACTACAGCTATGATAGATTCTGGAGCAGGCGGAAACTTTATGGACATTACATTTGCAGCAGGAAATAGAATTCAGTCTATGCCTAATTCTTCACCTGTGTTAATGGAGACAGTAGACGGTTCTCCACTTACATCAGGCCCGGTTACACATGAGACTGTGCCCTTAAAGTTGACTCTGGAAGTGAATCACCATGAGGCTATCTCTTTCCACCTAATTTCCTCAACACAGTTTCCAGTGATTTTGGGGGTACCTTGGCTTGCTCTGCATAACCCACAGATTGATTGGAAGATCAGAACTTTGTCCTTTCCTTCAGAACACTGCTTAATGAATTGTCAACCCTCTAAGGTAACACCTGTTGCCACAACAATTAATGAAATGGTTGCTACAAACTTGACTAAGCTTCCTCTACAATATCAGGATTTTGCAGATGTCTGTGATAAGAAGAATGCTGATCAGCTTCCACCCCACAGGCCTTATGATTGCCCAATAGAGCTGTTGCCTGGGGCTGCTATCCTATTTGGCCGTATATATTCCCTTTCTGAGCCTGAATTGAAAGCTCTTCGTGAATACCTACAAGAAAATTTTGCCAAAGGCTTTATTCGACCATCTACTTCTCCAGCAGGAGCTCCTATTTTCTTTGTAGAAAAGAAAGATGGCAGCCTACGGCCATGCGTTGATTACAGGGACATTAATAACATCACTGTTAAAAACCGCTACCCCTTGTCTCTGATTTCTGAACTTTTGGAGAGACTTCGCTCAGCTAAAATATTTACAAAGCTTGATCTTCGGGGGGCATATAATCTGGTTCGCATAAGACCAAATGATGAATGGAAAACAGCTTTCAGAACCAGGTACGGGCATTACGAATATCTAGTAATGCCATTTGGGCTGTGTAATGCCCCTGCAACTTTCCAGCATCTTATCAATGATGTACTACGAGATCTCCTGGATCAGTTTGCTGTGGTATATTTGGATGATATCCTAATATTCTCTGATAATCTTGAAAACCACAGAAAACAGGTCCGTATAGTTCTGGAGCGCCTTCGTACCCACCACCTATACATTAAACTAGAAAAATGTGAGTTTGAACAAACAGAAATTCAATTCCTGGGGTATGTAATAACTCCCAAAGGTTTAAGTATGGACGCAAGTAAAATTAAAGCTGTGCTGGACTGTCCCATCCCCAAGAATGAAAAAGATGTTCAGAGATTTGTGGGGTTTGCCAATTTTTACAGGCGTTTCATTAAGAATTTCTCTGCCGTTATTACACCGATCACTGAACTTACACGTAAAGGGACTCCTTTTCAGTGGTCCGATAAGGCTGATACCGCATTTTCCCGATTAAAGACTCTGTTTACATCTGCCCCCGTCCTGGTACATCCTCAGCCGGAATTACCATTTATTGTGGAAGTTGATGCTTCTGAGTCAGCTGTTGGTGCTCTACTGTCTCAAAGGACTGGACCTAAGATGCTGTTACATCCGTGTGCCTTCTATTCCCACCAGATGGTGCCAGCAGAAAGAAACTATGACATAGGGAATAAAGAACTATTGGCTATAAAAGCTGCCTTCACCGAATGGAGACATCTCTTGGAGGGAGCTACCCATCCAATTACTGTCCTCACAGATCACAAAAATCTGGAATGTATCCGATCAGCTAAGAGACTGTCAGCCAGACAAGCATGCTGGTCCCTATTCTTCTCGAGGTTTAATTTTTTGGTTACATACCGTCCTGGCTCCTGTCTAGAATAGCTGACCCCCTCCATACTACCGTAAACCAAGACCACCATCTTGCCGGAGGATATATTTATAGGACTTACATTTCCTTCTGATCTGATGTCTTGCATTAAAAAGGGCTACGTTGAAGACCCAGTTCTTCGTGATCCTCCTCGTGATCTCCATATGACGATGCTTAATGGGTTTTGGATTTTTCAGCAACGTCTGTTTGCTCTGGAGTCAGTGCGATTGGACCTTTTACGTCTCTACCATGACTCAAAACCAGCAGGTCATCCAGGAATCCGAAAGACACAAGAGCTACTTGCCCGATCCTTTTGGTGGCCGAAGTATTATGAGGATGTTAAGAAGTATGTGTCCTCTTGTGATGTATGTGCCAGACATAAGACTCATAGCTCATCCCCTGTTGGCTTGCTTCACCCGCTTCCGATTCCTCATCGTCCCTGGGGATCTATATCCATGGACTTTATTGTGGAACTACCCCCCTCTAAGGAACACACTACCATTCTTGTTGTTGTGGACAGGTTAACTAAGATGAGTCATTTCATACCAGCTCGCGGTCTCCCTTCAGCTAAACAGACGGCTGACCTGGTTATTCGGGAAATATTTTGCTTACATGGAGTGCCCGATGAAGTAGTTTCTGACAGAGGAGTGCAGTTTACATCTCGTTTTTGGAAACATTTTTGTTCTAATCTAGGTATTAATGTAAATCTGTCGTCAGCTTTTCATCCGCAAAGTAATGGACAGACTGAGCGGACCAACCAGACTTTGGAGCAATATCTGCGGTGTTATATTAGTTACCTGCAGGATGACTGGCTGGATTTTCTACCCACGGCGGAGTTTGCCTATAACAATGCCCAACACTGCTCCACTTCTTTGAGCCCATTTTTTGGTTACCATCCAACCTTTCTAGTGAGTCTCCCAATTACTACTTCCATTCCTGCAGTCACTGATCGGCTAACCACCTTACGAGATTCCCAAGACCTGTTGAAGGAGACTCTTTCGAAGGCTCAGGAATGTTACAAGAGAGCTGCTGATAGGCATAGAACGGAGTCCCCAGTTTATCATGTTGGTGACAAGGTTTGGCTGTCAACAAGGAATCTTAAGCTTAAGGTTCCTTCTCATAAATTGGGTCAGAGGTTCATGGGACCTTTTGAGATCATCGCTCAGATCAATGCTGTCACTTTTCGTTTGCAACTTCCAGATTCCATGAGAATACATCCGGTGTTTCACATTGCACTGCTGAAACCTTTCCATGTCAACACTTTCCCTGGCCGAGCCCTGCCTTCCCCACCTCCAGTCCTTGGGGATGGTGAGGATGAATACGAGGTGGAGAAAATTCTGGACTCCAGGATCTTCCACAACAAGCTTCATTATCTGGTCCGCTGGAAAGGCTACGGTGAGGAGGAGAGTTCGTGGGAACCAGTGGACAATATTCACGCTCCTGATCTCCTTCGGTCCTTTCATGTGCAGTACCCTGCTAAACCAGGTAATAGGGCATCCAGAGGCTGCACCTATAGAGGCGGGGGTAATGTGAGGAATTGACTCTGCTGGGTTTTGAACCCTGGTCCCCAGGCTGCTATACCTCTTCCCTACCACTGCGCCAGCCTGCCTTTGTGAATTTCATTGAGATCTGATAACCTTGACTCTGCTAGCAATTGTATCAGTGCCTAAGTTTCTTTAGCTGTGTCTGGTCAGGTGTCTGGTCCTTGGCCTATATAAGGCACTTCCTGTTTATGTACCTTGCCAGATTATTGTGTGGTTCCTGATCACTTCAATAAAGCTTGTTCCTGTTTCATCTACAAGTTGCTGAACTGGATTATAGCTGACCTTGGCTGCTGGTCTCCACAACCTTGTGATTCCTATATCATTACAGGGTACCATAGCCTGTCCTAGTTATCTGCCAATCATGAGGGGATGATTACGAGGAAGTAGCTTGAGTTGGCCTTTGCCAGCCTGTTTGGGCTTTACCAGTTCACAGTAATGCCATTTGATTATGTGCATTTGGATGGCATTGCTCTATTTAGGGAACCCTTATCAAATCTAGATAGAGATCCACAGCAAAATAATGAAGGGGTCCCCTATTTCTTTGTCCCACCCACTAAAATGCTACCCATAGCCAATCCTTCTGAGCTAGTCAATCTGAGCCCTGAGCAACAGTGGCCACATCTCACCACGACAAACAATTCTCCATGCTCCTGGGTCGCACCACAATGGTCTACCAGGACATCTCTAGCCTCAGCAAGTGCCCCTTAAGTGGTTACCATATAGAGTGCCCGAATGATGAGGACTAGCATCCAACAGGAGTTGTGAGATATACTAGAGTTAGATGTGATTGAACCTGTTTGTAGCCCATGAGCATCTCCCTTGGTGCTGATCCCCAAAAGGATGGCTCCATTCAGTTTTGTGTGGACTACAGAAAGGTATTTACCCATTGCTCTGTGTAAATGAGCTTCTTGATTAGTGGTGGAAGACCTCCTATCTTACCACACCCAGACCCCTGATTGTGACCATGTATATAACCACCTAAAAAGCAGCCCTAACAACCCATCCTGTCCTGTCCACCTCAGGCTACCAACCCTCATTGCACAGGGGAATGCTTCCATGTAAGGCATTGCAGCGATATTCAGTCAGCTAAATGAGGAGGGCGAGGAGCGTCCCATAACCTAGATTAGTTGTATGTAAGTTATGAGGACAAGAAAATAAGTGCTTGGTTGTAGTGTGGTTCCTAAAGAAACTACCATAGTCACAGATCACAATCCTTTCTATCAGCAGCATCAGGAGGCAGAGGACAATGTACAGTTGTAGTGTATCCTAGCACTACAAACTTTAAATTTTTTGATCCAGTACCACCAAGGGAACGCTCACCACAAAGCAGATGGTTTGTCTGGCCAAGAAGATCAAACCAGTCTGGATTGCCCCATCATCCACCTGGGAGGGTATCAGCAGGGGCAATCCCTGGAAAGGGGGGTGAATGTCAAGACCTAGGTGACCCAAGGTTAGCTCCCCTGACAGAACTATGCACACCTCACATTATCAGTTATGTTAAAGGTATTATTCACAAAGGTTGGCGTACATGTGAGAGACTGGCAATAAAGTGAGGTTATAAGCACCCACAATCGACCTCACAAAGCAAGTTAAGTATCACGATTTTCTAGCTCTAAGTATTCAGCTACTCCTTCCTCGGTCTGGGCCTGTGGGTCAGGTATCTGGTTAGAAAATACCTATCCATATCCCCTGAATTATTATACCATATTCTTCTCTGCTTTATAAATGTCCCTGTAATTCTCAATAATGCATTCCCTCATTTGAATTATAAGATGTAAAGCAATGATTCTTCCATAAGGGACACAAAGTAGCTGTATAGTATGCTGTTAGTAGTGAGAATATGGCACTATCGAGCATACCTGAGTGTTGTGGAAATCAACCCACTTAGGTAGGGAGGACCTAACAGGTTAGCGTTAATGATCATGGTCAGTCCAGCTGCTCCTTTATCTTGAATAGAACATCCAACCTTTGCTACTAATAAGAGCTTTTATTTACAATTGTTACTGTTGCACAGAAATTAGTAATAGTTTATTTTCTTATAAAAAGTCCTTACCTATTTCTTTCTAATTAAGGTGCTAAGATTTTGTGACTTATTTATTGATTCACAAATATTTTAAGAAGAGAATCACAGTTTTTATCTTGCACTCATAATTATTAAAACTTGACTTTTATTAAATTTCCATTTAAAACTCTGATGACATTAGAGTAAGGACATACACAAAAATAATTTGTTAAAAATGGACTGGTTTGTCCAAAGAGGTAGAAATATTTATTTTTACAAAACTATCCTCTTTGTACCAATTATTTATTTAAAAAAAATAATGTGCAGAATTACCCACCAATTTATGTAACTTGGTTGAGTAAATATTTCTGGTAAAAAAACTTAAATTATTGTTAACACAGAACACTTCCTTATTTACTTTTTTTCCCTGGGCATTATGTCATGTTTTCATTTGTCCAATGGATTATCAATACAGAATACTTTCTTATTTATGTCTCTTTCCAGGCTCCATGTCACATGTTCTCTTTTGTCCAATGGATTAAATGGAGGATCAAACACAAAATGATCGCATGAACATATTCAGCCAATCCTAAATAGAGGGGCATTACTCACTATTCCACTTTAGTTTGTTAGGTTTACTATAAAAGACTATTCTATGCTTAGGACACCCACTCGTGAAAAAGAAAAGTTAATTTGAAGCGCATTGAGTAGATTAGGTTTTTTATGTAATTACCCTAATACTTGTTTGTCCAATCTAAAGACCCTAAAAAACTTAGGTTAAAAAATGCAATAAATATTGACATCAAGATTATGATATATCTAAATACAAGAGCATTCAAGAGAAAAAAATACAATATATTTACTATGGAAGTTTTAGATTAATATATTTCTAAGGTTTTTACCAGAAATACTTACTCAACCAAGATATATAAATGTGTGGGTAATTCTGTACATTATGTTTTTTAAATAAATAATGGGTACAGAGAGGGTAATTTTGTAAAAATAAATATTTCTACCTTCTTGGACAAACCATTCCATTTTTAACAAACTTTTTGTGTATTTCCTTGCTCTAATATCGTCAGAGATTTAAAATGCAAACCATCCCATACCATAATTTAGATTCATATCGGTTTCACAATGCTATGAACCCTCTTAAAGTTTTCCTGTTGAATCTGGCATGGGTGAATTGTATAGGGACGGTGTAAAAGCCGGAACAGAACCGAACAGGCCGGAACAGGCCATTTATAAAAGAAATCAATGACAATATCACTGGGATGTGTTAGATATTATTGAGAACAATATTTAAGAACCAAAACAAATTCAATATAATACTTTTTTAACCCTTTAAAAACCCAAAAATCAAACGGAACAGGCAAAAACAGGCCGGAACGCACACTTTATAAAGGGAATCCATGCTAAAATCATTGGGATGTGTTAAATATATTTGAGAACTATATTTAAGAGCTAACCCCAATCTAGCGGTATGCTTTATTAACCCTTTAACATGCCAGAATAGAATATTTCAAAAACATTACCCAGAACGGCGGCTTTCCAGATGGTCAAAAATACCAAACTCACCAAATACACATAACTTGGTTGTGATTCATGTAATAACCTTCATAAATTCCTCAGAAAAAAATTTCAAGTACCCATTCCGGGCCAAAATACAATATTTTGCAAAATGACCCGGAACTGCGACTTTTTAGAGGGTGAAAATTACCAAATTCACCAAATACACATAACTAGGGGGGATTCATGTAATAACCTTCATAAATTCCACAGAATTTTTTTTTGAGTACTCGTTCCGTGCCAAAATACAATATTTTGCAAAATGACCCGGAACGGCGACTTTTTAGAGGGTGAAAAATACCAAATTCACCAAATACACATAACTAGGGGGGATTCATGTAATAACCTTCATAAATTCCACAGAAAATAATTTCAAGTACCTGTTCCGGGCAAAAATACAATATTTCGCAAAATGACCCGGAACGGCGACTTTTTAGAGGGTGAAAAATACCAAATTCACCAAATACACAGAACTAGGTGGGATTCATGTAATAACCTTCATAAATTCCACAGAAACTTATTTCAAGTACCTGTTCCGGGCCAAAATACAATATTTCGCAAAATGACCCGGAACGGCGACTTTTTAGAGGGTGAAAAATACCACATTCACCAAATACACAGAACTAGGTGGGATTCATGTAATTACCTTCACAAATTCCACAGAAACTCATTTCAAGTACCTGTTCCGGGCCAAAATACAATATTTCGCAAAATGATCCGGAACGGCGACATTTTAGAGGGTGAAAAATACCAAATTCACCAAATACACAGAACTAGGTGGGATTCATGTAATAACCTTCATACATTCCACAGAAAATAATTTCAAGTACCTTGTCTTGGCAGAATACTTACAAACTGCTACTTCGCAAAGTGTGGGAGATACCCCCCCCTTCCCCTGCAAGGAACAGAGTGAGGGGGCAGGGAAAGAGGGGAGGAAAGGGAAAGAGGGGAGGAAAGGGGGAAAGAGACACAGGGAAGGAAGGGGGGTAAGTGGGGGATGAGACACAGGAGAGAGAGGGGGTAAGTGGGGGATGAAACACATGGGAGGGAGGGAGGTAAGTGGGGGATGAGACACAGGGGAGGGGGGGTAGTGGGGGATGAGACACAGGGGAGGGAGGGAGGTAAGTGGGGGATGAGACACAGGGGAGGGGGGTAGTGGGGGATGAGACACAGGGGAGGGAGGTAAGTGGGGGATGAGACACAGGGGACAGAGGGGGGGTAGTGGAGCATGAGACACAGGGGAGGGGGAAAGTGGGGGATGAGAAACAGGGGAGGGAAAGTAGGGTATGAGACACTGGAAGGAAGGGGGGATATGAGACACAGGGAAAGAAAAGACACAGGTGGGGTATGAGACGGGGTGAAGGGGGTGATATGAGACACAGGGGGGGAAGGGGGGTATGAGACACAGGCGCTTATTGCAGTGTGGCCTGAAAGGGGCACCTTTGCTCATGTGGCAGTCTGCAATGAGTGCAAAAGGCGCTTATTGCAGGCCGCACTGCAATGAGCGCCTTCAATCATGTGGCAGCCTGCAATCAGCGACTAAGGCACTCATTGCAGGCCGCCACATGCGAGCCTCGCGAACCCAAAACAACATTTCCAACCTTTACTTCTAAAACCCGTATCATATGTGTATCACCATAATAGTTGTCAGTTGGCGTTTTTGGTGACCGTTTGCGCTGTTGGTCAAGTTTGCCTGCGTCGTTGAGCCAAGCTCGCAATCGGGCTCAACGAAGCATGTAAGCGGCCGCTGATGGAACAGCATAAACCCAACGTTGTGGAGCGCAACACGCAGACAGTCTAGGCCCTTAACGGTTCAACCTTGTGCAAATGGACTGTTTGCGGTTGTTTGCGGTGCAGACCAAACGGGGAGTTTGGTCTGTCACTGTGAAGCTGGTGTAACCCTTACACTACCTGATCGATACAACATCATACCTGATGTTTTAAAGCACGTTATTCCAAACAATTTAGGAATGTTAGGTGATTTATGCCCTTTATGGATTAAAACCAGACTCTGCATCAACTATGTAATTTTCCGTGGGAGTTTTGACATGGATCCCCCTCCGGCATGCCACAGTGCAGGTGTTAGTCACCTTGAAACAACTTTCCCATCACTATTGTGGCCAGAAAGAGTCCCTGTGGGTTTTAAAATCCGCCTGCCCATTGAAGTTTATGGCGGTTCGCCCGGTTCGCGAACATTTGAGGAAGTAAAGGTTGGAAATGTTGTTTTAGGTTCGCGAGGCTCGCATGTGGCGGCCTGCAATGAGTGCCTTCGTCGCTGATTGCAGGCTGCCACATGATTGAAGGCGCTCATTGCAGTGCGGCCTGCAATGAGTGCCTTTTGCACTCATTGCAGACTGCCACATGAGCAAAGGTGCCCCTTTCAGGCCACACTGCAATAAGCGCCTGTGTCTCATACCCCCCTTTCTCTCCCCTGTGTCTCATACCCCACTTCCCCCCCTGTGTCTCATATCACCCCCTTCACCCCGTCTCATACCCCACCTGTGTCTCTTCCCTCCCTGTGTCTCATACCCCCCTTCCCCCCCTGTGTCTCATATCACCCCCTTAACCCTGTCTCATACCCCACCTGTGTCTCTTCCCCCCCTGTGTCTCATATCCCCCCTTCCTTCCAGTGTCTCATACCCTACCTTCCCTCCCCTGTGTCTCATCCCCCACTTTCCCCCTCCCCTGTGTCTTATGCTCCACTATCCCCCTCCCCTGTGTCTCATCCCCCACTTACCTCCCTACATCCCCTGTGTCTCATCCCCCACTTTCCCCCTCCCCTGTGTCTCATGCTCCACTACCCCCCTCTGTCCCCTGTGTCTCATGCTCCACTACCCCCCCTCTGTCCCCTGTGTCTCATCCCCCACTTACCTCCCTCCCCTGTGTCTCATCCCCCACTTACCTCCCTCCCTCTTCTGTGTCTCATCCCCCACTACCCCCCCCTCCGCTGTGTCTCATCCCCCACTTACCTCCCTCCCTCCCCGTGTCTCTTCCCCAACTTACCTCCCTCCCTCCCTTGTGTCTCATCCCCCACTTACCCCCTCCCTCTCCTGTGTCTAATCCCCCACTTTCCCTTTCCTCCCCTCTTTCCCTTTCCTCCCCTCTTTCCCTGCCCCCTCACTCTGTTCCTTGCAGGGAAGGGGGGTATCTCGCACACTGTGCGAAGTAGCAGTTCGTAAGTATTCTGCCAAGACAAGGTACTTAAAATGAGTTTCTGTGGAGTTTGTGAAGGTTATTACATGAATCCCACCTAGTCGTGTTCATTTGGGGAATTTGGTATTTTTCACCCTCTAAAAAGTCGCTGTTCCGGGTCATTTTGCAAAATATTGTCTTTTGACCCGGAACAGGTACTTGAAATGAGTTTCTGTGGAATTTATGAAGGTTATTACATGAATCCCACCTAGTTCTGTGTATTTGGTGAGTTTGGAATTTTTGACCCTCTAAAAAGTCGCCGTTCCGGGTCATTTTGCGAAATATTGTATTTTGGCCCGGAATGGGTACTTGAAATGAGTTTCTGTGGAATTTATGAAGGTTATTACATGAATCCCAACTAGTTCTGTGTATTTGGTGAATTTGGTATTTTTCACCCTCTAAAAAGTCGCCGTTCCGGGTCATTTTGCGAAATATTGTATTTTTGCCCGGAACAGGTACTTGAAATTATTTTCTGTGGAATTTATGAAGGTTATTACATGAATCCCACCTAGTTATGTGTATTTGGTGAATTTGGAATTTTTGACCCACTAAAAAGTCGCCGTTCTGGGTCATTTTGCGAAATATTGTATTTTGGCCCGGAACAGGTACTTGAAATTATTTTCTGTGGAATTTATGAAGGTTATTACTCGAATCCCACCTAGTTATGTGTATTTGGTGAATTTGGCAATTTTCACCCTCTAAAAAGTCGCCGTTCCGGGTCATTTTGCAAAATATTGTATTTTGGCCCGGAATGGGTACTTGAAATTTTTTTCTGAGGAATTTATGAAGGTTATTACATGAATCACAACCAAGTTATGTGTATTTGGTGAGTTTGGTATTTTTGACCATCTGGAAAGCCGCCGTTCTGGGTAATTTTTTTGAAATATTGTATTCTGGCATGTTAAAGGGTTAATAAAGCATACTATTAGATTGGGGTTAGCTCTTAAATATAGTTCTCAAATATATTTAACACATCCCAATGATTTTAGCATGGATTCCCTTTATAAAGTGTGCGTTCCGGCCTGTTTTTGCCTGTTCCGTTTGATTTTTGGGTTTTTAAAGGGTTAAAAAAGTATTATATTGAATTTGTTTTGGTTCTTAAATATTGTTCTCAATAATATCTCACACATCCCAGTGATATTGTCATTGATTTCTTTTATAAATGGCCTGTTCCGGCCTGTTCCGTTCCGTTCCGGCTTTTACACCGTCCCAATTGTATATTTTAGATTTTAATCCTGCAGCAAGAACCATAGTGATTAGAGAGGAATACACACATATGTAACAGAATGTATATATCTTCATACACTGTGATATTACTTGCAATACAGACAACTATTTTAAGAGATTTGCTCAGGCAGAAAACATGTTTCAATGTCTACATTTGCTACAGTATCACATCATATTTTTAGTTTCTAACTTCCTGTTCCTTGTTCTTTTCTCCAATTAAATATGTACTATAATATCACTTCCCAATTTAACATGAGCACAACACTGTATTTTTTGTCCTCTCATGTGTGAACTTGCAAATGTATTAAACCAATTTGAAACAGACCAAAGGTGTATGCTAAAATGTCTCAGGTAGCTCATGTCATTTTGGGCATATCATAGCAATCAGAGAAATTTTCAGAACAAGAACATGGATGGTTAGGATAGAGGGAGGTTAAAATGACAACCCCTTAGGGAAATTCAAAAATAAGGGCCCCTATTCAATTGAGCAATTGTAAGTTACTGGAGCCCGTAATGTAGCCAGTAAACTAATTTGCAATTCAATTGGCATCTTTTAGCTACCTGCAAACGATCTGCTGTTTACAGGCTGAAAATCCCTGCGGTTATTGAAATCGTAACTCTGACCCAGCTAAACCTTTGATCTTTCAAGCCAGTAAATGTTACAAATGCAAATCGCTATTCAATTGCTATAATTCTTTAAGCCCGCAAATGTTTTCACACCTGTAAATGGCAAATATAGAAGAAAATCCTATGAGTACCAGATAGGACTTGCAAGGCGGTTGAACACCTGATCGTAGCACTGTAAGTGCAAATAAAACATCAATAATGCACTTCAAAATATGGGGAAAGCGATGAAGGACATTAGAGTTAGTTGCACAACAGTCTCAAGCTTGCAAATCTGCAATAATTTTTTTTTTTAACGTTTCATTTCCATGTTATATCAATCTTGGTAATCAAGGAGTTAATACATATCAGGCCACCCACATGGACTAGAACATTTCCTTCCTTCTTTTTTATTATTTTACACATTGCTGGATTGCGAGTCCAATCTCATATCGGCCTTCTTAACGCTAATTGATTGGCGTTTAACCTCCATGTTTTAATTATGTCATGATGACGGTCTCATTTACTATTAGTTGTTTCAAAATTGCTACTTATGAGTGCATGGTTTACAGTTTATGCTTTCGGTCAGGTAGCTACAGGCTTGATCAATTGAATCGCTCTGTAACTGTTGCAATTGAATAGGGGCCATGGTTTCTTAACTCTATAAAATTGGGCTAACAGGGCTTTTATTATGCTCAGTACAACATATCATTTGAAAGAGTCATGGCTTTTACCAGTTAAATCTCCTCAATGCACCTCCTCATCCTCAACCTGGCTGCGTCAGGACCCGGCCAATGCTAATGACGTGACGCGCATGTGACGTCACGGCATTAGCATATGCCGGGTCCCGTCGCAGCCGGAAGGAGCGCGGAGGAGCGAAGGAGCAGCTGCTGATGGAAGGTAAGTGAGGGGAAAGGGAGAAGGTGAGTTAATTAGAGGGGTAAAGTGAGGAGGGGGGTTGAGGATGAGGAGGGGGGTTGAGGATGGGGGGATTGAGGATAAGGAGGGGAGTTGAGGATGGGGTGGTTGAGGATGAGGGGGTTGAGGATGAGGATGGGGGTTGAGGATGAGGAGGATGATAAGGGAATGTATATGTAATGACAGATCATGTGACACTTAGATTGCACACAGGTGGACATCAGTTCACTAATTATGTGACTTCTGAAGGTAATTGGTTGTACCAGAGCTTTTAATGGGCTTCATAACAAAGGGGGTTAATACATACTGTAACATAGTGCCCCCCAGAGGTGAGAGCAAAACATTATGAAGACTTCTCCCCAGGAAAGAGAGAGTTAACTTCCTAGAGCAGTACTAAATGACTAATTTAACCAGCAGGTGTTGTAAGCCTGTTAAAGGCACACACCGAGAAATGGGTGTGCTCCCCTGCAATTAGGCTCTGTTTGGCCTAGCAGAGTGAGGCCAGTGAGAGTGAAGGCCTCAGTCTGAAGCAAGTTAAGAAGGATGCTTGTATGTATCTGCCAGTGAGAAGAACGTAGTATTTTTTACTTTGTCTGCTGGAAGCAGAAATTGTAACAGGCAGAGAGGAGCCTGAAAGTTTACAGTCTGGAGTAAAAAGGCTGTTTGGTTTGGACTGCTGCAGTTTGCACAGCTCAGAGAGCAAACTGAGAAGTCTGCAACAGCAATTGCTGGAGCTGCAGAGAAAGAAGATTTGTGCCACAAAGAGCCTTTACACAGGAGACTGTTTGCTGCAAAGGAAAAAAGGGATTTGCAGAGGAGCTGCTGCAAGGATTTTGCCACAGCAGTATTTACCGAGGAGATTGATTGGTGCTATCCCAGCGATTGGAGCAGAGGATCCATTACAGGAGGAAGAGACACCGGATGTAAAGGTACCATTACAGAGTCTGATAACCCCAGGGAGAAGTCTGTGTAGTTAACAGATTTGTAGCCTTCACCAAAAGAGGGTGTTAAGGGTCCCTGGAGGTTGGGGTATCTGGAGAGTAGGGTGGGCCAGAACCCCACCCTAAGGTATGAAATTTAAAGACGACTGTCTGCAGAGAACGGACGCTTTAAACCATTGAAGAGGGACTATTCAAAGACTCTGTGTTTTTACCTGAAGGCCGAGAAGCGGCTTCAGAGCTAGTAAGGGTGTTCCTGATGTTAAGCCAGTACGTTTATGCAGAATTTTATTTTATTCTGGAGTAAGCTATTTCTTTTGTATTTTGGACTTTTTAATAAAAAGTACAAAAAGGAATCTTGGAATCTCTGCTGTTTATATGTATCTCAAAGGAGAAAACATTCACCAAAGGCCACACTTTCACAATACGTGCATGCCAACTTTCTGTTTTCTATTTCTAAAAAATAGTTTTGTGTATATATTTTTCTCATTTCACTTCACCAACTTAGACTATTGTGTTCTGATCCATCACATAAAATTCAGATTAACAAAACATTGAACTTAAGGCTGTAATGCAACAAAATAGGTAAAAAGTCAAGGGGGGTAAATACTTTTGCAAGGCACTGTATGTGAGGAGTGGAAGTTGTGGACAGACATCCAGGAGGATATGCTAGAGAGGCAGTTGGCATCATAAGTTAGAAGAGAGGTGGATAGTTCTGGTGCAGAGAGGTAGACTTGGGTGTCATCTGCATATGGATGGTATTGAAATCCAAAATAGTTTATTAGGGTAGCATGTGTACATGGAGAAAAGGTGGGGATCTAGGAGAGAACCTTGAGGGACGCCAGCAGTCAGAGGGTGAGGCGATGAAGAGGAGCCAGAGAAGGACACAGTAAATGTTTGATTTTCTAGATATGATGTGAACCAAGAGAAAGCAGTGTCACGGATGCCAAAAGAGTGGAGAATTTGGATAAGAAGGCTGCAGAGAGATTCAGGAGGATAAGAAGTGGTCCTTTGATTTGGTGGTCAGAAAGTTGTTAGTGACTTTAATGAGAGCTGTCTCTGTGGAGTGTTGGGACCGGAAGCCAGATTGAAAGGAGTTAAGGAGTGAGTTGGAGGAAATAAATTGGGAGAGGCAATTGTAGATGATGCATTCAAGTCATTCAGAAACCAGGGAAAGTAGAGAGATAGGGCGGTAATTAGATGGAGAAGCTGGATCAGATGAGGGTTTCTTCAGAATGGGTGTAGTATTGGTGTGTTTTAAAGGTGATGGAACTTGCCGGTTTTAAGGGAAAGGTTGAAAAGATGTGTGAGAGTTGAGATAAGTGTGGTAGAGAGAGGAGGGATCAGCTCTGATGGAATAGGATAAGGTTGACAAGTTGTTTAAACTTTCATACCAACTTGTTGCATCTTTGTGCCACCATTTCTACTTCCACAATTATCTCCTATCTCTGACCTTTGCTGGAACAAATTGAAAGGTTCATGTTACACATGGCTTGCTTGCTTCCACAAGACTTATATTGTTGTTAGTATTGTGTAGGGCCGAGACTAATATTGTACCTAGTATCATCCCAGTATGTTGACCTCTTGTCCACTGTACAATAAGACTGTAGACAAGTTGGTGGCACGTGTCCATCTTATGAATAAAGTGCCAAGGGCTTGCAAATTATCATTGTGTAACCTTGATGGTATCAGTTAGGTAAACTGGTCACATTGACCAGGTATGGTGGCTAGTAGATATGGGATGACTCATGGCTTCCTTCCCTGAGGTCTTATACTTGGGCCATGCACCAATCAGGACACTGGTTTGTTTATGTTGATTGATGGACGGCTGACCCAAAGAGCCAATCAGGATATCGCTGACGAGTGAAGGTCCTGATTGGCTAAAGAGACAGAGTGGGGGAAATATGAAATCAATAAACTTGAACAAACTTGTGAACTCATGAAAAATATATATTGCTATACTGTTTAAAAAATGAGGAATAAAAAATAAAGGTTAGACTCTCTTGGAACACATAGTAAGGGTGTATTTTATTGAGGGAAAAATACAATCTTGCCACCCTATATCCTAAGAACTGACAGCTGTCCTGTGTGAGGGGTTTATCAGAACAATAGCAACCTACGTGTAGGATTGCTCTTGCTTTTCCTTTCAAGCCCACTGAAGAGAAGGTTGTGACATTATGAATTCACCCCCCCCCCCATTTGAACTTGCTGTAAATCACATCTTAAAGCAAGTTCAAATAAGGGTTGAGTTCAATATTTACTTGGATTCCTCTGCCCTTACATATTTACTGTCATTATTGACTTGTTACCATTTTAGAGGGAGTAATAGTTAGCCAAATGCAATTAATATACTGTGCTAGCAGCTGAAGTGGGGAAATAATTTTACTATTTTGTGTTTAATTGTAATTTTGAAAGTATTTTATATGTTTTTTTATTATAAATACATATGTTAAAAGTTACATTTTGTATATACTTTTCCTTTGATCTATTGAAATTCCCTTTATTTATGCATGAGATTGTGACTTTTCAGCTACTTCTCCTTTTGTGAATTGTTAAATACTGAGGGCCCTATTAAATTCTCCCTCGTAGTTCTCTCGGTGCTCGCAAAGGCAGTTTTTCTGCTGTTTGCGAGTACCGAATCTCTCGCAGCCTGCTTTGCGATATGACTGCGAGAAAATGGCCGAGAATAGGCTCCGAGAGAGCTACGTAGCCTTAAATCTATGCATGAGTCTCGCATATCGTAAGAATCCCTACGTGGACAAAAAGTCCACGCAAGGGATCCAAAAGCCTCTACGTGCTGCCTCGGAACAGCCAGAGACAGCAGTGTGAGGCTCCCCCCTGCACCCTATACACATCCCCATGCTGCAGGGGTCTCTATCAGGACCCCTGCAGCACCCCCACATTAACCCCTTGCAGTGGGGGTCCCCGATCTGCATAGATCAGGCCCCCCGCTGTATTTAAAACTTTTAGATTCCCTGCCGCTGCTCCTTAAAGGGGCCGCGGCACACTATTACCTAATCCCGGCCGCGGCACTTAAAATTAACCCCCCTCTATGCTGGGGGTCCCCATCGGGACCCCCGAAGTGTCCCCACATAAACCCATTGCAGGGGGGGTCCCCGATCTGCATAGATCAGGCCCCCCGCTGCATTTAAAGCTTTTAAATTCCCCGCCGCGGCTCCTTAAAGGGCCCGCGGCACACTATTACCCAATCCCAGCCGCGGCACTTAAAATTAACCCCCCTCTATGCTGGGGGTCCCCATCGGGACCCCCGAAGTGTCCCCATATAAACCCCCTGCAGCAGGGGTCCCCGATCGGCACCGATCGTGACCCTGCTGCAATTCAATTTTAAATTTCCCGCCTCGCGGGTCCTCAAAGGACCGTAAAGGTCCTGAAAGGACTCGCACTAAAAATATTAACCCCAGGCAACTATAATTACCCCATTAACTCATGATGGTCAATCCAGACCACCATAAGGCCTAAATTAACCCATTAACTCATGGTGGTCAATCCAGACCACCATAAGGCCTAAATTAACCCATTAACTCATGATGGTCAATCCAGACCACCATAAGGCCTAAATTAACCTATTAACTCATGATGGTCAATACAGACCACCATAAGGCCTAAATTAACCCATTAACTCATGGTGGTCAATCCAGACCACCATGAGGCCTAAATTAACCCATTAGCTCATGATGGTCAATCGAGACCACCATAAGGCTCTATTTAACCCCATCAGTCCCATAAGGGTATATTATTACCATTATGGGCCTGTTACAACCCAACATTAACCACATAAGTGCCATGATGGTCCTCAAGGACCATCATGACACTAACTACAAACACTACACTATAACCCCCAATAAACCATTTAATCTAAACTAACCCCCCTCTAACACTTACACTACCTACCTACACTACCTACCCCCTAATAAACCTCCCCAACACTCTAATTACAAAAAACAAAAAACCTACAGTACAGAAAACAAAAAAACCTACAGTACAGAAAAAAAAAAAATTACAACCCCACCCCCCACTACAGAAAACAAAAAAATACATTACAACCCCACCCCCCACTACAAAAAAACACACCTGAAAAGGAAAGACAGATAAACACAATACAATACATGCATATAATACATTACATACATTACATACAATACATGACATTACATACATTACATATAATATATTAAATATAATATATTACATATAATATATTAAATATAATATATTAAATATAATACATTACATACATTACATACAATACATGACATTACATACATTACATATAATATATTAAATATAATATATTACATATAATATATTAAATATAATATATTACATATAATATATTACATATAGTCCAAATCAAATACCCCCTATCTATCTAACATACAAACTATTTAATTTAAAATAAATCCTAACTATATCAAATACATCCCCCTATCTATCTAATATACAAAAAATCCTAATTACATACACAGACCCTAATTCTAAAATAAAATAAAATAATTACAGTCCTAACTACACAGACCCTAATTCTAAGCTAAAATCAATAAATTAAGACCACTTACCTTTAAGATGTTGCTTCAGATCACTAACCTATGGGTCAAACAAAAAAAAAACAATTAGTACAAAACATTAACATCCAATAAATAAACATTCTATACATTCTAAATAATATACTCACCTTTACAGCATGTCCCGTCACTGTTTAGCTCTCCCGGCGCGGCCCTGTTAAAAAAAACAACACAATACATGAATACATTAATACAATATATAAACAATAAATAAAATACACATATAAACATCTAAATATACATTTAACTTACCTCCCCGCGATGTCCCCGGCCTTCTCTCCTTCAGCCCCGGCTGGGCCGCGGAACCATCCGCGCTCTAAAAAAAAAAAAAAACTAACGGAGGTCTGCACTGGCAGACCTCCCCGACGCTAATGAACCTCCCGGAGTCGTTTCCGGGAGGAAATTGGTATTGTCGGCTTGTGATTGGCTGAAAAAGCTGTAATTATTTTATTTTAGTATTAGGGTCTGTGTATGTAGTTAGGATTTTTTGTATATTAGATAGATAGGGGGATGTATTTGATATAGTTAGGATTTATTTTGAATTAAATAGATTGTATGTTAGATAGATAGGGGGTATTTGATTTGGACTATATGTAATATATTATATGTAATATATTATATTTAATATATTATATGTAATATATTATATTTAATATATTATATGTAATGTCATGTATTGTATGTAATGTATGTAATGTATTATATGTATGTATTGTATTGTGTTTATCTGTCTTTCCTTTTCAGGTGTGTAATTGTTTTATTTTCTGTAGTGGGGGTGGGGTTGTAATTTATTTTTTTGTTTTCTGTAGTGGGGGGTGGGGTTGTAATTTTTTTTTTTCTGTACTGTAGGTTTTTTTGTTTTCTGTACTGTAGGTTTTTTGTTTTTTGTAATTAGAGTGTTGGGGAGGTTTATTAGGGGGTAGGTAGTGTAGGTAGGTAGTGTAAGTGTTAATAGATTAGTGTAGAGGGGGTTTAGTTTAGATTAAATGGTTTATTGGGGGTTATAGTGTAGTGTTTGTAGTTAGTGTCATGATGGTCCTTGAGGACCATCATGGCACTTATGTGGTTAATGTTGGGTTGTAACAGGCCCATAATGGTAATAATATACCCTTATGGGACTGATGGGGTTAAATAGAGCCTTATGGTGGTCTGGATTGACCATCATGAGTTAATGGGTTAATTTAGGCCTTATGGTGGTCTGGATTGACCACCATGAGTTAATGGGTTAATTTAGGCCTTATGGTGGTCTGTATTGACCATCATGAGTTAATGGGTTAATTTAGGCCTTATGGTGGTCTGGATTGACCATCATGAGTTAATGGGTTCATTTAGGCCTTATGGTGGTCTGGATTGACCATCATGAGTTAATGGGGTAATTATAGTTGCCTGGGGTTAATATTTTTAGTGCGAGTCCTTTCAGTACCTTTACGGTCCTTTGAGGACCCGCGAGGCGGGAAATTTAAAATTGAATTGCAGCAGGGTCACGATCGGTGCCGATCGGGGCCCCCCGCTGCAGGGGGTTTATGTGGGGACACTTCGGGGGTCCCGATGGGGACCCCCAGCATAGAGGGGGGTTAATTTTAGGTGCCGCGGCCGGGATTGGGTAATAGTGTGCCGCGGGCCCTATAAGGAGCCGCGGCGGGGAATTTAAAAGTTTTAAATGCAGCGGGGGGCCTGATCTATGCAGATCGGGCCCCCCCCCTGCAATGGGTTCATGTGGGGACAGTTCTGGGGTCCCGATGGGGACCCCCAGCATAGAGGGGGGTTAATTTTAGGTGCCGCGGCCGGGATTGGGTAATAGTGTGCCGCGGGCCCTTTAAGGAGCCACGGCGGGGAATTTAAAAGTTTTAAATGCAGTGGGGGCCTGATCGGTGCCGATCGGGGACCCCCGCTGCAAGGGGTTAATGTGTGGGGGCTGCGGGGGTTCCTATGGACCCCTGCAGCAAGGTGTTCATGTGAGGATACTTCGGGGGTCCCGTCGGGGACCCCCGCATTGAGGGGGGGTTAATTTTAGGTGCCTGGGGGGGTTTTGGAGTACCCCCCACGGCAGAGCTTATGTGGGGGACTGCCGCGGAGGTCCCTTTTAGGACCCCCGCAGCAGTTGATGAGGAGTGGGAGCCTGCGATATCATCTTGCAGGCTGTCACTCCTCATGTACATTTACGCAGTGTAGATACGAACGGCCCTGCTGCGTAGCTCACACGTTGCTCGCAGCAGGGCTAATTTAATAGCATTGTAAGTTAGAGAAACTGTGCAGTACGTAGGGCTTAAGTAGAAGCCTCTTATTTACGAGGCAGGAATTTAATGAGGCCCTGAGTTCCCAGCACTACTCTTAAGTGAACCTTGATTGGTGTCAATAGTGAGGGTAATCATTCTTATGAGCAGTAGTTTTTTGTTTTTGGATTACACAGCAGCAAAATGCTAGAATCTCAACAGAGGACAAGCATACTCAAACAGAAGACCGGGAGAGTCAGATGGTGCTAATTATATATCCATTATTATTATTATTGTTTATTTGTAACGCGCCAACATATTCCGTAGCGCTAACATGGTGCCGATTAGGCCGAATGAGCAAGCCGACTGAAAATGATGGATCGGACCTTAAATATCACACAGTAACAAACTTAAGGGCCTACGGGAACCCCCCATCTATTACATGACAGGAAGTCAATTTTGGAGGCAGCAAGCAGGTGCATGAGACTGAAGACTTGCAAAATATGCATTAAAGTGAAAGAGAGCAAGTAGAAGAGAAGCAGCTGAGCTCTTTGTGAGCATGAATGAAAGAGAAACAAGGGAATCACATAAAAAATAACTACCTACATAACAGTTTTTAATGCCAGATTGTAGCTTCAAATGCTAGTAAAATATTAGCATGCATTAAGAGGAGCATAGGAGGAGGGGAAACAAGTGCAATTTTGCATCTTTTTTAAATCCTTGTTAGACATCACCTGGAATATGGAGTACAATTTTGGGCACCATGTCTCAAATGGATATTGTAGAGCTAGAAATGGTTCAGAGAAGGGCAGCAAATCTAAGAATAAGAATGAAAATGAGAATTGATGGACTAAGATAATAAAAAAATCTGAGCTATTTTCTATTAAAAAAAGTGTCATATAGTTTTGGGATTACACTCTGGGCTAACATAGGGTTTGCCTAGACTATGTTTCTTGCCAAGATGCTTATTGTTGACAAAAGTTTACTCTTTGTGGTTATAGATTTACTTTTTAAGTTTCATTTCTTCCTTTATACAGTCAGAAATTAAAGAAAAGTGCACAGGAATGTGCCATAAGGCATTTAAAATATGAAGGGAGGCTTTTTACTCTTAATTGTGCAAAGACCTTAACTGTGCTAACAGGAATGTAACCAATGCTGCTCAACTTGCGTATTTTACTCTCCAAAAATAATTTTTAGTCTTTTTATGAAAAGTGCAACCTGTGTTCTAGGTCATTGTTATTATGAAGTGGTGGTTATCACATTTCCAGCACACTGTGCTCAATATAATTTAACAGCAGTGGGGTGGATGCACTACATGACCTAAGCAAGGCCCAGTTGGTATATCATGATTAAACACAGACTACTTCTTGGGCTAAAATATAATGATTAGACACAGACTACTTCTTGGGAGGATAACTGGCCACAGCGTTTATTGGTAAACACAAATAGGCATAATACCAAACCATTAATAAATAAACACAACCACATTAGGGGAGGAGCCTGGCCAGAGACAGTACACCCTACGCCCTGAAGCCTCATCCAGGGCCTACCGTGTTCTAACATCCGTACCACCGTAAGGTAGGATCTTACCCATTTTACCACTGACCCGGCGACTCCCCCCACCACCCGCCGCTGTGACAACAACATAAACATAATTTGTTAACATATAATATGCACTAAACAATATAACAATCACAAATGCTTAACAAAACAAGATAATCCTTCAACATGTCAATATACATCATTAGCTTTATTAATTTATTCCTTTATTTTCCGTCTTATTTTTTTGGGGGGGGGGGGGGGGGTTTCTTTTTTTATTAATAAAAAACATATAACTTTGAACAACAATACTTTAGGGATGGGTGGGTGGGTATCTTCTCTTCTGGCTAGCTGGGGGACTAATGGAGGAAATCGCGCCAGCCAACCTATAAATGGCTCCACCTCCCCCAGCTAGCCACCTCTTCCCATACCCGGTCCTGCAAGGTCAAGGGGCCCTTTCTCCAATGCCAGCAGGCTGGGGTGGCCTCCAGGCCCTTCATGCCCTAAGCAAGGCCCAGTTGGTATGTGCGGATAAGGGTTAAAAACAATTACCTCTATGTATTGTGATTAGACTCAGACTACTTCTTGGGCTAAAATATAATGATTAGACACAGACTAAACGCAAATAGACATAATATCAAAACCAGTAATAAATAAACATAACCACGTGAGTAGAGGAGTCTGGCCATAGACAGTACGCCCTATGCCCTGAAGCCTCATCCAGGGCTTACCATGTTATAACATCCGTACCACCATAGGGTAGGATCTTACCCATTTTGCCACTGACCCGGTGACTCCCTCCACCACCCTCCATGGAAAAGACTGCAGAATACCTTTTGCGGCTTCGACTCCCCCCAACAAACACCATGGCCAGCAGCAACTGTCGCATCCAACTGCTTTCTTAGTCAGAACATGCCTGATCCTTTTAGCATTTGATAAACCTGTTGCTTGACGGGTATGTTACCAGGATCGTTACTACCACCTGCGTCAATACCAAGGTAGGAAGCGGAAGTGCCACTTGCTACCCACTCCTCCGACTGATGTCGTTACCCATTCCAGGAACATCGATTGTCCTTCCATATGAATCGGTCCACGCCCAGCTGTGGGCCATGATTGACCACTGAGGCAAAGCGACTACATGGTCAGTTCCAGCAACGGTCAAAAACCTCACAGCACACGATCTTCCAATTCTCCAAACCACATTCTTCAAAAGCCTGTAGGGCTGTTAGGGTGGCTGCTTTTGCACAAAGCAAGTGGGTACCAAGTTCGCACAAACTGTATGCACAAACGCTGCCTGCAGTCTCTGACGTTGTAGAATCATGATCATAGAGAACCAATCCTATTTCAAGTAAGGAAAGGTGCAAAACCAACAGCGCGATTTGGACCAAGAGAGCCGTAATCCATGAAGGGGGGGGGGGGAGGGGGCAATTAGTGTGCCTCCTACACTGGTCGGAGGGTAGCAAGAGGTTGGTTGGAAAACAGACAAGGTATGTCAACCTCAGGTAACTGATTGGGCGATCCAAGGTGATCACGTGACCATTTGGCCGCGATAGTCCAAGACGGAGCAGGTGGGCGAATGGTACTGTAGTGTGTGTTCTCCAGGCCCTTCATTAACCTCTTTACAGTGTTCATGTATATGAATAATTGCTTTATGCACCAAACAATGGTCCCCATCTGTTCATTGTCAGATCATAATCTCTGAAATCACTGACTGTGTCATGGACGTGTTAGTATACAGGAATATACTGACTGTGCTTACTAAACAGTGAATTGGCAGCCTAAAAGCTTCTCTTTCTCAGAATAGGACGTGGGCATACGATTTTTTGCTTAGCTGAGTTAGTAAATATACTGTTTCTGATAATCAACTCTGGATACAGTTTTGCAAAATTAATTCTTAGAACATCTTTGTAGGATACCACTATACTTAATAAACACAGTATTCCTCATAATATTCAGAGAAGGCATTCTAGACTTAACTATAAAAACATTGCTTATTATTGTGGCATTATATGATAAAGGTGTTAAACCATGTGGTACATATGCTTTCCTTTTCTGCTTTGAAAAACATATGTGTTATAGTTCTAGCATATAGGTGATATATCACATATATAGTTGTAAGCATACGAGTTGTTGCTAACGCAAAGGCGCTCCTTGCCAGCAACTGCGACCCTCTCAAACTTTACGTTGTAACGCAAACAACATACGAGAAACGTTACCACCCATTACGACCTCGCAAAAATCGTCCGCAACCCGCGGACATGAACAAATGAAAAACACAATAAATACACACAACACATACATAAGAAGCTTACCTACAGCAAGAGGGGGCATCCAGGACCTCAAGAAAATGAAGTTACACCTTAATTTAACTAAAAATAAAAGAGTTTAGACACTAAAAAATTCTCTAAGCGAGAGAAAAAATGGCCGCCGAACAAAACGAAAACGCACTCTAAAGACGCAAAACACCACGAGAAACATGCAAAACACCACAAAACACCTACGGATATTCTGCTACAGACGCATACCACACATTAGCCGCCATTTTAGAACAATAACTTATACAATGCAGAAGTACACAGCTATGCTAACAGTTTGGTCTCGCGCACGCACACTATTACACTGCACACATTCATCACGCTTACACAGCAGCTCCACACCACTAATGGTCCAGCAACATCAAAACAGATTGTCAGCTCTTCAACAGAATGCTTCCTGCCTATATTACTTCAAAATAGGTAAAGTATATTAATGTATTAATGTATTATTTATTTGATTATTATACACCAAACAGCATTAGCTCACTTACAATTTCATTGCCGTCATTTTTTGACGGGCAATTCGCTAGTATGTAGTAAAACTGAGTAAAGCATGTATCTATATTGTGATATCTTAATGTGCTAAATATAAAAAGCTATGTATGAGTGTTTCAAGTTCCTCATTATAAAATCCTGTAGCAATAAGTCAAGTTGCAAACCGTCAACTTGAGAAAACATTTATCTTGTTATTTACCTAAATGCATAGGCAAACACAACCACTCATGCAAATGACTAGGAAACATGTCAGTTAGGAGACACTCAGCTTACCCAAATATTGCCTATGGGTTTATTAGTATTTAAACTTTGCTTTATGCAGTGAAAGAATGCAACACATTTTCTCAAACATTCATATAAATATATGCCATTACCTCTAAGTACCAGTAATTAAAATGTTCAGGCTATTAAATGTGTGACTGTATTCACTAAGGAATGGACATCCAACAGGTTGATTTAGATTTCAGACTGCATGGAGATTTATAGCTCTCTATTCACTTGTTGTGAATGTCCGGCGCGGAGGCTGGGCCGCTCCTGATTGGCTGAGAGAGTGGAGGAGGGACTTCCACCCGTTTCGCGGGCTTCCTCCTTCACTCTGCGCAGGCCATTGCCAGGATTGGATGCCAGCATGGTCTGCTCCTGCATATATGCCTGCAAGTAACTGTGCCCAATAACCCTGTCTTTTACAAGGCAGTGGGGGTCCCTCTGTGTGTGTGTGCTGTGCGAGCTGCGTGAGCTGTGGGAGCTGTGAGTGCTGTGGGAGCTGTGAGTGCTGTGGGTGCTGTGGGTGCTGTGTGGGCAGTGGGTGCTGTGGGTGCTGTGTGGGTCTGGGGGTGCTGTAGGTTGTGTGGCTTGTGTGGTCTGCGTGGTTTGTGTGGGTTGCGTGGTTTGTTGGGTTGCGGCCTGAGTGGGCTGCGCTGTGCAGTCTGTGTGCTGTGTGGGCTGGTGCTGCGGCTGTGTGGGTGGTGTGTTGCGTGTGCGGTGGCCGTGCGCTGTCCGTGTGGGGGTGCGTGTGTTTTGCCTGCGTTCGTAGGGGCGGGTGTTAGCTTGGTCATGGATCCTGGGGAGTTAGAGGCCCTTTTGGCAATGGTTAGGTCTCGAGCTTTGTGTCATGGGGTTAGGTGGGTCCAGGATAGATTGGTTTCGGAGCATCTGAGGAGTCAGGGTCTTACCACGGAGGCACAGGCACAGTCTGAAGTGGCTGCTAGCCTGAGGCTCATGGGGGAGGTCCCAGACAGGCACCATAGGCCGATGGAGCCACACAACAGCAGCAGTTCCGGCAATAGGGCCAACCAGAGGGCAGGGGCCACGGATGAGGTCCCTGAGAGCCAGGAGCTCATCCCACCCACTGCTGAGAGGTCAGAGCCACAGGGAGGCGCGGGCGAGGGCCTAGCCGTCCGGTCACCGCCTAGCGTCTTGCCCCAAGGCCTGCACCGGACCCCAGAGTCCGCTAACACCCCAGATCAGATCCGGTCCCGGGCTTCTAGGGGTAAGAGTAGAAAGCCAGGGAGTCCAAAAAAGTCTCTTACAGTTCATCACTGTTCGGCCCCAGCGGTCCCCACTGCTGCACCCACTGAAGGTGTTTTGCAGGGACGATGCTCCCACAGTGGCGTGACCAGCAAGGACATGGGATCCACAAGAGGAAAATGTCATCAGGTGCTCGAGGAGTGCGACGGCAGTCAGGTGGTGATAGACGACGTTCCAGTCACAGCCAGGGCGGCACGGCAGAGGCGTCCCGCCAGGGCTCGCAAAGCAACGAGCAGGTGCAGTCCTTTGGCTTTTACTTCCACCCCAGCAAGGAGACAGAAGTCCCCGGATGAAATAGTTAGGCCACAGCTTAGGTTGACCGGTCACGACAATACCCTAGCTAAGGGGACGCCAAGGGATACAGACACGCAAGACGGGTTTAGTTACAGCATTGGCCCAGCCCTTAGGCCGTGGGGGTCAGTTGGGTCTCTAAGCCCTGCCGTTACCCTAGATTTAGTTTACGAGCACTCCTCAGGGTGCGAGCGGACTGCCGGGGCAGAGGGATACAGGCATAGGAGAGCTAGTAATTGTTCTTCCTGCCTTCCCAGATCCAGAGGCAGGTCCAGGTCTCGAATTGAGAAGTTAGGCGGTTGCAGCTGCACCTGCTCAGGAGCTGTCAGAGAGAAAAGCTCTCAGGGGACAAGGCGGGCACGGACTCCCGTTCGGACTGAGTGGTGAGAGTGTTCCAGGGTGGCAGCTACCCCTGCACGACGGGAGTCAGGTGAGTGTACGAGGGTTTTGGGGGTGGAGCGATACGAAGGGGGTCCCCACCTTCCAAGGCACCCCAGTTGCTTGCATCCCTAAAACCTCTTATGTGTGCCCACGATCTCCCAATCAGCGACGAAATAGCAGGGGCGTCGGTGGGTTAACCCACCTCCCCGGTATGGCTTTTAACATTTCTACCCTGCTGGATATCAAAGAAAAGATCTGGCGCAGGGAATTCGTCAAACTGTTCTCACTATTGCCCATATCTCAGTAAGCAGATCCCTCGGAGTGTTTCCCTAGGGATGAGCGTAAGAATTCCTTTAGGCGACTTCAGCATATATCGACAACTGGCTCCAGGCCTTCTAAATCACGGCCTGCGTACTAAGTGAACGGCACCCAGAGCAATGCTCTGGATTGTTCGTATACCTGGAAGAGATCAGGGATGCGTTTCGGACCTACGGGGAGATGGCGTGGTGGCGGTACGACGAGGAGTTTCGGCTGTACATGGCGTCAAGGCCAACCATGGCATGGAGCGACAAGGCAGTAGCCTATTGGCTGAACATAATGACCCCGATGTGGGCCATGCCGTCCTTTCGCGGGAACGCAAGCAGGGCAAGGAGTCACTCCATGTCAGGCGCCCCCGTCCTCTGGGTTTGCCGCTCCTTCAATGATGGCAACTGCAAATGGGCCAATCCAAGCACATGATTTGTACATATGCTTACTAAAGATTTTTTATTTTTATCTAGTGTTATAATACCTACAGTAATTACTGACTTTGTGGATTCTTGAATGACCTGTCAAATATGGGATGTAGTAGGCCTGTACACATTTTTTTTTTATAGATGACACAGGGACTTATTAATCCCCCTACACAGCCTATAATTAACTTTATCATGCACCCTCACACTATTGTACTATGTTTTTATGAAAGTACCTCTATATGTCACTGAAAATGTATCTGAAGATGAGCTACTGTATCTTCAAAATCATTTTTTTTCAGAATGTTTCAATTTATCCCTTTAAAGCAGGGGTACTTTAGTGACAGACAGCCTTATTAAATTGCGATTCGGTAAATCTATAAGGGCTCTATATACGCACACAGCATATTTTATTTACAGCAGTTTTTGTTAGTGAAGACCTTGCTTTTGGATAGAAGTTCATTAACTAAAAACTTCTGTAAAAAAAATATGCTGTGTGCTTAATTAGAGCCCTTTTAAATTTACCGAATCGCAATTTAATAAGGCTGATGGCATCTACTTTTCAGTACTTCAAATTAGAATTATCACACAGCCAGAGCAATGTAACCTTCAGTTATGCTGCACAATTTATTTATGCCTCTTCCTTGACCCTGACATCTGCCTTAAGAGCTCCACAACCAATGGTGCTTCTCAACCTTATTATAGATGTACTTTATTTCTAAGAAAATGTTACATTAACCAAGAGTCATTATTGCTTCAGCCACTCTTAGGACCATTGTTAAGAAATAAACCACAAGATACATTGTCCAGACCCATGACTATAAAGGGAAATGAAATTGATCAACACTGCTTTACATCATCAAAAAAATCATTATTTTTTTCAAACTTGATGCATACAGTATTTGACTGCTTAATAAGAATTCTTATTACATTCAGTTAATCTTCAAACTGTTCTTACTTTCTTTGCTGGTTTTGCAGGTGCTGCAGGGACCAGAATAACCAGGTCAATGGTAATAAACTCTCCTTGCTGCAAATGAAAAATGAAAATGTATAACTTTGAGTTCTTTAGACATTCTAATCTGAAATTGAAAAAAATATTTATTATTGTAGTGAATTCAGTCTATTAACATTTAGAGAGAGCTTGTCATTTACGGTCCCTTCAGAAAGAATATCCTGTGAATCTCAATATATATTGCGGTGCACGTAGACTGCTGACAAAGGCCCTCATTCAATTGCAATTTGGGCAATTGAATAGGCCTCTAAATAAGCACATAACATATTTTTTTAAAGAAGTTTTTAGTTAGTAAGCATCTATCCAAAAGCAAGGTTATCACTAACTAAAATCTTCTTTAAAAAAAATATGCTCTGTGCTTATTTAGACCCCTATTCAATTGGCCAAATCGCAATTGAATGAGGCCCAAATTACATAGCTTTTGTGCTATAATAGCGATCACTGGTAAACAATTTTAAAACAATAAAAAGAACTTCTAAAGAAAAATACATATTTTCTACTTGATTTTGTTTGCTTTTAATGCCCTGAATGGCACCAAATAATTTATATAGCAGAGAAAAGCTTTTGAATGGAATACAATTAAACATATATTATACTAATGTAAACTTTTTAAAGAAAATTTAAAATGTATGAAACTTCAGACTCAAAATTCAGACTTTTCTTTTACACTATCTCCTATTTACACAATATTTAGTTGAGTGGGGCAAATAATCAGTTTCTAGCAGTCTAGTTTCAAGTTCAACTTCAATATGTACTTGATAAGACTGTGATCACGCCTTGTGCATATTTTATATACTTTCACTTTCAAGGTGGCTGTTTACACTTTTTCTTGCTTTTGACTGTGTCAGTTTTCCTCTCAAGAGAAGATGATTATCTCCTCCTGCCTGCACCTATCAGGGAAAGTGGCCAGCTTTGCCTGAAAGCTGGACTGCAAAATAAAAGGGTGACCAGTCAGACTCTGGTTCAGACTGATCATGCCCAGTAAAGAGGAAGGAGCTATGATGGCACATCCCTGTCACTGGGCATGGCCTATGAGGGACCTGCAAGCAGGTTACAATAAATCAGCCCAGTCTGCTTTCATGCTCCATCATACCTTTGATTGTGTTAAGTGGAATAATTGATAGCCATCTGATCTATTGTCTGCAGTTAACCACAAATTTACATAGCTTCCTAAGCCAGTGCTTTGGTTTAGATTTCCCACTACCCTTTATACGACAATCACAACAACTCTTAGGAAAGAGAAGGGGAATGGGTATCTTGATTGGGTTAGAGATAGCCCAGCCAATATCAGACACTGGTCCTGGGCCATAACAAAGCTCTTGTGACCCTCAGGGCTGGGACACCCCGACAAGGGCTGTAGGGGTCAGTGAGGAAGAATCTGTCTCGCTACCCTAGACCTTCTGGCGCCTGCATGAGCAAACACATCTCTATTGTAAGATCTAAAAATGGCTTTATCACCAAGCTGCCTTGTTCCGTCAAGTAGTCCTGTAGCTATTAACTGTGACCAAAAAGTAGTCACGTAAGCCCTCCATTGTTCAGGACCAGACTGCCCCTGTGTAAACCCCGTAGCCCCAAAGTCAACCCTGCAGGATGGAACCCTTGGCATAAAATACATTTTCACATTCTCCCCACTATTCTTTTTTAAGGTTCCGCTTAAGCAATTGATCCTTTGCAAGCTTTCGAAGAACACAACAATAATGTTTGAGACAGCATGGCTAAGTTACAAATATATTAGAGATACATATCCAGGCTTTTTGCTTCACTGACATGGCTACATGGCCACCAAAATTAATTAGCTGTATTAAAATAAAAAATAAAAAGTAAATTCCCTTTAAAGGGTGCTTCTCTATAAATACATTCTTTAGATAGAAACTTGGGCCCCTATTAAATTCTGTAACTGTTGCGAATTTCAAGCACGCAGACTTACAGGAGCAAAGCCTTTTTTGGCATATTTGAATGTCCCTGCCCAAGTTCCCAGAATGCAGTTAAATAACTGTATTTTTTTTGGATTTCTGAGCAGGAAATAGGTTTCTTAATTCATATTAGACATTCAAATGTGGACACAAATGTACTTTTTATTTACTGTACTACTGCATAGTGGAGGGATTATATTGCTCTTTTGCCCACAAAACATTAAATTATATAAAAAAAAAATAAAGAACTAAATAAATATAAATAATTATATATATATATATATATATATATATATATATATATATATATATATATACCCGTATATAAGCAGACCCAAGTATAAGCAAAGGCACCTATTTTACCACAAAATACTGGGAAAAATGAGTGACTCGAGTATAAACCGAGGGTGGGAAATGTGCTGCCTCTGTGTCCCTCTTGTGCCCTTTTCTTGTGTCCCCACTCTCTCTCCCATGTGTCTCTTCTCCCCTCTCCCTCCCCTGTGTCTCTTCACCCCTCTCCCTTACCTGTGTCTATTCCCCCCTGAACCCTTCCCTGTGTCTCCCCCCCCCTTCCCTGTGTCTCTTTCCCCTCTCCCTTCCCTGTGTCTCTTCCCACCTCTCCCTTCGCTGTGTTTCTTCCCCCCCTCCCTTCCCTGTGTCTCTTCCCCCCCTTCCCTGTGTCTCTTCCCCGCCCTCGCTTCCCTGTGTCTCTTCCTCAACCCCCCTCCTCATTCTCAACCTCCCTCCTCAACCCCCCACCTCAACCCCCCTCCTCATTCTACACCTCCCTCCTCATCCTCAACCCCCTCCTCAACCTCCCTCCTCATCCTCAACCCCCTCCTCAACCTCAACCCCCCTCCTGATCCTCAACCTCCCTCCTCGTCCTCAACCTCCCTCCTCATCCTCAACCCCCTCCTCAACCTCAAGCCAGCTCCTTATCCTCAACCTCCCTCCTTATCCTCCCTCCTCATCCTCAACCTCCCTCCTCATCCTCAACCCCCTCCTCAACCCCCCTCCTCATCCTCAACCCCCTCCTCAACCTCCCTCCTGAACCTCAACACCCCTCCTCATCCTCAACCTGCAGATGAAGGTAAGTGAGGGGAAAGGGAGAGGGGGAGGTATTTAGAGGGGAAAAGTGAGGAGGGGGTTTAGAATGAGGAGGGGGGGAATAGAATGAGGAGGGGGGGTTGAGGATGAGGAGAGGGGGTTGGGGCGGCACCTGGTATATGCTAATGACGTGACGTCACATGCGTGCCACGTCATTAGCATATACCGGGTGCAGACACAGGAAGCAGCGGAGGCCGGAGGAGAAGCTACAGATGAAGGTAAGTGAGGGGAAAGGGAGAGGGGGAGGTATTTAGAGGGGTAAAGTGAGGAGGAGGGTTTAGAATGAGTAGGGGGGATTAGAATGAGGAGGGGGGTTGAGGTATATATATATATATATATATATATATATACAATGTGTGTGTGTGGGGTGGGAGGGGGGAGGGGAGTATTTGATCCTCTGCTGATTTTGAACGTTTGTCCACGGACAAAGAAATAGTCTATAATTGTATTGGTAGGTGTATTTTAACAGTGAGAGACAGAATAACAAACAAAAAAAACAAGAAAAATGCATGTAAAAAAAGTTATAATTTGATTTGCAAGTCAGTGAGGGAAATAAATATTTGATCCCCTATCAATCAGCAAGATTTCTGGCTCCAGGGTGTTTTTTATACAGGTAACAAGCTGAGATTAGGAGCACTCTGTTAAAGGGAGTGCTCCTAATCTCAGCTTGTTACCTGTATAAAAGACACCTCTCCACAAAACCAATCAATCAATCAGATTCCAAACTCTCCACCATGGCCAGAACCAAATTTCTGTCCAAGGATGTCATGCACAAGATTGTAGACCTACACAAGGCTGTAATGGGCTACAAGACCATCGTTAAGCATCTTGTTGAGAAGTTGACAACACTTGGTACGATTATTCGCAAATGGTAGAAACACAAAATAACTGCCAGTCTCCCTCGGTCTGGTGCTCCATGCAAGATCTCACCTTGTGGAGTTTCAATGATCATGAGAACGGTAAGGAATCAGCCCAGAACTACACAGGAGGATCATGTTTATGATCTCAAGGCTGCTGGGACCAAAACAATTGGTAACACACTACGCTGTGAAGGACTGAAATCCTACAGCGCCCGCAAGGTCCCTCAAGAAAGCATATGTACAGGCCCGTCTAAAGTTTGCCAATGAACCACTGAATGATTCAGAGGAGAACTGGGAGAAAGTGTTGTGGTCAGATGAGACCAAAATGAAGCTCTTTGGCATCAACTCAACTAGCCGTGTTTAGAGGAGGAGGAATGCTGCCATGGAGGTGGAAACATTATGCTTTGGCGGTGTTTTTCTGCTAAGGGGACAGGACAACTGCACCGCATCAAAGGGACGATGGATGGGGCCATGTACCTTCAAATCTTGGGTCAGAACCTCCTTCCCTCAGCCAGGGCATTGAAAATGGGTAGTGGATGGGTATTCCAGCATGACAATGACCCAAAACACACAGCCAAGGCAACAAAGGAGTGGCTGAAGAAGAAGCACATTAAGGTCCTGGATTGGCCTAGCCAGTCTCCAGGCCTTAATCCCATAGAAAATCTGTGAAGGGAGCTGAAGGTTTGAGTTGCCAAACGTCAGCCTCAAAACCTTAATGACTTAGAGAGGATCTACAAAAAAGGATTGGGACAAAATCCCTCCTGAGATGTTTGCAAACCTGGTGGCCAACTACAAGAAACGTCTGACCTCTGTGATTTCCCACAGGGGTTTTGCCACCAAGTACTAAGACGAAGGGGTCAAATACTTATTTCCCTCATTGACCTGCAAATCAATTTATAACTTTCTTCACATGCGTTTTTCTTTTTTTTTTTTGTTATTCTGTCTCTCACTGTTAAAATACACCTACCATTAAAATTATAGACTGATCATTTCTTTGTCAGTGGACAAACGTTTAAAATCAGCAGGGGATCAAATTATTTTCCCCCCACTGTATTAATATATACATATATATATATATATACACACACACACACATATATATATATATATATATATATATATATATATATATATATATATATATATATATATATGCATTTGTATGTGTGTATATATATATATATATATATATATACATATATATATATATATATATATATATATATATATATAGTAATTTCGTAATTATTAATCTATATATTTATATATATATATATATATATATATATATATATAGATTAATAATGAGTATTGCAGTATATTATGATACCTTTTGTATTGGACAAATTTCTTATTTATAGTGATGAGGTTTTGAGAGGTTCAACCTCTCTTTATCAAGTCTGAAGCAATACTAACATGAGATGGAGCCCTCAGTTTGAATAAAAACAGCAGATGCAGAGAGAGTGGAAACAGCATCTGACATCAGCAGGTAAATACATATATGGGGAATAAACACAACATAGTGAAGGAAACATATATACACATACAGTAGTATATACACATATGCATCAATATCTACATTAAAAAACAGAGCACTGTAGTCCACATTGATATCTTTCCTGTTGGACAAACATATGACTAAGAGTGCTAAGCCTGTTATGGTATAATAAGAAAAAATCACCTGAAATTCTGATAATGTGTTAGAAAACCCAAGTCCATATTAAGTCCTGTATTTTTAGTGCTGAAGAATGTGATCATCTTTATTTCAAATGCATTTTTCTCTTGGGTGTTTTAAAATTTTCCTCTGAGTATTTTGACTTTTTAATTTTGGATGGAGTGCTGATTCTGGCTATAATGGTGTCCCACTGGGCTACAATAACTGTCTTTGGTATATTTTCTTATTGAATGACTGTGTAAATTCATCCATGCATTTTTTGGCCAGTTTCTCCAATGTAACAACCTGTGCCACATAAAGTACATTGTATTATGTAAACCACATTGGACGACATACATGAATACGATCCTGTGATGGTATAGGTCTTGTTGTCATGTGTGGCTGTGTCATCATTACAAATGTGTTGACATAATTTACAGGCACGTTTGTTACAAGGTTTAGTTCCATTTTTTATATTCAGTTGTTCATTGGCCAATTTTCTGCTGACAAGTATGACAAGGTGACAATACTAAAGAAATGTCTCTCTGCTACAATGTAAAGTAGTAAGTTTACAGCCTGTATAAAAGTGTACATTTGCTGTCCCCTAAAAAAATAACTCAACACAAAGCCATTAATGTCTAAACCGTTGGCAACAAAAGTGAGTGCACCCCTAAGTGGAAATGTCCAAATTTGGTCCAATTAGCCATTTTCCCTCCCCAGTGTTGTGTGACTCATTAGTGTTATAAGGTCTCAGATGTGAATGGGGAGCAGGTGTGTTGAATTTGGTGTTATCGCTTTCACATTCTCTCATACTGATCACTGGAAGTTCAACATGGCACCTCAAGGCAAAGAACTCTCTGAGGATCTTAAAAAAAAAAGAATTGCTGCTCTACATAAAGATGGCCTGGGCTAGAAGATCGACAAGACCCTAAAACTGAGCTGCAGCACAGTGGTCAAGACCATACAGCGGTTTCACAGGACAGGTTCCATTCAGAACAGGCCTCGCCATGGTCGACCAAAGAAGTTGAGTGCACGTGCTCAGCTTCATATACAGATGTTGTCTTTGGAAAATAGACCTACAAGTGCTGCCAGCATAACTACAGAGGTTGAAGGGGTGGGGATCAGCCTATCAGTGATCAGACCATACTCCGCACATTGCACCAAATTGGACTAAATGGCTGTCATCCCAGATGGAAGCTTCTTCTAAAGATGATGCACAAGAAAGCCTGCAAATAGTTTGATGAAGACAAGCAGACTAAGGACATGGATTACTGGAACCATGTCCTGTGGTCCGATGAGCCCAAGATAAACTTATTTGGTTCAGATGGTGTCAAGTGTGTGTGGCGGCAACTAGGTGAGGATTACAAAGACAAGTGTGTCTTGCCTGCAGTCAAGCATGGTGGTGGGAGTATCATGATCTGGGCCTGTATGAGTGCTGCCGGCACTGGGGAGCTACAGTTCATTGATGGAACCATGAATGCCAACATGTACTGTGACATACTGAAGCAGTGCACGATCCCCTTCAGAGACTGGGCCGCAGGGCAGTATTCCAACATGATAACGACCCCAAACACACCTCCAAGACAACCACTGCCTTGCTAAAGAAGCTGAAGGTAAAGGTGTTGGACTGGCCAAGCATGTCTCCAGACCTAAACCCTATTGAGCACCTGTGGGGCATCCTCAAGCGGAAGGTGGGGGAGTGCAAGGACTCTAAAATTAACTAGCTACCCTGATCTGTATTAACAGGCAAGTCAACAGCATGGGGATAGGTGTGATAAGTCAGTGTGTAAGTCAGTGTCTGCACAAAGGATTTTATCATTTAAAGTGACAGCAGCATATAATAAACAAAAGTAGAACATTGAACATGATCTGATTAATTGTTGTTTTTTTATTTAAATTAAACAATTAAGTAAGTGATGGAGGGATTAATTCAGTGCATTCATTTTGAGAGGGCGGTTGCCCATTTGTCACCAATGCACAAGCCTCCCCTGATGTCAATGAAACAAGGATTTATTCCTGAATAATTTGGGATTCTGGAACTGCATGAAATATGCTTTACAATGCTAGAATAAGGGAGCTGGTATTTCTGATACAGGAGCAGCTTGTAATATGACCAGAACAACCTGGGTAGACCTAGCAGCTGTTTGATGGGCATGGGCAGTATGACTATCAGACATCTGTACAATTAATCTGATCTGCTGGATGATGGTAGTTTGTGCAAGAGTTGCTCCCATCACGGATTACACATGTCTCAATTGTTATGTTGTGTGTACTTATAATGGAGCTAAGGAGCAGGAGCTCAGGCAGCAAATGGCAATTAGCAGCAAACAGAGTTTCAGATGGCTGCACTCGTCTTAGTACGGTCATTACATATTTATAATTCATAATTGGCCCCTGATAATTACATATCTTATTCTTATGCTGAATTAGTTATTGCTAACATAAATATATCCTATTCAAGGCCACTTTATTGGCTAACAATTGCATCACATGGTATATTTTCTGAAAGAGGAACACTGCAATTATAGTTATGCAACAAATACTTCCTCCTATGAGGTCATATTACTTGATGTAATGTTGTGGTCAAAATTTGCAGACTTGGATATGTTTTATTAATTCTCACAATAATATAAAATCAAGCATACATTTCCATAATTGGTCATATTTAAAGCAAGGCTTATATATATTGGTCCCTATTACGGTAAATTCTGTCGTACAGCCCGTGAGTCTGCAAGCTTGAAATTTGCAGGAGTTATAAAAAGATTAAATTAGAAAAGGGCGCAATGACATGACTGGAATCCAAATCCGTAAACTATGCTTCGGCACGTAGCATTTCTAGGCATGAACATGATAAATTATTCAAACCTGTAGTCACGGGTTTAGAAGGAGCCAATAGTAAAAGAGACCGTCATTATTACATCACTAAAACATGGAGGTTACATTTCAATCACTTATGGTTTTGAAGTCCGAGTTGAGATCGGGCTCGCATTCTAGAAATAATACAATATGAAAAAATCAATAAATATAATATTCTAGTCCATGTGAGTTCTATTATATGTATTAACACTTTGATAGCACGTACATTAAACATAATTCTTTTTATTTATTGCAGATTTGCAAGTTTGAGAATATTGTGCTATTAATTTCAATACCTTTTTGTAATTTAAAATACAGTAGTGTGTTTATATTTGCTTTTACAGTGCTACTGACAGGAGTTTAACCCCCTTGCGGGTCCTCTATAGTACCCATAGGATTTTTGGCTACATTTGCCATTTACGGGTGTGAAAACAATTGCGGGCTTGTAGACTTGTAGCAATGTAATAGTGATTTGCGATTGTAACATTTACGGTCTTGAAAGATCAAAGACTTAGCTGGGTCGGGGTTTCCGATTTGGACAGCCCATAGGGATTTTCAGCCTGTAACCCGCAGATCATATGTGGGTTGCTAAAAGAGGCCAATTTAATAGCCGTAACTTTTGCAGGCTCATTTACGGGCTTCAGGAACTACAAATCGACAAATTTATTAGGGCCTATTGTAGATGTCAACGTGTGAATACCTTCAGAAGTGCTTGTCCAATATTTTAAAATGGAAGAATGAGCCAGATATCATGCCATATTGTTATTTTATGGTGACATTAATAATTGTATCAATATTTTAGCTTTTGGAATTTGCTTTTATATCTAACGATATATTGGGCACAGCTAATTGCTACATTGATAATTTTTTATTTAAAGAAAATTGTACAGGACAAAGCTAATCATTACATTTTCTTTGTTTCACTAATTCTTGATTATTTAATCAGTTTAGTAGATGTGCAGTAGGGTGTCAAACTAATTATTCCTTTCTTGGTGATTTGTATTTGTGCTATCCCAGCAGAATTACAAAATAATTTGCTGTTTAGTAGATTTTATTTTTTTAAATATATTTTTTTATTAAGAGTATCAAGGTAATACAATAATACACATGTTTCAACGATAAAACAAAAATGATATAGACAATGTCCTTGAAAAATATAAACATACAAATTAATAACCTTTTAACTTCAATTATCAACTTTTTGCTTTCTCTCTCTTTTTTTGTTTTTTTTGTTATATGAATTCAGATTACTTACATATAAAAATACAGGTTATCGAACTTGTAACCTAAAAACAAAGGAAAAAACACGCCTAGGGTAAAGGGAAGGGGGGGAAGGAAGGACAGGAGAAGAGAGGGACATGGAAAATCAGGATCCACACCCTGATTGTCCTAAGAATTAGAGAACTCTGTAACTTTACCATCCGATCTTAAGGATCCAGGTGTCCCAGCATGAAGCCCATTTCTTGTATGATTGATTCAGGTCAGCTGAGATAACACTCATATAATATATGAACTTAAGCTTACGTAAAACTTCACTATATGTGGGTATTCCTGATTTCCAGGCTTTAGCTAGCGTAACTCGAGTTGCCAAAAACACTTGGTGTGACAAAAGTTGAGCCAGGTTACTAAGGCCCTTTATGGGTAGACCTAAAAGAGCTTCTTCCGGTTTTTGGGGAATCCTACAATCCCAGAGTTTCACCAAGATATCATATGTCCCCAGCCAGATGTGGGCAATCCTAGGGCAATCCCACAGGACATGTTTAAGAGTACCTAAATCAGTACACCCCCTAAAACAATTACCTTCCAAAGAAGGATTGGAAAGCTTCAACCTAGCCGGTGTTAGGTACCACCTCAAAATAGTCTTGTGTGAATTTTCCCTCAATATTACGTTCAATGAGGAGCCTGCCGCCTGTTTATGTATTTTATTCCATTGAGCCTCGTTTAAGTCAATGGCAAGTTCCGACTCCCAAGATTGTTGATGATGTAATTTAGGTGGTGTGGTCTGGTCTGTTAGGTAGTTATAAATAATAGAGATATTCCGTCTACCAGTCGGATTCTCAAGGCAACATTTCTCAAATGGAGTAGTCCTGGCAGCGGCATTACATTTGATTACTTTGGAGATAGTGACATGTATCTGGGACAAATTAAGCCATTCCCTTAATGGTAAATGGTGTTCTTCCCTAAATGCTGTAACAGACCACTGTCTATTACCCCTCAACAGATCAGCCACCACCGTAAATTTATTGTTTATCCACCACTTAAATTGCTTGAGTCTATCAATTAGTGCCGTTCTTTGGTATACCCACAATGGGGCTAACCATAAGCTTGTTTCAACCAGTGGGATTCTCTTGTTTGTCTGGGTCAGAACTGCCAGAGACTGGGCCATGCAGTTAGTAAAGGAGGCATTCCCCAACTTAGAATGTAAGCAAAGCCAAATAACCTGTTTAATGTGGAGGCCACTTTGTTCAAAGATATTTGTTTCTATTTCTACCCATATTGACACTTGTTCTTTACTAAACCATTTAGTGATTTGGGCTAATCTAGTGGCTTTACAATATTTCAATAGGTCTGGGAGGGCCAGCCCTCCTCTGGCCTTTGAAGCCTTCATGGCCGTCTTATTTATTCTCGGTCTTTAACGGTCCCAAATGAAGCGAGAGATTGTCCCCTGAAAAGCCAAGATATCCTTGGAACGAACAGCCGTTGGAATGGTACGGAAGAGATACAGGAGCTTGGGCAAAATATTCATTTTGATAGCGTGAATCCTTTCTAACCACGAAATTTTGTATGAGGACCACGTATTTAAATCCATAATTAATTTTTTAACGAGCGCCGGGAAGTTTGCTGAGTACGTTAGGCCAGATTGTCTGGGGATAAAAAACCCTAGATATTTAACGTGGTTTTGGACCCACCTAAAGGAGAAGTTTCCTGATATTTGGGCTTTCAACTGCTCTGGTAAGGAGACATTTAGCGCTTCACTCTTACTCGAATTAATTTTAAAGCCAGAGATCCTACCAAAAAGTTCAAGATTGTGGAACAGGTTAGGGAGACTGACTAATGGTTCGGAGACAGTAAGCATGACATCCGTGAAGAGGCTTAATTTATGTTCCGTCTCTCCCACTCTAACTCCCCTTATACTCATATCCTCTCTGATGGTTACCGCCAGAGGTTCAATACACAAAGCAAAGAGGAGAGGAGATAGAGGGCACCCCTGCCGCGTCCCTCCCGTGATTTTAAATGATCGAGATTTAAACCCCTGGTATGCAACATATGCTGTTGGGGCCAAATATAATGCTAAAATACCCTTCACTAACTTCTCGCTTAGGCCAAATTTATGTAGTGTCTCAGCCATATACAACCAATCAATCCTATCAAAGGCCTTTTCCGCGTCAATGGATAACAGCATTAAGGGCGTATTCTGGAATGATGCTACATCAAGCAAGTCTATGATCCGTCTGGTGTTGTCTGGCGCTTCACGACCCTGGATAAACCCAACCTGGTCTGGATGTATTAGGCTCGGCAGCACCTGAGATAGCCTGTTCGCTAAGATTTTAGAGTAGAGTTTAACATCACAGTTGATCAAGGAGATAGGTCTATAACTTTTACATTGAGATGGGTCTTTACCCTCCTTAGGTATTACTATCACTTTGGCTTCCAGGAATTCTGCCCTCATAGGCTTACCAGACAAAAAATCGTTAAAAAGCCGCTGAAGATGGGGTGCTAACGTATCTATAAATTGCTTACAATAAAAATTTGTAAACCTATCCGGGCCAGATGCTTTATGAGCCTTGGTCTCTTTTATAGCTCTCTTAACTTCCGTTAGATCTATGGTCCCATCTAGCAGATCTGAATGTCCGGCATCCAGTTTTGGGAGTTTAATGGAAGACAAAAAAGTGTCTATTTGGGTCATATGATCAATCAAGCCCGACCTAGCAGGTGCAGAATAAAGATTGGCATAACATTTTTCAAATGCCTCCTTAATGTCACATGGCTTATAGATAATTTTATCATTCTCCATCTTTAGTTTTGGCATAAAAGAGTGCTCGTTGCTGGTTGAGCTTTCTGGCTAGCATTTTATCTGGCTTATTCGAGAGTGTGAAATACTGAGATTGGGTTCTTTGCAGTAGTGTTACCGCTTTTTTACGTAAAATCTCCTGCAACTGTTGTTTGAGTTTAAATATTTCCGCCTGGGTCTCAGGTGGTCTCCTAGAGAGGGGGATTGCTTGAAGGGTCGACATTTTTTTGTTTAGTATATTTATTTGGGCTAACTCTGTTCTTTTAGAGCATGCACCAATCTGAATGCATTTACCCCTTATCACTGCTTTGTGTGCAGCCCAAACTCCATCTCTCTCTACCTCACCCTCACCGTTTAGATCAAAATAGTCTGTTATGGCACTATGTATTTTATCTTTCGTGACTACGTCATTAAGTAGAGCTGGATTAAGTGCCCACGAGGGGGAGCGCCCTTTAGGCAACAGGTCATTTAAGGAAATACATACAACATCATGATCTGACCATGCAATGGGCCGAATTTCAGCATCCTGTAGGTTCGAGGCTAGTTGTTGCTGTATTAAAATATAGTCGATGCGAGAATATGAGTTATGTCTAGCCGAGTAGTGAGTGTACTCCCTATCATTAAAATGGGTCATTCTCCATGCGTCAAACAAACCGTGGTTGTTAAGTAAGAGTTTGAAAGACTTTGTTGCGGTGGGAATAATCATCGGGTCTGAATAGCCCGATCTATCCTTTGCTTGGTCCAGGACCGAGTTCATATGTCCCCCAATAATCCATGTTGATTGTTGCCAGTCAGACATAATGTCTGAGATTTTATGAAAAAATGTTGCCTGTCCAACATTCGGGGCGTATATATTTAGCAGTGAAATCTGGCGTTCGTTAATAGTGTCCTGTACGAGGATGAATCTTCCTTCTGTGTCTCTGCGTGTGGATATGTGTTGGAAATTTAATATCTTGTGTATTAAAATGGACACTCCCCTTTTTTTTCTGGGGCGGTAGAATGAAACGTTTGCGTGAAGCATTTCCCCCAATATTTTGGGATAGAATTCTTCTTAAAATGGGTCTCCTGTACCATGACAATATCTAGCCCCATGCGACTGTACTCCCCTAGGGCAATCCCCCGCTTCACCGGCTCATTCAGCCCCTGAACATTATGAGCTGCTATGCATAAAGCCATTACTCACTACTTGTTCTGAGCGACACCCAAGAGATAGAGCTTCTGATGAGTAGGTTATCCGCTGAAAGCAGGTGACCTGAGGGGTGTTCTTCACTTGGACCTAATGATTCGTAGGGCTCCACACCAGGCTAGAGTAAATAGATCAAGTATAGAGAGGGGGAGGGGAGAGAAAAAGAAGAGAAGCCAGAGGGAGGGAGGAAGGAGGCGTCTAAAGGAGGAAGCAAAAAAAAATAAAAAAAAAAATATATATTTATATATATTTATATTAAAGCAATGTATAAAAATAACCGTGTTGTACAATATAGTACGTAAATCTAATCGTATACAAGTAAGTAATTACGAAAGATATGTGTATAGTGTTTGTATGGGTATATTAAGTATATATCCAGAACAATATACAATTTACACTGAAATGAGGAGAGCAACTCGCTGTCCTCTTATAACCTATGGTGAAGCACCTGGAATCCTTGCAGAAAGATATCCAGGCGACTCGCCAAAACAAAAACCAAAATAAAGTCAAAATAGAAAAAGTTTACAAAATTAACCCCCTGTGGGGCACAGCTTCAGAAACATAACATTAACAATTAAGTGACTATAACTATGCAGATGAAATCTAAACGTTAGATAGCTGCTGTAGAGGACCCTGAGCTAATAATAGAGTCGGCACCAGGTGAAAATAGATAAGATCAAACATATACATACACATACATATATCTACATACACATACATATATATATATATCTGTATATACATACCTTCATCTATACATATCTACCCAGAAAACTAGGACTAAATTATCTCAACATTGTCGCTAAATTTAGCCTGGAGGCTGTGCCTTATGTAGATAAAGCTACAAAGTCCCTGTTCTACTGTCCACAGTTTTATAGGGTGTATTACGCATTGAAAAATATTTTCCTTTTCCCTTTAGTTTTTCACCCTTCTAAATGTAAAAGATTATTACAGACTTAGGTTCTTTGTTGCAGCCTAGGGCGTCTGTAGGTTCTGGCATCCGGGCGTTGGGCCGCTTCCCCTACTTCTGGTAAACGAATGTTCCAAGACGAGAGCAGCGCCATGCCCTCCTCCATTTCAAAAACTGGGTAAATTCTTCCATCTCTCACAATGTTCAATTTAAAAGGAAAGCCCCAGGTATACCTCCATCCTTGGGCCAAAACGATCTCCAGGAGAGGTTTGAATAATCTCCTCTTGTACAAAGTGGTCGGAGAAAGGTCAGCAAAAATGGTGGGCTGGCCACCTGAAATCTCTGGAATACCAGGTCTCGCAGCTTTCATAAAGAGCTCCTTGGTCGTGTAGTAATGAAATTTTGCAATAACATCTCTAGCTCTCTCTCCAGCAACAGGACGACCTGACAATGCTCTGTGAATGTGGTCTATTCTGAAGGCTTCCTCTTCTAGGTTTGGCAGCAAAAGTTTGCAGAGATCCGTCATATAATTTGGGAGAGCTGTAATAGATTCTGGGAGGTTACGGATCCGAATATTTTGACGACGAGAGCGGTTTTCCAGGTCTTCTTGCACGTATTGGAGTTGGCTTTGTTCCTCTCTTAAGGTTGACACTTCTTCTTTCAGTTGGGAGTGTGCTGCTAATAAGTCATGGTACCTCACTTCCAGGTCGGTCACTTTAGAATCAACCGCTTTTATTTCACCAGTAAGTTCTGCAGCCACTTTCTTGATTTCTCCAGTGATCTCAGTTCTAAAAGAGGAGATTCGATCTTTTAGATCCTGTATGTCTGCTTTCGTACTAGGCGCCGTGGATTCCATGGTAGCAATTGGGGAACGCTCGGGAGTTGAGGCTGGCTGTCGGGCAGACTACGTTGGTGTCTTTGTTGTACAAAAGTACTGTATAGTTTTGGTTGCCCTTCTTGTTGAGATCCCAGCCATTCCTTTTTTATAAGAACCGTACATAAAATGTAGTTATCAAAGTCACTTCACCTTGAGTTGTGCCACCACACCGGAGTATGGGGTGCGTTTACATAGTGAGCATATTCTTATCCACTTGTGTCAGTAAAATAGGCTGGTTAGGCATCCTCAAAAATATTGGTGTATTTTGAAAGTCTCTGATGATTAATTCCTACAGGTCCACTAGGTGGCAGTGCAAAATAGTTTGGTTGCAGCAATTTGATAGATACCAGTTTTGTCCACAAGATGGAGCTAATCACATAGATTTGCTGGGAAATAGCCTCCTGGCCACCAGGTGGCGACGTTATAATGTGCTAGGCCTAGCACCGGCCAGAGAAAACTTTATTATTGTGCAGATGGTGGACTTTGATCCTCATGTACAGGGTTTCAATAGATACAAACTCTGAAGAGGTTTATATTCATAAGGCGTGTAGTTTTTTATTTTTACTATTTCTGTACACAAATTGGATTGGTGGCCAGGGTTGTCATGAAAAACATTCAATGCTGTACACTATTCAATCTTTGTGTAGGGGCTTAACCTACTAAGTTGATGTTTACCAGTTAGGCAGCTTTAGGTTGTCCCTGTCAGGGGGTCTATCTCTGGGGCAGGTGATATGGTGTTTCTGCTATTGCTATTGAAATAAGCTCACCATTTCCTCCTAGCAGGCCTCCAGCAACTGTCCAGGTTAGGGCTTCAGACTGGTCTCTCTCCTTCTACTGTCCCCTGTTGCCCCACTGTCCAGTTGTCCCTCATCCAGTCCACTTTGCCAGGGAGTAGTGAAATCACTGATATATTTATAAGCCTGGGCATGTAATTTTCGTAAACTGCGAAATTGGTGGTAGTGTTGAGCTGTCCTTTATACAGGGTGCAGTCAACACCAAACTTATACAACAGCCGCTCCCTTTATCTCATATAACATAAACAAGTTAAGATGATAAGGGATTGAGGAAAAAATTCCTTGTCTTAAACAGTTCATTACATTTGGCTGTGGTAGTTTTGCTTCAATTACTTTGCTGATTAGAGTCCAGCACAAATTAGGATTTAATAAACAGAGCTTTTAATGATGGTTGCAAACACATGAGTCCCAAGCAATGAGATGCTGTAAAGGTACAGTCCCTGGGGTGTGGGAGTACAACTTCACTTGCTCCTTATGATCCCAGATTGGTGTAGAAGTTCATTGAATGCACTTCAATCCTTTTTTTTTCTATGTTCACCAGTGTCTGTGTGTAGTTGCAGGGCTATTGCTAGCTTTACCCTGTGTTAGCTTTCAGAAGTAACCCATATAGTTAGTGCTTGTTAGTTTTCCTTCAAATATCAAGTGAAAAATTATATGTTGTGCTCCACTTTATATCTCCCATCAAGAGGCTCTTCCCTGGGTAGGTGAGCTGGGGTCTAGCTGGGGTAGGATGACATAAGAGGGTCCCCTTTGGGGTTTAGACTCACCAGACACCTTCCCAATAGTTGTTGATTGTGCCCCATCCAGTATCTTTCAGTCCAGTAGATCTGTGTTAAAGTGAAGTCCAATAGTTGCTGCACAGTGCCAGAGCAATCCAGACTGTTCAGTCACTGCAACCTGGTCTTGTAGATCAAAAATAATCCCTGCTGTTTAGTAGATTTGAAAAAGGATGGGAGCTTGCAAGCACCTCCAGTGTTAGAAATCTCGCCAAGGAAATGTGACTCTTCTCTGATATCATGTTCTCACTGTTTAGAGTTAAAATGGTGTGTGGTTGTAAATCTGTTGCTACTCTTGTTGGCCTGCTGTTTCTTCACAAACCTCCAATCATTCTGTAAATATTTGAAGTTTCCACATTACCATACTGAGAACACTGATGATGCATCAACAAGGATAAGTCAAGCAGGGATACATTCCGGTGTCACTAAATACTGAGCAGAGGCTTTTGCTTTTCCTTTGTTTTCCAGTGGACTTATACATGCCATTGTATTGGACACACAAACCTCTCTTCCAGAGACATTGTTGATTTTTATGCTACCACTTTATCTTTTGTATCACTGGTGACTTATTTATACTAAACTCACATTGCATTTAAGTCACGTATACATCAAGATACATAAGAGACTATGATATAATTGACTAATTTGAACTGATTTGGGACTGTGTGCTTAATATTTGTATTCATCTAGGGTTTAATTTCCCAATAATGTCCTTTTAACATATATTAATTAACACTGCATTTTAATGTTGGTCTGAAGCCTTTTTATTTTGTATTTATTTAATGTACTTTTTTCATGCTGATTTAAAGCCTTGTAATCACCTAAATCAATAATTATGTTTAAAATCATACCATGGTTTTGTAATTTAAAGTCAGAGTTGCTTGTATCTTTGTATTTTAAAGACATCGATTTTTATGTGATAATAAGCATATTTAATAAAAAATGTAAACAAATTAAAATGTTCCTTTAGTTGTCAGGATAGTCTATCCCAAGTATTGTTAATTTGTATAAGGTAATTCTGCTACATAACTGCATATAAAGGGCTGGAATCAAATATGGATTATGTGTAAATCTGGCTGAAGAAACTCTCTGGATAACAATGTTTTTTCTAAAAGCAGAGGCAGTTTAATTTCTTTAAATTAAATGGCCATTTAACATCGGGACACCTCAGATTTGGTGCCCCCACCACATACACATATGTGTTTTAGGCCTCAATCACATGATTCCCGTAGGAAATCTTATGAGTAAATATTCCATGTAGGAACCGTCACGTTTAAACCCTTATGAGTGATCTCTAAGTGTGAATTGTTCCTTTTTTTGTGTGTGGAGTTACTTGATCTTCTGTTACATGGCGCCTTTAAGCAATATGGGCTATTGCTACGAGTTCTTGTAAAGCTCTTGGGCACTCTTAGTGAGTCTTAACCTTACATATAACATTAGAATAGCTAAACCGCCTTATTAGATCACCCAATATGCACATAAGAATCTACAATGTCTATGAAAACCCAAGACATAAAATATCTTAAAGAAACATTTTACAGGGCCCTAATAAAAATAAAAATGAGGCCTACACGTCATAAATAACAAAATAAACAACTGAAATAGTCAACCCAGGTTTCTACAATAATAAATATGAAAGAACAACCAACTAACTCACAATGTCAACAAGCAAATTACACCCATATTTGGGGCTTTTCGTCACTCGAAAATTGCCTAAGCAAAAAAAAAAATGGTGGACAAAACCGCGAAATTTCACAAACAGCATGAAAACAAGGCTCAGCAATGCCAGGCTCGCAAAACTTACAAATACACAACGCTTAAGACAGTAACACTTATACGAACAACGCCATGTACGCGGGACTAGAAAATACACCACAACGAACACACTAACACTTACACCAACAACGCGAGGCACGCTGGCCTTTGAAAATAAAACCAATGGCAGATACAGCGCACCATGCAAACATTCAGAGCACACACAGAGGAGAAAGACACAGATAAAGGGCAAGGGGGAGGTGCTGGAAAGAGACACATGATATTCCCAAGCACTAAACTTGCAGGTTAGCAAACCCTGCAATGAGCGGCCTGTACAGTAGGTGAGAGGAAAGGCTTGCAATGAGCGCCAAAGGTGATCAATGCAAAGCAGACAACTTGAAGTACACGGGGGGAGTGGCTCACAATTAGTGCAGAAGGTGCCCATCGTGGGGCTCACGATGAGCACTGCGAGCGGGAGAGGCTTGCAATGAGCGCCGATGGCTTCACCACCACTCATCTAGTGTATGCAACATAACAATTTCCCATAACAAAATAAAGAGGCATAAATAGTGAATCCATTTCAAAAGTTTTCAGAAAAATGTTCACTGTCAGCAAAGTAACAAGACCATAAATCAATTTAATAAGAGTGTTTCAAGGGAGCAAAAGGATAAATACAAAAAAAAAATGAAATAACCCAGAATTCTGTAAAATTCATAGCACTAACATCTATATCATATCAGTCAGTATACCAGAATAAATATTACATAAGAGAATGGATCATTTGACAACTGTATTCCTAAAATGGAACTAATAGAATTAATGAATAGAACCTAAATATATAGTCCTGTTTTTGATATGCAGTTAATATGCAAGATTAAACACTATCATATCACACAGTGGCAAAGGTAGTGCATGGATGGGCTCCACTGCCCCCAAACAAAATTGGGCCTACAAACAGGGGTGTGGGAGCCAGAATAGTTCTGTGGGGGGGGGGGCTCATTGTATACACAGGCCGTAAAATAGCTAATTTATACATACATACAAACAAAGAAAAATCTGGGAGGAATTTGTCCCCCCCATACCCCCCAGTTCCTACACCCATGCCCTGGCCCCCCTCCAGCATCGACTCACACAATAAATATGCTGCACTTTGGCTCTTACAGACACAGGCTGTAGATTGGCTCTTATAGGCACAGGCTACAGATTGGCACTTACAGACACAGGATGCACATTGGCTCTTACAGACACAGGCTGCAGATTGGCTTTTCCGGACTCAGGCGGCAGATTGGCACTTACAGACACAGGCTGCAGATTGGCACTTACAGGCACAGGATGCAGATTGGCACTTACAGACACAGGATGCAGATTTGCTCTTACAGTCACAGTAGGCAGACTGGTACATACAAACACAGGCTGCACATTGGCTGTTACACAGGATGCAGAATGGCACTTATAGACACAGGCTGCAGACACATGATGCAGATTGGCACTCACCAGTACAGGATGCAGATTGGCTCTTAAATACACAGGATGCAGATTGGCTCTTACAGACACAGGCTGCACATTTGCTCATGCAGGCACAGAATGCAGATTGGCTATTATAGACACAGGAGGCAGATTGGCACTTACAGGCTCAGGATGAGGATTGGCACTTACAGGCAAGGATGCAGATTAGGGGGGTGCAGGGGACCGCGGGAGGCTGCAGGGGCCCAAGGCAGCACTGCCAATCCCCCCCCCCCCCCCCCTTTCTAGCAGGGCCTCAGTGCATTACACCGTCTGCAGCGGCGGTAGCTCTGCCCTTGATTTCCCGTGATAATCAATCATTTATGAACATTGCCACAGTCTATGTGTGTTTATTCCATGACTTCTTGTTACATCAGGCATATATTAAGCATTGTATTGCCGTGGCAGTAACAGGAGTCTATGACATAATTTAGGAGATTGTCATTGGAAAGATTGGTTTTGCAAATATTGATCGATAGTGTCATCCAATTTTGTTAAAAAAGAAATAAAATTAAATAAACTAAATTAAATAAATTAAAATTAAAATTAAATTACCTAAATTGACAGCTTTCATTTCCTCTTTCTCTGGGAAACAGGGGCCCCCACTCTATGTCCACTCCGTGGTTTCAAGCTGGTTGGGTGTTGAAGAAAAATAACAGATGTTTAGTTTCTATTTCTCATGATAACATGATCCTTCATTGCTTGTATGTGATGTTGGGACTTATGAGTTGCATAGGGAAGGATTAGGAGACATTGTGATAATATTAATAACAGTAAATTCAGATGTCATGGGTCTAGGGATTGACATAATTTGGTTTGCCATCATGCTGATGTACATAGTTTAGCCACGGAGTAATGTTTCACCATCGGTGTGTCTCATATTAAAGATATGTCCTCTTCAATCTATATTAGTTTGATCAATATTACCTCACATATTTTTGAGTGAGTTTCAGGGCAACATTATCAAAACTTGGTCATCAACTAGATTGTGTATAGATTGTTATCTGATGTAGGTCATATCAGTGAGTAGGGGCGTATGTGAGACAAAATAATTCAACTTGCTATTAAATAAAGCAAGAGAGTTCTAGAAAAACATTTACTTCGTAGACTATTCTAAATCCTTTCACTCTGTGGATCACAACAAAATGTGGCAGTTTCTTGAAGAACTGGGGGTGCCACAACATGTCATATGACTTCTGAGGGATGTGTATGTGAATTAAGAAGCCAAAGTCAGAACCAAACATGGAAAAACCATGCAAAGCAGTGCAACAAAGTTGTATATTGTCAACTTATTTATTTCACTTATAAGCAGAATTCATGCATATGGTCTTGCTGGATGAATCCAAAGCAGAAATAAATAATGATCGGGAATAGGAACCTCAGATACCAGGATGATACTACTGATGGCTGAAAATGAGGAGAAACTAAATGACCTATTGATGAGGATGAGAGAAGAACATGCAAAAGCTGGTCTGCTGCTCAGCATCAAAAATATGAAGATCATGGCAAATAGCAATTTTAGATCCTGGCAAATAGATAGGGAAGAAGTGGAAAGAGTGACCAATTTTATTTTCATTAGCTCCAAGATATCTGCAGATGATTACTGCAGCTGTGAAATTAAAAGAAGTTTGCTTCTATGGAGAAAAGCTAAGGCTGGTCTGGACAAGCTATTAAAAAGAATACTACACTATCAACAAATGTCTGCAACCTGCACAACATAGAAGCCTGAGCACCATAAAACTGATATCTTTGAATGGTGGTGCTGGAGAAAACGGTTTAGAGTCCCTTGGACTGGAAGATGATCTAATCAATCAATACTATAGGAAATTAAGCCAAACTGTTGAATGGAAGGAATGTTCATGAGGCTAAAACTCTAAAAGTTCAAATATTTTGGCCATATCAAGAGAAAATCTAAACAAAAAAGTAGAGGTGCTCACCTTAGTGGGGTTTTTCTATAGGTCTGGTTACCTACTTAGAGAGCAACCTCTTTTAGCTCTTTTTAGCTTTTTGTTCCATATCAAGAGAAGACAGGATTCCTTAGAGAAGACTATGATGCTGTGAAATAATGGGAATGATGATAAGAAGATGATCATCAGATGTATTTCTTACGGAGTGAGAGAATTTAGGTGTCAGGAGTAACTGTTTTGGAAGGCCTTGGGATAGGCCAAGGAAGGCCCCCTTGTTGTTGTTCTTGTCAATTTTCAGCTTGTAGTGACTCACAGAGTTAGTATGCCATGAGGGAGATTTGTCAGCTATTGTGTGTTATATGCCCACCCTGCAGTCATAGACAAGTACAGAAACTTATTCAATCCAAATCAAGTTAGACCTTTAAGAGTTCATTCCAAAGTTCCAGTTATAATCTGCTCAAGTCCCAGCTGGTTTTTGCCTTCAGTTTCTAGACCGCTCCCAAGGACCTCTGTTCCCTGTTTTTTGTTGCTGCATAGCCATCTGCTGCATTACCAATCTGCTCTTGTTTGTGTTTCTATTGTGTGCTCCCACACTGTATCCTGCAAAAACTTTCATTCCTGTCATTTCTGAATCCTCTCTACTGCTGTCTTCTGAGCAACCTCACTCTTGAAGAACCCTCATTTCTGTTCCAAGTACCCATATCCTGATAATAGGTCTTCTATCTGAAGACCCTTTGATAGTAGGTCAGAGAAATGTGTCTGTCCTTTAGATATTTGTTTCCATGTAGACATACTGCCCCCTTCTGGATCACTACCTTGTCGTGGTAAAGAGGTTTGTAATGAAGCTGTGAGCTAAACCATGTAGGTTCACCCAAGATGGATAGGTCATAGCAGAGAGGTCAGACAAAGCACGGTCCACTGGAGAAGGAACTGGCAGCCCACTCCAGTATTTTTGCCAAGAAAACCTTATGGATAAGGTTTTCTTGGCAATGGTCATGGAAACGACTGAAAAACTAAACACAAACACAGACAGACTGCACAGCATTTCTAATTTCCAGTTGAAACAAATCCTGGTGCATATCAGCAAGCTCAGCTGCACAGAATAAAACGTTGGGGATTTTGAAATCCTTGAAATCAAATGGGCTTAAGGGACCACAGTATTAGTCATCCAAAACGGTTGCTAGCATTTATTTAATTATTTATTGAATAACACTAAAAACAACATTGTTTATATAAATATCAATAGAGATGTTTATACTAGGTGTTCTTATAATGTTTATTTTATTAAAAAAATCTACTCATACCAATGCTGAAAATTCTTAAAGGGCAACATCACACCAGTAATATAAAAGTAGAACTCCCAGTGAATTATCAATAAATAAAAGAATACACTTAAATACAAAAATAAAAAAAGACAGTGATCACTCCCCATATATTGTTTATGTATTATTTTATTAATTGGCGGTTAACTGGGGGCTCTCTGTTTTTTAAAAATAATGTATAACATTTCTGATAAAAATAATATCACTTTTATTGGAGTGCCATGAAGGGTTAATGAGGTTTATTTCTGTCCACTACCTCTTCTGGCAACAATTAGAGTTCCATGAGGGATTAGTTTGAAAAAGTAATTTACAGTACTAAAAAAAAATCACTTATTTTGAGTAGTCTTTGGGTAATTGTTTGTTATATGAGCCAACAGTCATATTTACAGTGAATTATTTTACAAAATGTATACTTTTATATAATTATTCTGAGATTATGGCCTAGTTTAACATGGTATTGGATGCTTATTCTGGATCCAGTAAACTGAACAAAATAATTTTGCCTTCTTGCCAATTTCTGACATGTTGATAACTATGTAAATATCCACTATAATAGTTACTAGCATGTGAGTAAAGCCTGCATGGTGCGTTCTGCACAGGGGTTACAAGCTACTAATGATACATCTGTGCAATTGTGCAACTGTGCACATGCAGAGAAGGGAGGGGGAGAGAGAGAGGAGAGGGAGAGAGAGGGAAGGAGAGAGAGAGGGAGAGATAGAGGGGAGAGACGGGGAGAGAAAGGGAGGGAGAGAAAGAAGAGGGGAGGAATGGAGAGAGAGGGAGGAATAGAGAGAAAAAAGAGAGGTAGGGGAAGAGGGAGAGAGAGCCAGCGGGGAGGGAGACAAGAGGGGGGGGGGGAGGGAGAAAGGGAGGGCAAGTTACTATTAACGTTATATTGAGGACATTAAGATCATGATATTAAGTTTAACTTTCAATTACATCATTTGTTTTTTCTTTTATCTTTTTGATATTTCAAATATATGTAACAGTCAAGTATAGAACTAAATTAGAAAGGGTAGGGTGGAAGGGTCATAACAGGTTGGTCTCTCTGGGTAAAGTCAGTGCAAAAGTCAGTGCAAATTTGCATATGAGAACGCAGTACCTACCTCCGACTACAGGCGACAGGGCGACGGGCCCTGTGCTCCTCTTCTCCACAAGAAACCGCAATATCAAATAAGATATTCTCATTTATATTAGAGGGAGACTTTAATGTGAGGCTAGCCAAGGACCCCAGGTAATCATGAGCTGTGAAACAGTGTCTTCAAGAATGTGGGACATCCTTTCATTAATGAAAATGTAGTTTACTTTGAGATGGAGAGAGGGAGATTGATGGGTGACCAAGACGACAAGTCTCTGAGTTTGCGTGTAATTGGGTATTAAAGATATCAGAAGCCAAATCAAAAACTTCCACCCATAACTGTTTAACTCAAGGACAATTCCACCATACGTGAAAGAAAGAGCCCACTTACCAGCACTCTCTGAAACAATTGGGGTCTGATATCGTTCCCCATCTGTATGGTTTATCAGGAGTTATATATATTCTGTGGAGAATCCTAATAGAGGTGTCTAAGATGATACAATTTAATGAACCTTTGGTAAGGCTCTGCCATGTGGTTCGCCAGAAAGCCTTATCTCCTGTGAAACCCAAATTGTCCTCCCAATGACTAATATATTTCATCTTTTGAGTTGTAGGGCTTTCATTTAAAGTGTTATATAAAAGACTTACAATACTTTTGGAAAGTGGGGCTTTGTCACAAATGTTAGTGAGCCAGTAGACATTAGGTTTTCCCAATAGACGTTCTGTGGTTTCAATAAAATGTTTAAATTTGCAGTAGTTAAAGTGTTCCTGCAAAGGTAAATTGTAGAGATCTCTAACTTGAGCATACATGAGAACTAGATTATTTTTATACCATGGGCCAAATTTTGTGAGGCCTTATGAACCCTATCATGCAAAGAAGGCAGAAGAAAGAATCAATTGCGGGTGAGGGATAATTGTGGTAAGATTAGATATATTAGGTGACAACCCAAATGTTTGGTTAGCCAAAGTCCAATGAGTCCAATGAGTGAGAGTCGAGTGTAGGAGCTGGCCATATTACCTAACAAACATCATTTTTTTTTCATCCGTTTCATTAAAAAATATCAATTCCATAAAAAAACTACTCAATGACATTAACACATGGTCCTCCTACAAAATCTCATGGCTAGGGAGGGTCCACGCTATTAAAATTAATATCTTGCCCAAGCTTCTGTATCTTTTTCGCACTATTCCAACGGCTGTTCGCACCAAGGACCTCTCGGTTCTTCAGGGGGCAATCTCTCGCTTCATTTGGGATTGTAAAAGGCCTAAAATAAATTAGAAGGCCATGATGGCATTTAAAGCTAAAGGAGGGTTGGCTCTGCCGGATTTACTCAAGTATTATAAAGCTGCCAGATTAGCCCAAATCACCAAGTGGTTTGCTAAGGAACACCTACCAGTGTGGGTGGAGATAGAGAAAGATATCTTTGAAGAAAGTGGCCTTCACCTTAGACAAATATTATGGCTTTCCCTACATTTTAAATTGGGTAAGTCTTCCCTTCCCAAATGCATGGTTCAGTCTTTGTAGAAGCAGGTTTTTGGCTTACCCCACTGTGGTTATTTCAGAAGTCAGCATCAATAAATAGATTTTCACAGTTTAAATGGTGGATAGATAATCAGTTTACGATTGCTGCTGATCTGTTAAAGGAAAATCGACAATGGTCCCCTGCAACATTTAGAGAACTACATCATTTGCCATTAAATGAATGGCTTAACTTATCTCATATACATATTAATGTATCTGGGGTAATAAAACTTAACTCCTCTGCTAAGGTCACTCCATTCGAAAAATGCTGTTTTAACAATCCTAATGGCAAACGGAATATCTCCATTACTTATAATTACTTAATGGACCTAACCACACCGTCCAAACTCCACCATCAACATTCTTGGGAGTCGGAACTCGCCATTGATATAACTGATGCACAGTGGAATAAGATACATAAGCAGGCCACAGGCTCCTCACTAAATATTATACTTAGGGAAAATGCACAAAAGACCATTTTGAGGTGGTACTTAACACCAGCTAGGATGCAGCTTTCTAACCTGTCAGTGGATGGTAACTGTTTTATGGGATGTTACACTCTGGGCACCCTTAAACATGTTCTCTGGGACTGCCCTAAGATCGCCCACATTTGGTTGGAGACCTATGATATATTGGAGAGACTATGGCGGCACAGGATTCACCAAAAGCCAGAAGAAGGTCTCTTAGGCCTCCCCATAGAGGGTCTCAGTAAAGAGGCTCAACTCTTATCACAACAAGTGTTTTTAGCAGTGAGGATTACGTTAGCCAAAACATGGAAATCGGCAGTACCAGAATATAGTGCAGTTTTGATTAAACTTAAATTTATATATAACATGAGCATTATCTCAGCCAACTAGGACCAATCATTTAGGAAATGGGCCTCATGTTGGGACACTTGGATTCTTAAGATTGGGTGGTAAATCAGTAGAGTAGGATAATAGTTTAGGATGCCCCCTTTAAGAACAAACATAACACCTTCTCGTTTTGCCCCTCTCTTACCCTCTTTCTTCTTCTTTATTCTCTGTGTGCTCTTATAAGCTATCAGCCTTTATGGATGTACTTTAACATGTACATACGCATGTAATTTGCTTTCAGCTTAACTTAAAACAGAAATAGCAAAAATGTCAAAGTTAGGTTTAACAGGCTATATGTATGTGTTGTCATTTATTAAGTGTACTGGTTATGTTACTAATGTTTTATTTTTGAAACACTTGTGTTATGGAATTAACCATGTATTCTTAATAAAAAATATATTTAAAACATTTTTACTTATTAATTCATATGAAGAAAAATACTCATATGAATCATGCCTAAATAAGCATAGCAAAAAATGTTGATTTATATTCCTAGCCTCTGGGGTCTAAAAAAGTCTATAAACCTTTGACATAACAAATAATGAAAAAATGACTCATCCAAATAACTTATATAGGGTTGGCAAATGTCTTATTAGTAAACAAGACTATAGTACTGACATATAATCCGACTCTTGGGGTCAAGGTATAATATATAATAATACTCCAGATGGACACTGCACCAGGATAGTAATACTACACAATACTATCAAGATAGTAATTATACATATTAATACACCAGGTAATATCAAGATAATACCACTGCAAATGAATACTGCACCAAGATAATACTACACAGGGTAGTAATACTTGAGATCAACAATGCACCGGCATAGTAATACTGCTCACTAACTCTGCATCAGATTAGTAACAGTGAGCATTAATATTGTACCAAGATAACAATGCTGCCTAATATTACTATAACAAGGTATGGATTATGTGGTTGTAGTACTGGGCTCAGTAGTTGTTTTATAGTTATTTAATATGTTTTTGTGTTATGTTGATTCCCTTTGTATGTTTACCTAATGTTAGATGCTGTTTACATATTCCCTGCATGACAGTTGTTATTCAAAATGAAAGTCCCATGTCTTGTCAGTTCTGCTCCAGGCTTGACAAAGTGAGGTCACAGATGTCACTATCTCTGCCTAGATGAGTATTTATTTTGGAACAAGATATCTAGTAGATATATGTGTCAAAATCCTCAGAGAATGTAAGAGCTGTCCTGGTTGTATACAACTAGTGAAGTGGATGTTAGGATGCCTCGCAGAAGAAATCTTTCATTGGTAGTATTAGAAATTTATACAAAATGCAGAAGACCCACAAACTGTTATCAGTTCAAATTTAAATATACACCCATTGAATCAGTTATGAATTTCAACAGAAATTAAAGGAGTTCCAACACAGCTTGTCTAGATGTAGTATCCAGGTTGCTGATCCTGTGTTCCTGATTTTACATACTGATCCTGTCTTCATATTTTTAAATGCTGCTTCCGAGGAAGGGGATTTTAGTTACATCGGTTGCCTCGGTAAAGGGATCAGAAAGAACCTGAAAGATCTGCTGGGTAGGTTTGGCCATAACAGCCTTATCAAGCAAGCATATTAGCACAATCACACAAAGGATTACAACAAAGAGCAGTGTTTTATGATTATGATGCAACCCAAATGCTAAATAATAGTTTGTTGCTACTTACATTTTTAACTGACAGTAAGTAATCTAATCTCATGGCTACAAGCACACTAAGAAGCAAAATCGACAAATGTGATGCATGTCAAGGTACTATTAATTTATATCTTTTATGCCTGAAAATATATACAATTTAGCTGTACTACTACAGGGGGGGGGGGGGGGGTATTTGATCCCCTACTGATTTTCAACGTTTGTCCACTGACAAAGAAATGATGAGTCTATAATTTTAATGGTAGGTATATTTTAACAGTGAGAGACAGAATAACAAAAAAAAAAAGAAAGAAAAACGCATGTCAAAAAAGTTTCACATTGATTTGCAGGTCAATGAGGGAAATAAATATTTGACCCCTTTGTCTTAGTACTTGGTGGCAAAACCCCTGTTGGCAATCACAGAGGTCAGTTGTTTATTGTAGTTGGCCACCAGGTTTGCACACATCTCAGGAGGGTTTTTGTTCCACTCCTCTTTGTAGATCCTCATTCTAATGATGGCCGTAGGAGCTGCGTGGCCGCAAGGGGTGGCTGCAAGCTACTTCCCTTTTCTAATCCCCTGCAGCCGAGGGCTCCGACTGGCTTGCGGCCGGCGCCCTGCGTTCCCTTGCGGCCACTCCCGCCGCAGCTCACTACAGGGAAAGCCTTTGATGCCACTCGTCCGCAAGAGATTCGGCCACATGAAACAACCAATCCCTATTCAAATTCTCAGATAACCCCTCCGTCAATCCCACAAAACTGCCGGAACATGGCCGCAGCTTACTTGCACCCTGGAGCCGTCGCAAGGGTTGTGAAGCCCTTCCACCAGCTCCAATTAAGCCCCCCGCTGGCTGCAGAGGACCTGATCATCACCCGATAGGGACCCCTGAAGTGTCCAAACAGTGTCAGTACATTAAGGGTTCCCAATTGGGACCCCTGCAATGTGCACAAATTAACCCTTGCTGGCTCCCCACATTAACCCCTTGCTGCAGGGGTCCCAATCGAACCCCCCGCAGCATCTACAACATTTAAATTTCCCGAAGCGGGCTTGAATTCAAAATAAGGTTAAATAGGCCAGTTAGGGTTAAATAGGCCTAGTTTAGGTTAGATAGGCCCAGTTAGGGTTATTAGTTCCAGACAGGGTTAAATAGGCCCAGTTAGGGTTAGATAGGCCTAGTTAAGTTTAGATAGGCAAGGCAGCAACTCCATCTCCAAGCCTGGCAGACTGAGGTCACAAATTACAGTATTGGCTAGCGGCAATATGCCAGCTAGCCAATGTACTACATGTAATCCTCAGGTCCCCCAATGTGTCCCCTATCAATTGCAGCGCTGTACAGTGCTGCATTGAATTTATTTTGGACTTTTTCGTTTGGCGGGCTTGCAAACTAAGCCAGCCAAAGCTAACGGCCGATTGACTGTCTTGCGATCAGCCGTAGGAAGGGGTGTGATGCGGCCCCTTTCCATTGAATAGCAAAGTAGCTAAGGGGCTACAGAACACAGTAAGGGATTGCAGCGTTGCGGCCATTTTGCGGCGATCATTAGAATGAGGCCCCAAGTCATTAAGGTTTTGAGGCTGATGTTTGGCAACTCGAACCTTCAGCTTCCTCCACAGATTTTCTATGGGATTAAGGTCTGGAGACTGGCTAGGCCGCTCCAGGACCTTAATGTGCTTCTTCTTGAGCCACTCCTTTGTTGCCTTGGCTGTGTGTTTTGGGTCATTGTCATGCTTGAATACCCATCCACATTTCAATGCCCTGGCTGAGGGAAGGAGGTTCTCACCCAAGATTTGAGGGCACATGGCCCCTTCCATTGTCCCTTTAGCAGAAAAACACCCCCAAAGCATAAAGTTTCCACCTCCATGTTTGACAGTGGGGATGGTGTTCTTGGGGTTATAGGCAGCATTCCTCCTCCTCCAAAGACGGCGAGTTGAGTTGATGCCAAAGAGCTTGATTTTGATCTCATCTGACCACAACACTTTCACCTAGTTCTCCTCTGAATCATTCAGATGTTTATTGGCAAACTTCAAATGGGCCTGTACATGTGCTTTCTTGACCTTACGGGCGCTGCAGGATTTCAGTCCTTCACAGGGTAGTGTGTTACCAACTGTTTTCTTGGTGACTATGGTCCCAGCTGCCTTGAGATCATTAACAAGATCCTCCTGTGTAATTCTGGGCTGATTCGCCACTGTTCTCATGATGATTGAAACTCCACAAGGTGAGATCTTGCATGGAGCATCAGACCGGGGGAGACTGGCAGTTATTTTGTGTTTCTTCCATTTGCGAATAATCGCACCAAAGGGTGATATATATGTTTCTTAAAGGTTTTTAATAATTTTTAATTTCCATTTCTTGTTTGCGCCGTAGTCTAATATTGTAAATAAAGTCTTTTTTATTTTAACATTGTTCCGAAACAAAAAAAATGCTTTTGGTATAATCACATTTTGTGTTATGCATTGCTGGGAAATATTATTGCCTGTAAGTATAGTTGCCAAATAATAAATATACCAGAGTACCAGAGAGGGATTATTTACTACAAGGTTCTGTGATTGGCTAGCCCTGATGGCACCTGACCCCATCAAGAAGGATTGAAAGTAGTTACTGGCCAACATCATGAGGTTGCCCTAGGTGACAAATCAAACCGTACGTTGGAGCAGAACCAGCCACTGAATGTTAGTGGTTACCGGTAGGTACAGTATTTCAGCAGAGCCTGTCAATCATTAGTTTGAATAAGTTTTGTGAGTCTACTGCGGATATTAATGGCTGTCACCAGAATTTCAAGTGACAATGTGAGCTGTAATATTTTGCTCTACAGAAGTGGATGCTCATCAGCCAAAATCTGTGCTGAGGAATATGGGGAGATGAAGTTGAGTACTGCTAGACAAATATGCTGTAACCCCTGAGTCCTATCTGAAGCATTTTAAGGAACTGCTGAATACATAGGGACACCTAAGCCAAGCTGGAGCCCTATGCTAATCCCTGAAAAACTATTTACAAGTGCTGTAACTGCACAGTAAATTGTACATAGTTATGTTAATCCTCCATCCCTAAAACATTGCGAGGGAACTCCTATGGTTCACTGCTACAATTGAACTTCACAACAAAGGCAAAAAGCAATGCAAAAATCTCCATTGATTTTTGCACTGACAATAAATTATGAGTTACTGTCTTAGACTTTGACATCCAAACCCTATGCTAATAAGATTTTTTGGATCACTCGCAAATAAGGGCACTGCCATAATTGCAAAAAGTAGAAGAAAGATTTAAGCGTACCAAAGACCACTCGCAAGGGATTTTCAAACCTGCTAAGTCCCCCAGAAGCTTTTAAAAGTGACAGTATAGAACAAAAAGCACTACATTTGCATCACTACAATGATGACATTTCAACATTATTTGACACGTAAAAATCTGATATCAACATAAGTGTAATAAAAAAATATGATATGTTTGTATTAAGCCTATTTTATGATAAAATATCCAGAGTAACACACAACCCAGTACTCAAAGGGTTAATACATGTCACAAAACCACATTGCCTAGGAACTAATGCTCACAAGCATTTTCAATTGCATGCAAATGTGCCCACAAATACTTTGCACTTGTAATCCATGGCTTCCTTTAAGCATATGCCTGCTGTATTACACAGCTTCAAGCAAAGCTCACAATGGATTATACACAAACCAGGAAACCTACCCCATGCAGCTCTTTCAAGGTTACTGTAGAAGATTTTTTTTAATTTATGACGGCAAAAGAGCTGTAGAATGTAGCTGCATATGAACATCTAAAACATGTTAAAAAACATTTTTCCTGATCAGAATTCGAACAAATACAGTTATTCCACTGCATTCTGGAAACCTGAGAAGGGACATGCAAATGTGCCAACAAAGGCTTTGAACTTGTAGTCCATCGCTCCCTTTAAGCATATGCCTGCTGTATTACACAGCTTCAAGCCAAGCTCAGGATAGATTATACACAAGCCAGGAAACCTACCCATGTACAGCTGTTTCAAGATCAAGGAGTAGCACTTACAAAGTTCTTGACACCACTTGACCTTTGTCACTTGAAACAAAGAGCATCAATTATGGGCTGACAGCCTTGTTAACCATACTTAGGGTCCTATTAAAGTCCATGCCCGCAGTGGCTTTTGTACAGCCCGTAAGTCTGCTTATATTAGAAAAGGCGCAATGACATGGCCGGAATTCAAATCCGCAAACCATGCTTTGGCACGTAGCATTTCCGGGTGTGAACATGATAAATTATTCAAACCCGTAGTTACAGGTTTAGACGGAGCCAGTAGTAAAAGAAACCATCATCATTATGTCACTAAAACAGGAGGTTAAATTTCAATCACTTATGGTTTTGTCCGAGTTGTGATTGGACCAGCATTACCGAAATAATGCAATATGAAAAAAATCAATAAATGTAATATTTTAGTCCATGCAAGATCTATTATATGTATTAACACATTGATTGCCGGGATCGATATAACACAGAAATTAAACATTAAAATTAAAATTATTTTTTATTGCACATTTGTGAGCTTGAGAATGTTGTGCTATTAATTTGAATACCTTTCATCACTTTCCCTGTAATTTAAAATACAGTAGTGTGTTCATATTTGCTTTTACAGTGCTACGGCAGGAGTTTAACCCCCTTGGGGGTCCTCTCTAGCACCCGTAGGATTATTGGCTATATTTGCCATTTTGGGTGTGAAAACAATTGCGGACTTGAGGACTTGTAACAATTTAATAGCGATTTGCGATTGTAGCATTTACGGGATTGAAAGATCAAAGGCTTTGTCTGCTTTGGAGTTACAATTTTGACAGCCCGTAGGGTTTTTCCACCTGTAACCCACAGATCTGAATGATCTGCGGGTAGCTAAAAGGGGCCAATTTTGGCCCCCTTTTTCTGGAATTACAAATCGGCAAATTTGATAGGGCCTATAATGTCTCAATTGGCGAATTCCCATGGAAGTCTATTGAGGCTATACAGCAATGTCCATGAGTTTGCACCCACTTGGAGACCTACTAGATCTCAGGACTGTAAGCAAACTGGGTATTGCTGTTGTCTACTGGTCAGCCTTAAAGTGATATTACTCCTAATATTGTTTATTAGCCCTAGATGTTTAAAACATCCTGAAATACATTCGCAGCAAAAAATAAATGCATACAGATGCCAAATAGACAATTAGCCCCTTAGGCTCTGGCCACCTAGGGGGTTAGTCACTGAGATGTATAAAAAGTAATTTGGGATTGGGATTACTGGAAAACATACATCTTAACTCTCTCACTTGAGATTTATATTGTCTGAGAGGGGTTTGCATAAAACTGCCATAAATTCTTTAGCATGGCAAATAAAGCGGGATCACTTTTGATTAGACAGCTGAGAGGTGATGCAAACTAAAATTAGTAGTATTAAAACAGATAGGGGCCTAGTCACGTCTAATCTTTCTAGAATTCAAAAGGAGTTTGTCAAATTCTATCAAAAACTTTACTCCTCCTCCAATCCGTTATTAGATTATAGCATTCGTAACTCAATTCGGAATTAACAAAGCTTAACGCCATTATTACAGTGGAAGAAATTAAGAAAGTGATTCAATGGCTTAAAGTGGGCAAAGCTCCTGGGCCTGACGGTTTCTTCAATGTATACTACAAGAAATTCCAATATTTACTTGCATCACACTTAGCTGCCCTTTTTAATTCAGTAATGGGGGGTAATCCGCTACTGCCGGAGATGAATCAGGAGGAGATAGTTTTGTTCCCTAAGGAAGGGAAAGACAGCAAGTAAATAAAAAACTATAGACCCATTTCCCTTCTTAATGGGGACATTAAATTACTAGCAAAAACTATGGCGGATAGATTTACAATCTTTCAACCCCGGCTGATCCATAAGGATCAGGTGGGGGTTTTCCACAAGTTAGGGACAATCTAATAAAGGTCATTAGAATAATTAATCAAGCAGATTCGTCCAGAACACTGTTGTGTCTCTTAGCTTTGGACGTTGAAAAGGCTTTCAACGCAGTGGACTGGAACTATCTTCAAGCGGTTTTGGGCAATTTCGGCATTCAAGGGCAGTTTGTAAATGTAATCGAAATGTATTATAACAACCCCCAGGCGCATTTGAAACTGCCGGGTCCAATTAAACCAGCGATCAACATCTTTAGAGGCACCAGTCAGGACTGCCCGCTTTCTCCTTTCCTGTTTGTCCTGGCGATGGAGCCTTTGACGCAGGCCATTCGATCAGAGCTGGCAGTAAAGGGCTTGCAATTTGGGCATCATCACTAAAATGCCCTTGTTCGCAGATGACAACTTGTGTACCCTAACGGACCCAGCCAACTCCTTAAGGTCACTTATGGGCATTGTTCACGAGTTTGGCCTCATTTCGGGCTTATGTATAAATGTAGATAAGACAGAGGCAATGGCTATTGCCATAACTGACCATTTGAAGCAAACATTGAAAGAGCAGTATATTTTTATTTGGGTTCCCAGACATAATCAATATTTGGGCCTGAACATTACCCCTTCTTTGGGCTCCTTATATAAGGAGAATTACCAATGGATTTTGAAATCTTTAAGTCAGGATCTGGCAAAATGGAATAATTTCCCGATATCTTGGCTAGGCATAATAAATGCCTTCAAAATGCATGTGCTCCTTAAACTCTTGTACCTTTTCCAGTCCCTTCCTCTGCCCATCAATTTAACTGAACTTGTAGGGTTCCAAAGGAAAGTCTCCACATTTATTTGGCATAACAAACCAGCGATTATCAATAAGATGTTAATGTTTAAGCATAAATTGAAAGGAGGACTATCTCTCCCTGATTTGAGAACATTTTATAGGGTTGCCCAATTTTCTTTCATACCTATTATCCACTCTGCACAACATCAACCTGCATGGGTTTTTATGGAGGACCACTTGTTAGCACCATTCTCTTGGGACACTCTAATTTGGCTAGATAAAAATCCAGATTGTATCTATAAGAGGAGACACCCAGTTATACATCATACAATACAATGCTGGAAATGGGTGAGGGCTCACTCCACTTTGTTCTCATACCCTTACTGTCTAACCCCTACTCTTCATCACCCGCAATCTCCAAAGGGTTTCTGTAGGGATTCACTTTTGTGGTGGAAATCAAAGGGGTTGGACAGGTTGGGAACCTGGATCAAAGATGGTCAGCTATTGAGCAATTAGGAAATCATTACTTACCTCTGCATGAACATTATAACCTGCGTAGGATTCAACACTTTATTGACACTGTAGTCAAAGCCCAGGGCCTTCCCAGGGGAACCTGGTTATCTCGGATCTGTCTCAAGAACCCTACGGCCAAGGGGATGATAAGTGGCCTATATGATCTATATGATTCCCCAGATCCATCAATAAAAGATAGCTACATGCAGGAGTGGGAGAGGGTTCTGGCAGAGAGTTAGGACATGGAAAAATGGCAAGTCTCCTGGGGGAGTTACTATAGGGGGTCTCTTAATCATAATATTCGTGAAACAGCTGTAAAGGTGCTCCACCGTACTAATCTCACCTCTGAAAAATTAGCGAAGTGGAAATCCTCGATGGATCCAAACTGCTTTTGGGGCTGCAGTTCCATTGGCTCTTTTATTGATGTATGGTGGGACTGTCTGAAAGTGAGACGAATATGGTAAGGTATTTCTAAATTGGCATCTGAATTATTTATTGTCCCCATGCGAGGAAACGTGCTTATTGGGAATTCCGGTGGACTTGCTTTCACACACTGAAAATAAACTTTTACATTTTCTTTATTTGGCTACCAAAAATCATATAGCTAAACAGTGGAAGCGAGAGGACTAAAAAAATGGAATAAAAAAAAAATAGTTTTTGTTGACCCACCATAGATTATATATATATACCGTATTGGTCCGAATATAAGCCGCACCTTTTTTTTACGATTTTTGATCTTGCGAGTTAAGGGTGCGACTTATATTCGCGACCGTGAAAAAATGACAGCCGTTTTGCGAGATTTGAGTTACGCGTGTGCGGCTTATATTCGGGATCGCAAAATCAATGCCGATTTGCGCAGTAAGGGTGCCGATTTGCGAGCATGTGACTAAATTGTATCAATTGAATACCAATTTCCGGTTTTAGTGATTCTAGTATCCTGGAAGGCCTTTAAACTGCAAAAGAAGTTACAGTACATGTTAGAAAGCCTGTTTCTTGCAAAGGCTGATCACTTGGAGAGAAAAGCATCAACAAGCCTAGGAGTGAGGCGTAGTTATGATGCAAGTTTCAAAATTGCAGTTGTTAATTATGCAAAGACAACAAGCAACAGAGAGGCTTGGATGAATCCAATGTGCGACGTTGGGTTGCCTCAGAGGAGAAATTGAAAAATTCAGTTTCCACCAGAAAATCTTTCAGGGGACCAAAACAAGGCAAATATCCAGAACTTGAAGCTGGGGTTTATTCCTACATTCAAGAAATGAGAAAAGATGGGATGCCAATTTCTCGTGAAGTAATCCAGCTGAAAGCCTTAGACCTTGCAAAGACCTTAAAAATCAATAAGGGGAATTTTGTGCAAGTATTGGTTGGTGCCGTCGTTTTATGCGAAGAAAGGGTCTCGCTCTTCGAAGAAGCACTTCATTGGCACAGAAACTGCCGGCAGATTTTGAGGAGAAACTGACTAGTTTCCAGAGGTATGTCATCCAATTGCGGCAGCGTCACTCATACCCATTAGACCAGATGGGCAATGCTGACGAGACCCCAGTATTTTTTGACATGCCAAGCAATACAACAGTAAACCAGAAAGGGGCAAAAAGTGTCATTTTAAGAACAACTGGTAATGAAAAGCTCAGAATAACGGTGATGTTAGCTGTCACTGCTGACGGAGGAAAGTTACCCCTCTATGTTATTCTGAAGCGAAAAACTTTGCCCAAAGAAAGCATTCCTGATGGCCTAGTGATTCGTTGCCAGGAAAAAGGCTGGATGGCAACTGAACTGATGGTTGACTGGTTGTCTGTAGTTTGGAACTGCACACCTAGAGCACTGCTCACTAAGAGAGCCATGCTGGTCTTGGATGCTTTCAAGGGTCATCTCACTCCTGAAGTGAAGACTAAAGTTGCTGCACAGAAGACAGACCTTGTTGTTATACCTGGTGGCATGAATTCAAAGCTACAAGTGCTTGATGTCATTGTCAACAAGCCATTCAAAGACAACCTACGCAAGCAGTATTCAGATTGGCTTCGGGAAGGGGATCATGCTCTCACACCATCTGGCAAGATTAAGAAGCCGTCAGTGACACTCCTGTGCCAATGGATTATAAATTCATGGTCTGGTATTTCTTCTAACTCCATCATCAGGGGGTTCAAAAAATGCTGCGTGTCCAATGCATTGGATGGTAGCGAGGACAACTTGCTATGGGAGGAGAATGAAGATAACAGTGACAGTGATGAAGCGAATACTGGTGACGAAATCAGTAGTGACACCAGTGATGACTGTGAACAGAATGTCAGAGGTGCTCATCAGAGAACAAACCAACCTTAATAGGTTAGTTCAATAGCCATGATAAGCCACTCTGAGAGCAACCTCTTTTAGCTCACTTGTGCCCTTCACAGGGAGAAATATCCTGTAGTAAATCAGTCTGGTCCCACTCAAAAGAGTGACCCAGCCCCGAAATACCAGGCAATTCTACTCCCTAATTCTACCCTTGCTCGCTGTGCCTTAGGGAGTTCAGCTGCACTTCACTGACGAGGCCCATAAAGGCCGAAACGTGTCTGGGGTTTGCTGTTTCTCCTGTTCAGGGTAGAATTGCCTGGTATTTCGGGGCTGGGTCACTCTTCTGAGTGGGACCAGACTGATATACTACAGGATATTTCTCCTTGTGAAGGGCACAAGTGAGCTAAAAGAGGTTGCTCTCTTTCCCCCATTTCCCTCCCCTGACTTTTCCCCTCCTCTCCCTCCCCTGTGTGTCTATCCCCCTCCTCTCCCTCCCCTGTGTGTCTATCCCCCTCCTCTCCCTCCCCTTTGACTCTTCCCCCTCCTCTCCCTCCCCTGTGTGTCTCCCCCTCCTCTTCAGTGTCCCCCTCCTATCACTCCTTTTTGTCTCTCCCCCTCTCATTCTCCTGTGTCTCCATACTCCTCTCCCTCCCCTATGTGTCTACCCCCCTCGTTTCCTACCCCTGTGTCTCCCCCCCTCCCCTGTATCTCTTCCCCTCCTCCCCTATGTGTCTACCCCCCTCCTCTCCTACCCCTGTGTCTCTCCCTCCCCTGTGTCTCTTCCCCTCCTCCCTCCCCTGTGTCTCTCCCCCTCCCCTCACTCCCCTGTGTCTCTCCCCCCTCCTCCTCTAAGTCCTTTGTGTCTCTCCCCCCCTCCTCTCACTCCTTTGTGTCTCTCCCCCTCCTCTCACTCACCTGTGTCTCTTCCCCCCTCCTCTCACTCCCCTGTGTCTCTTCCCCCTCCTCTCACTCCCCTGTGTCACCGCCTTCTCTGTGTCCCCCCTCTGTGTCTCTCCCCCCTCTCATTCCCCTGTGTCGTCTCTCCCCCTCCTCTCACTCCTGTGTCTCTTCCCCTCCTCCTCTCATTCCCCTGTGTCTCTCCCCTCCTCCTTTGTGTCTCTTCCCCCCTTCCCTGTGTGTCTATCCCCATCCTCTCCCACCCCTGTGTGTCTCCCCCCTTGCCTGTGTCTCTCCTCCCTCGTCTCCCTTCCCTGTGTCTCTCCCCTTCACTCCTTTGTGTCTCCCCCCCTCCCCCCTCCTCTCACTCCTTTGTGTCTCCCCTCCCCCCTGTGTCTGTTCCCCCCATTTCCCTCCCCTGTCTCTTCCCCCCCATTTACCTCCCCTGTCTATTCCCCTCATCTCCCTTCCCTGTGTCTCTCCCCCCTCCTCTCCCTTCCCTGTGTGTCTACCCCCTCATCTCCCACCCCTGTGTGTCTCCCTCCTCCCCTTTGTCTCTTCCCCTCGCGTGTTTCCCCCCTCCTCCTCTGTCTCTTCCCCCTCCTCTCCCTCCCCTGTGTGTTTCCCCTCTCCTCCTCTGTCTCTTCCCCCTCCTCTCACTCCTTTTTGTCTCTCCCCTGTCTC